>OX637471.1:1800000-2356516 GCA_951800055.1 Cenopis cana | reverse complement strand
TTTCAGTGTATACAACAAATTGTTTATAAATTTTCATCTCCTTCACATTTGATGAAAACCATTTCATTAGCTGTTCACATACAGTTGAGATTTATCAGTTCGTCGTATGAACACGCTTTCACTACCACGGGGGGAAAAAACGCTTTAACCCTTTGACCGCCAAGAACCTATAAAGTGGTTGTGTGTCGTCGTGCCCACCACGCCAACAACCACTTAAAAGGTCGGAGTGAAGGTGTACTTTGATCATGAAAAATCAATTATGAACTGTTTTTATTGGTTTAGACATTGCACCAAAAAAACAGTGCTTGGCGTACTTAGGGTTGCCATATGGAAAATTGAAATGTCCTGATAAAAATCCGGATATCCCCCTGAAAGTCCTGACATTTCTTGTAACAAGGGGCGAAACTTCAGTTGCCTCGGAAAAAAAATTTGGTTTCTACTATCACTGTGCAAAGCGGCTTGCTTTCATCAAAAAGTGCAGGATTTTTTTCATAACCCATATGACCTCCACAATTGAATATCATAGTTCACAAACCTATTTATACTTTTTTTGCCGTTTTATCAATGAATTTGTTCTTTTTTTTTTTGACAAAAAATTCAAAATGTTCCAAGCGCGCTGAGATTTGGCATGCGGCGACTGGCGAATTGATCGATTGACCGTATAACCGATTGGCTGTAAGCTGTAATTTATCCTATTTTATATTGTTTGCAAAGAAATATTGCTGTTTTTGTTGATTACTTACTAATTTATCATTTCATTTATTAATAACTGTGTAAACTTTAAAATAAATGTATCGTAAAAATATTTTTTTAAATAAGGTCATTCCTAAAAATCCGAATACTTGCCAAGTCCGGCCGCAATCCGGACAAAGGGTCAAAAATCCGGACATGTCAGGACAAATCCTGACGTATGGCAACCCTAGGCGTACTGGGCACAACGACACACTATCGCTTTGGCGGTCAAAGGTTTAATAGAATGAACTGTAGCGAGAGTACATACCTACAAGCAAAAAAGTTACAGATTTTCCAAGATGGCGGAGAAAAATATGGAGCTGGAGGGTCGAAAAATTCGGGGTATGTACCTACCATGACAAATAATGTCCTTACACCATATCAAAAAAAACCATAACAAGCGGACCATATTTAGGGTACCGGAACAACGATTTACCAAATGTACGACGAAAAATCTTGTATGGGCTGCGCCTTTTCTGGTATACCATACTTCCGGTTCAAATTTGTGGATGGAGACAGGCATATTCGTATTCTGCAGGATCTTTGGCTCTAGTATAAGTTTTTTCGAAACATTAACTAATTCGAACGCGTTTGCGTTTTGTCTCAAAATGTATGAAAGTGGTATGAAAACGTGAACAGCGCCTCTGGTGGTCACTAGTGGAAACTAAAACAGCGAGTATAACATTAGTTGCTAACCGATGAACGCGCGTATTTCAAACTCGGTGAGAGGGTATTCATACATTTTGAGACAAAACGCAAACGCGTTCGAATTAGTTAATGTTTCGAAAAAACTTATACTAGAGCTACTTAACCATCTGAAAACATTAAAACTTAAAATGTGATTAAATTAAAACACAATCTCGCTGGAATAGGGATGATGACACTATAAAAGAAAATCAATAAATCCAAATTTTCAACATAAAGACTCAAATTCTCAAACAAATGGCGAAAAGTAATTCAAAAAAATAAATAATTACGTTATTATATGTCTTCAAAGTTTTAAGAGTGGGTATTTTCTGTCGCTTTTCCGCAAAACGCACCTTTGTATTGAACGATCGTCATTTACTATGGCGCTACTCAACAGTGACGTCACTGTTGAGTAGCACTTTCTCTCTCTAACTACAAACATTCTAACCGTTGTAGCTTCGTTATTTTTTGAGATATTTGAATAGGATTTTTACTATTTGGCATAGTTTTATGTCTTCTTTGTATGGAAGTAATGATTTTTTTTGAGTCAACATCCCTATTCGCGAAATTGCGTACCGAAAATCGTGCGCTTCCTGAGGTTGTTTTGTTTGGTTGCTGTTGTGTGTAATCCTTTCCTTTATAAAATCTGATACAGAACAACGATAGCGCGTTTCACGATGCGTTCAGCGACATCTAGTGGCAAATGTAACTAAATTCCATTGCGAGTAAAATTTTCAAACCAAGAAGTTTAAGCATCGATTACACCGAACTACATCTAGTGCACTAACTGGTGGAGGGGAGTTAAACTATCTCGCTCTAATGAGTGAAATGCTTTAACTCCCCTCCACCAGTTAGTGCTCCACTATCTCGCTCTAATGAGTGAAATGCTTTAACTCCCCTCCACCAGTTAGTGCACTAGATGTAGTTCGGTGTAAAACATACATCATACATCCTGGAGATTGCATATATAGACCTTGAATGACGTCACCTGAGGGGCTAAGATGATCGCGTATACCGTGATGTTTTATGTGACGTTTTCATACATTTCGCCACACCACCGCACCGTGTCATGTGACACATGAACAGACGTTCGAATATGGTACGCTCGCACCGTGACCTTGGTCTGCTCCGACGATATTTGTATGGCAGATCCGTCTATACGTTCGAACTTGGTGCGGTCCGACGATATTTGTATGGCAGATCCGTCTACACGTTCGAACTTGGTGCGGACCGCACCAAATCCAGTGGGAGAATCATCGAACCGAGCGCACCGTCAATAATAATAATAATGTCCGGCGGACCGCTGTCACACTATCGAATATGGTTCGGAGCGGACTAAGGTCGCGGTGCGTGGCGCACCATATTCGATCGTCTGTTACAGCTATTAGCGCGGGACCAGTCCGTCGACACTTCATAGTAAGATAAAGCTGCCTACACAAAGCCCTGCCTGCAGGGCCCTGCTTGCAGTGCCACTGCCAAATCGTATTGTTGTACACAATCGTATTGTTGTACACAATACGCACGTGGCACTGCAAGCAGGACCCTGCAGGCAGGGCTTTGAGTAGCCGGCTTTACTGACAGTGTCATATTGGATTGGTGTCATAGGGATCTTCGTATACCGTTCATACAATAGAACTAGTACGCACTACGCGTCACATCACTACTTTGTTTAATCTGTGCCGCCGACCATAGACACGATAGATGTACTAAAGTGACAGAGTGGTGACAGATCACAGAAGTACGTTTAGCAAATGTAGAAAGGAATTGGAATATTGGAAAAAGAAAATATTTGTGCGACAATGGCCGCTTCGGGAGGGAATATCGAGTGGTCTACTACAGTCAAACCAATTTTAACAGCTTTATACGGCCCGTTTTTCGACAAAAACGATGCTGCTGAAATAATACAATCGATCATCAAAAGGTAAGCTCTCGTGCCGACATATATACACTACCGTCCTAATTTTGATTCATCTTGCCATTATTCAGCAAAATTAC
Organism: Cenopis cana; assembly: GCA_951800055.1. NCBI lineage: Eukaryota > Metazoa > Arthropoda > Insecta > Lepidoptera > Tortricidae > Cenopis > Cenopis cana. The sequence continues at coordinate 2,353,102 of OX637471.1, read as the reverse complement.
GAATAATTCTGATCTTTCTCCGGTTATGGCTATTTTTACTCGTTCACGCCTAGGTTAATGTAATGAACGATAATGACGACTTTGCAATGTGGCTTTGGCGGCGCTTATTAATTTGTGTATGAGCTAATATGCCGCTACAAACGGTTTTTATAGCGCAAGATGCATTATAAATATTATTCCTATCTGAATTTAGCGTATGAATTTTATGTTTATCGCTGATGCCAACAAATCTGACTATTATTATTACTTATAGCATCTAGAACATTCTGATTCCTTCAAATGAAAAGAATCTTGTGTAGTGTGTAGTCTATTTGTTGATAATTAGCTGTTTAAACTGTAACGAAACATCAGTTACTACCAGTATTAAGAGGTGCCCATACAAATGAGGAGAAAAGGATACATACCCTCATAGGCTCGTATAAAATATGAGCCTATGATGAATTTCCGTCAATTTTCTTAACAACAGTTAATTTATGTTATACTGTGATTACATGGCATCTCCCAGATTGAGGCATGTCTATGCACTAATGTACAATACAGCTGCATTTTTACACAAAACCCAGCCCCGGCCCTAGTCTATAACCAGAGTGAAGCAATACATTTTCTGCACCACTCAAAACGCACCTGTAAAATTTTGTCTGTCCCATTCTTTTATTTTTCATTCAGTATTTAGGCACCCTTCAGTATCAGGCGCCCAAAGTGGTCACTACATGCGCTCTACCCTAGTCCACATCACCCTTATCAGTAGTTTGAAAAGATATTACTTGAGGCACGGATCAGGTCTATTATGTTGGGAGCCTTTTATTATTATGAGTCATTTCATTGTTGTGCAATGTGGTGAAATTTAATATTTAGTTCTCCTGTATAAATTTTGTTGTGTGCAATGCTTTTGTGATCATCAAATCAATGCTATACATTCTTAAGGTGATCATTAGTCATATCCATATCATTATCCATACTTAATATCTATAATAAACTCGAAAGTAACTGTGTGCCTGTTAACTTATCAAGCTTATACAATTTATATTTTGGCATGGAGATTGTCTGAGAACTTGGGAAGGGCATAGGATATGATATTTTATATCCCAGAAATTATTATTTAAGGTAGTGCAAGTTTGTATGAGAGAGTGCTAGTTAAGGCGGCTTATAAAATAGTTTGATGATGATGATATCCTGTTATCCCTCATCAGGGACATAGGGCTCTTAGAAGGGATTTCCATTCTCCAGCGCGGTCCAGCATGGCCTCCTCCAGCTCCGCCCAGCCGAGGCCAACTCATGCCGCCTCTTTATAGTACATTACTTACCAAGGGCGATAAAACAAAGAATGTCTCAGATCGCAGGTATTTTACGCCCGAGCCGAAGGCAAGGGCGATAAATATGCGATCTGAGGCTTTCTTTATTATCGCCCGTGGTAAGTACAAAATTTTATGTCACCCCCTGGCCAGGAAGTGGTTATTTTCGCGCGCGGAGCGTGCAATAATGGCCACTTTATGGCTAGGTGTGACATAATAGTACATTACTTACCAAGGGCGATAAAACAAAGAATGTCTCAGATCGCAGGTATTTTACGCCCGAGCCGAAGGCAAGGGCGATAAATATGCGATCTGAGGCTTTCTTTATTATCGCCCGTGGTAAGTACAAAATTTTATGTCACCCCCTGGCCAGGAAGTGGGTTTTTTCGCGCGCGGAGCGTGCGATAATGGCCACTTTATGGCCAGGTGTGACATAAAAATAGTTTAATCACTGTAATTTCTCTAATAACTATAGGTTATGTGGCTATGAAGCCTAGCTATAGCTGCCGGCAAACATCTTGAACCTAACCTTGTGTGTGCAGTAGCGGATTTAAGTACAAATTACTGCGCAGGTCAAACAGGTTCAACATGTTTGCCGACAACTGTAATCTTCTGTATATTGCACTGCTTAGGACAGATATCTCATTGATAATGTTGATGACTATACAGTATTAAAAAAATAATGAATAAGTTAAAACATAGTCATGATGTTCACAAGATCATATAGAATGAATGCTTGTTATAAACATCTTGGGTATCTGATAACTGGAAAAAAGTATCATAAGTTAGATTTGGAAAGGTAGTTTTTGACATTGAAGAATAAATGAATTTGATGTTTAGTGGCGTTGGTGTGAACAGAGAACAGTGGAGTTGTTATAGGTAGTATGAATAATGATTCATAATAGTACATTACTTAACAAGGGCGGTAAAACAAAGAATGTTTCAGATCGCAGGTATTTGACGCCCGAGCCAAAGGCAAGGGCGATAAATATGCGATCTGAGGCTTTCTTTTTTATCGCCCGTGTTAAGTACAAAATTGTATGTAACCCCTGGCCAGGAAGTGGGATTTCCCGCGCGCGGAGCGTGCGATAATTGCCACTTTATGGCCAGGTGTGGCATAAAATATATAAAAATCTTAATGTGTTGAAGAGTTTTCATGTATTTAAATAGCTTGAACAACTTGCATTAGGAATATTTTTTTCAAAATCTTGCATATTATCTTCTAATAGCCATAGTCTGTCCATGCTGAATGTAGGCCTCCGCCATTTTGTGCCATGATATTCGATTCTGGGCGGTCCCCATCCGGAAAAAGTTGATTATCTATTAATAAAATAATACAGATAAAACATATTACACTCGCGGACAAAGAATACGGGGTTGGTAAAAAACCGTCATATTTCCGAGAAAAATAAAAATCCACATATAATAGTGGGAGGTTGTAAGTTTTTATAATCATGTCATTATCTCTACTTAATTTGACATCTATACTGCAAGAGTAACAGTAAAAATAGTAACGTTTCCAAGTTTAAATCGGACTCGCAAAAACCCATGAAAAAAACAACGTTAACGGAGCGGAGCGAGACATCGCGAAAATCGTCATTTTTGGTCATTGATATTTTTATGATAGGATCCCGGAAATTGCTAATACAGTTGGGCAATACGAAGAATAGTATATTATGTAAATAAAACGAGTGTAGTATATTTAACAAAACCTATTGAGGCTATTTAAACTAGGGTGACCCGAATTTTTTGACCGCGAGTGTATATTATGCTTGTTGCGAATTTGGCGAGTGAGGTTGTCTTAGCGAATTCTTTCCTTATTCATCGGTTTGCTTATGCCTGGCTTTTTATTTGAATCATACCTTCATATAGTACTTTTATCTCAGGAGCGCGTGTGAGCCATGGTTGTGTGTTGAGCTCACTCAGCTATAAGTTCACGTTGTCTATGTGTTCGTATGTATTTGGGGAGTCCGGTCGTTCATGCTTGCAAGGACATAGTAACTACTTTAATACTAGTGTCTTCTTTTGGAGAATGACGAGAGACATCACCCTGTTATGGATTAGTTTTTATTGTCATTGACTCTGAAGAGACACCTCTACTTAATATTAAATTGCGGTTTTTTTTTTATGTTTAAATCTTATTATTATTATTATTTTATTTTGACGCTTTGAGACCATGTACATCTCTAAGCACCTTAGAATAGTCATTATTATTAATATTTTGACGCTCAGAGACCATTTACATCTTTGGGATATTATATTAAATTTTGTTATTCAGACTGAGACCTTATACATCTCTAACTATACTGATATTGTAATATTTGTAATAGATAATTAATATTTTGACATGAAAAATTTATTATATTCTTATTGTCATATTTCTTAAATTAATTTTTGTCATGAAAAATGTAGCATATGCTTGTATTGTCAGAGTTTATTACGAGTAAATTGTAAATTGACATGTAAAAGTGCCCATGTAGCCTATTTGCAGAATAAATGTTTGAATTTTGAATTTGTGTGTTACAATTACAACAGTGCCCAATCCGCGCTTGTAACATAAAAGTGCTATAAGTAATGTAATGTAATGTTCTGTTGTCTTTCCCCCACAGTGAGAACGAATTCCAGAATCATGCAGAAACCTACGACCTGTTTTACACATGTTTCGCGTGTTTATCCGCGCACTTTATCACAGTTAATGCGAGCAATCGTAAGTATATATTGCTATAAGTAAATAAAGGATATATCAATTAATAATTTTCGAAAAACTAATTTATCTACACACATATCATAAATCCTCTAATATGCGTTCGGAAACCGTAGAAAATGACTCTCATTTCAACATTCAATGAATTTATGGCAATTTTCTTATCTGTGGCTAAGGCTACAGCAGTAATTTAATTTTCATTTTAATCTCATATATGATGTTAAAATATTAAACGTCAAACAAAACTGTAAAAATTTAAATGTCAAAGTTGACATGTCTCTATTCTAGTATCACTGAAAATTCAAATTCAGTCGATGCGAAATGTCAGCTCGATGTTTTTTTAGTATATATCACACGAAATTTGAGCTAGAACGACATGATCACATCAGAATAGGGACTCTTTACTTTTTAAAATAACATTCAGGTATCGGTTGCCAGTTCTGATTTCGATATTTCCGCAACCGTGCAAAAAAGGTTGTATTAACACAATTATTGTATTTATTTACTACGGTTTCTGAACCCATCTTAGAGTAGTTATAATATGTGTGTAGATAAAGTAATGTATGCAACTGTACATAATTAGGCATTAAAACACTCGTGTGACCTTATTATGAAACTCGCCTTCGGCTCGTTTCATAAAACACACTCGTGTTTTAATGCCCCTCATTATGTACCAGTTGCATAAACTACTATTAAAAAGGGCCTCTGTTTTTAGGTAAGACTTAATACAATCTTTGACAGATTCCATTCAGTATGTACCTCTAGTATAATTTTTTCCGAAACAAAACACAAACACGTTTACGTTTAGTCTTAATTATATGGCAAAAAATAGTTACCATTACCATCTAAGGCTTGTGGCTTTAGCCTGGCGCTGCTCGCAATACCTTATAAAAATGAGTCTAAAAGCAAACACGTTCCTTTGTGTTTTGTTGCGAAAAAACGTATACTAGAGGCACAGAATAGTATAATAGTATTACATACAGAACGGACACGAACCCCCCCGCACCGCGGTCAGTTACCTCGTCCCTGACAGGCCCAGCCTGACAGGCCGGGTTACGATCGGGTTACCGGCGCGTCTCGCGATTCGTCCGCGCCACGCGCTACGCACTCGCGCAAACAATTGACGCGTGTACCGACAGCGCACGCACACATACTTACCCACAGCGCTTACTTTCCTTCGCGTGTCACCCCCGTGCTAGAGGTACAGGGCAGAAATTTATATATTCCCGTCATGTGACTTGACAGTATCGCCCGACCAACTCGGCACGGCGCGAGACGCGTTCCGCGTGATCCTACGCCAGATATTGAAGAAGTTATCGGAGGCGGGCCTGAGCTATGAGGATTCCACGACCACGGCCGCTACCAATGTCTCCGTTAAACAGGTTAGTACTTGTTTGCCCCTTTCGACTCACGCAGATACTTAAGCGAGCCAAGAGACATCGACGTAATGCCGGCTCCACGTGCTTGGTGTTTGCCACAAACACCAAACATATGCCAAACACCGATCTCAAACACCCAACACAAAAACGGCATATTTTTCGCTTGGCGAACATACTAGCCAAACACCCTTTGATTTGTCAAAAAACCTACACCGAAGCCGAACACTGGCCATCACAAACAAAAACAGATAAACACCTACTATCCCCACGTTCGTGTTTGTTGCTTGGTGTTCGCTGTTTGCCGTTGTTTGCCAAATACCTGTTTGCCACGGGAACACCTTACTTGCCAGGGTTGAACTTTACTTGAAGGGAATAGAGGCACTCTATAAAGCTACGTATCTCTAAAAAAAAAACTATACACAGACTGACTGGAGAGATGTGATGTTAGAGTTCAACTTATTGCCCGTTTCGCTGATGCACCGCGATTGACTTGAATAAAGGCCTTTTTACAAAAACAATGTGATAAATTATATCAGTGACAAAACTAAGGAACTTTGAGGTGCCATAGTTCTTAAAATAATAGCTCAAATTGAATGTCATTTAGAATATATCTACCCCACATTATGCCCAACATGTTACTAAAAATTCAGGGTTCTAGCTTTAGCTAGGACAAAATTACAGGATGTTGAAAATGGCCTAAATGGCTTCGAGAAAAGGATGGTACGGCCGTGCACCTTTTTGCTCGACTTGGGGGGGGGGGGGCACTGCCGTGCCCCCAGATAAAAAATAGTAGATTGTTTGACAAGGGACTAAAGTAAGCCATACAACCACGAGATAGTTATTTTCCCGAACGCAGTGAGGGAAAATTGTTCGAGTGGTAATATGGCTTTTAGGCCCGAGTTATACACTTTACTTTTCACTTCAATTGCGAGAAAACACATAAACACAAATTATCTACCTAAAATAAATAATTTAACTCTTGGCGGGCGTATGTCTAATTTGACAGCCTGTTTTTTTTCCTAAGGCCAGCACCATGCCTCGCTGTGCGTGTTCGCTTTGTGTATTCGCCTCCCTTTCTTTTGCTATATTAAGGAAAGAGATGCAACATGCGCTTTTTTATCTTTTAATAGGCGCATTTGCTTTGACCATAGACACCGCTTAATCTTTAGAGAACTGAAAAACGTCTTTCCTGATTGGTCGATTTTAGTACAGCTGTATTCTGGTTGGTTGATATTTTTACCAAATATTTTTTTATCTGTCAAATTACTGTTCTGTGATTGGTTGATTTAATAGGTGAAGTATTTTGATTGGTCAAATTAAAATGTTTTGTATATCATAAATATGTATACATATTTTCCCTAGGGCTTAAATGGCACACTTTTCGAGCATGAGAAGTGAAAAATATATTGGATAAGTAGATCCTATTTAACATCCTATTTTTCTCATTTTCTCGAAGGTAATTGGAAGAGATCTCTCGCCTCGCCTTTGTACTTTATATTTTGTATTTTTTTTGTTGTAAATGTTCCATTTTTGTGCAATAAAGTGATACATACATACATTAACTGTCTATGTTTAGTTGCTGCTACCCATCGTCGGTCTGTGCGGTATCGAGGGAGGCGGCTATCCTCAGCTGGACCTGGTCATCCTCACGTCACTCCTCAAGAGTGCTAAGCTGCCCGCCCATGTCACCATACCAGGTAAGTCTCGTTACCTTTTGCCAAGCTAAATTAAAACCGCTTTTAAGCCGTCCTCTCCCGGCGAAAAAAATATACAATGCCATTCTTTTGTTATCTGCCCTGGTATGGGATTCATTGAGAGCGGTATACTACGCATACATACATGCAAATTTTGTTTTGTAATGTCCTATTTGTAAGTGTTTTGTTTGTCACGAATAAATGTTTCTTTTCTTTTCTTTTTTCTTTTTCAAATTTATACTATGCAGTATCAATTTGGGGCAATGGAGTAGAAGTACAAAGAGTGCTCAAATTACAAAAGAGATCAATTAGGTTAATGAATAGCTTGAGTAGACGCCAATCGGCGAAAAAATATTTTAATAGAAATAAAATAATGACAGTGATTTATATATAACAGTTTATTAGAAACTAGCTTTTGCCCGCGACTTCGTCTGCGTAGAACTCAGTCATCACGTTAGAATGTTATTTCATTCTTCTATTTATTGCGCTTACCTAGTTATCTCTCTTCCATTCTAACTTAAACCCCGTTAAGGGATGATTTCCGGGATAAAAGTATCCTATGTCCTTCCCTAGGACTCAAACTATATCCATACCAAATTTCATCTAAATCGGTTGAGCATTTAAAGGGGAAACAGGCAGACAGAGTTACTTTCGCATGTAACACCCGCCCCGGTTTCGCACGGGTAGTCCAGTTTTAAACAACAACAAATACTCTTTATTGCACACCTCAATTAAAGGACACAGATCAGGATCACAGGGAGAGGATTTTTTATGATTTAAATTTATTTATCTAAGCTTTTGCCCGCGACTTCATTCGCGTGAATATCCATATCAACTTCTACACCGTATTTCGCCGGGCTGTCTCGCCAAACATTGCGCACGCCGGCTCAATGCGCCCACATGAAACACATGATAGAGGACAAAATACATATTAAGAAGGAAGCAGATGAAAACGCGAGCGTAGCGAGCGCAGAATGAAAAAAAGAACATTGTGATGCAGGTGCGGAAAATACTTCATACGCATCAAGTAATGAAGATAAAAACGCGAGCGTAGTGAGTGCGAAATGTTTCGAACATTATGATGCAGGCACGGAAAAGATTTCACACGCATCAACTAATGTAGATGAAAACGCGAGCGTAGGGCGCGCGAAAATTTTCGAACATTCTGATGCAGGTGCCGAAAAGACTTCATACGCATCAACTATAATGTAGATGAAAACGCGAGCGTACAGCGCGCGAAAATGTTCGAACATTATGATGTAGGTGCAGAAAATGCTCATCAAGTAATGTAGAAGTAAACGCGAGCGCAGCGAGCGCGAAATATTTCAAACATTATGATGCAGGTGCGGAAAAGACTTCAAACGCATCAAGTAATGTAGATGAAAAAGCGAGCGTAGCGCGCGCTAAAGTTTTTGAACATTATGATGTAGGTGCGGAAAATGCTCATCAAGTAATGTAGAAGAAAACGCGAACGCAGCGAGCGCGAAATTTTTCGAACATTATGATGCAATTGCGGAAAATACTTCATACTCATCAAGTAATGTGTATGAAAACGCGAGCGTAGTGAGCGCGAAATGTTTCGAACATTATGATGCAGGTGCGGAAAATATTTCATACGCATCAACTATAATGTAGATGAAAACGTGAGTGTAGGGCGTGCGAAAATTATCGAACATTATGATGTAGATGCGGAAAATACTCATCAAGTGATGTAGATGAACACGCGAGCGCAGCGAGCGCGAAATTTTTCGAACATTATTATGCAGGTGCGGAAAATACTCATCAAGTGATATAGATGAAAACGCGAGCGCAGCGAGCGCGAAATTTTTCGAACATTATTATGCAGGTGCGGAAAATACTTCACACTCATTAAGTAATGTATATGAAAACGCGAGCGCAGCGAGCGCGAAATGATTCGAACATTCTGATGCAGGTGCGGAAAAGACTTCATACGCATCAACTATAATGTAGAAGAAAACGCGAGCGTACGGCGCTCGAAAATTTTCGAACATTATGATGTAGGTGCGGAAAATGCTCATCAAGTAATGTGTATGAAAACGCGAGCGTAGCGAGCGCGAAATATTTCGAACATTATGATGCCGGTGTGGAAAATAATTCATACGCATCAAGTCATGCAGATGAAAACGCGAGCGTAGCGAACGCGAAATTTTTACAAACATTATGATGCAGGTGCGGAAAATACTTCAAACGCATCTAGTAATGTAGATGAAAAAGCGAGCGTAGCGCGCGCTAACGTTATTGAACATTATGATGCAGGTGCGGAAAATAATTCCTACGCGTCAAGTAATGTAGATAAAAAAGCGAGTGCGAAATGATTCGAACATTATGATGCAGGTACGGAAAATACTTCATACGCATCAAGCAATGTAGATGATTGAACAAAAATAAATTGTTGACCTATCAAATGGCTTTGTAAAGAGGTGGTTGAATAGATATTTTTTTGTTCATAAATTAGTGGAATACCTTTCAAAGTTCAAAGTGCTTTATTGTAAAACATAGGTATAACTGAATACCTATTTTGGTCTGTTCTTTCACTTTCGAAGATGGAGTAGAGGCCTAGGTTGATAGCGCACCCACCCTGGTTGCGTTGGATGTGATTTTCTGACAATTGCTTTTTTTTGCTTCCTATCCGCCTATAACTTTCGAATTTGGTCATACTTGATGTTTATTGTTACGTAGGTATATTTTACTAACGAATACCAATATACCCTAAATTTATGTCTGTTACGCGCTGAACGTATTTTATATATTTTGCTGACGGAAAACGCAACTAATCGGCACCTCGAAGAACCTCAATGACACCCATATCGATTATTAAGAAAAGTAAATAAGTAAATGTCCGCCATCTTCGATTTGAAAATGGATATCATTCTTGTAATGAGCACCTCAAAAAACAATATTTTATACAAAAATGCGCATACCTAATATATAGGTACATGTCGCAAGTACTACCATGCAACCGAGAGCCCGCCGCTCTGCGTAGGTACCCTCCATCGAAAACAAAATAAAACCAAGGTTTCGTAGTAAGGTTTGTGAATATTGATAGAGACTGACTGACCAACATAATTAGATCTCTCATTTCAAACAGTTAATATGGTTTGAGGGACTTTTGTATTTTTGTCTTTAGCCCTGAGGCAGAGGTTTTGTTATTTCACCCCCCATTTTTTCAAATACTATCTGTTTATTATAAAATGTTTGAATGGGATTCTATTTACTTTGCGTCCATGTATATACTTACCAATTTTCAAGCCTGTAAATCATGAACTGAAAGACTTCTCATACAAAGTTTAACCCCTCTTTTCACCCCCTTTCATCCCTAACCTATATGATTTTTATAGCCTATAACCTGGCCGAAGATCCAATAAACATATTAGTGAAGGCTGTATTAAAATCCATTCGCTAGTTTTCGCGTGATAGTTAGACAAATAAACAGACAGACAAACAGACAAACAGACATGAATTCTAAAAACAGTTGAAACGTGTTCTGTTATCGATTCTTAGACCCCTCCATCGATTTTTTTACTAATATCTTCAATGTACAGATTTTCGACCCTCTTCTGCTTTATTATATGTATAGATACACACAACAAAAAATAATTCACTATTATAATTTATAATACTATAAATAAAGGAAAACTGTGCATGCCAAAATCAAGAACAAATTTTTTTTCAAACAATGTAGTCCTATTAAAATTAAATTGTATAACTTACTACCAAATGAAATAACTTGTTTACCAGTGAAGGACTTTAAACACAAAAAGCCGTCGTCTCCCGGCGAAAAAAATATACAATTCCATTCTTTTGTTATCTGCCCTGGGATCCCAGGTACTGGTAGACGACAGGTTAAATTTATTCTGGAAAATATCCGCTGTACAATTTAAAAGAATTTTATAATTTAATTGTAAAAGAAACTAAATTATGCATAGCTTCTTAAAGGTTAAAATACCTTGTGTGTTCCGTAAACAGAGATCTCAACAACTACCGTCAAATATTTTTTGTCGCTATATATGTATACTACGCATTTTGACCGGTTTGCATGTCCAATGTGTGTATCGCTTATGGAAGTGTGCCTGTGCCTATAACTATAACCCGACCATGAAAAAATGTTCGGTCGGTGATAGAGACAGAACATGGCACTCTTTTCTATTTCATCTTATTGGAATAGCAATAAGCCTATCTTTCTCTATCAAAGCATGTCACGTCCTTGTAAAAATGTTAACTGCAGCGCCCCCTGGACACTTTACTACTATCTGAAGTAAATCCCTGACGAAACACACACACATAACGAGACTAAAATAGTATCTGTAGACCTAAAAGTTTCCGAGATAAATCTCTTCAAAGTTCAAAGATTTTTTCGAAATTCTCAAAATTTGAAATGATTTATCTCAGAAACTGTTGGGCCTACAGAAACAATTCTAGACTCATATAATAGCAAAATTAGTCTAGTTTAAAAATGTCAAGGTACTGTAGAGGTTGTTACTGTATGAGGCTGGCCATGTTTGGTCTAGAACCATAAAGTAACATATTCGTATTTGAATATATTCTGGAATGCCTGTCAAAGCGGCATTCTGCTGGAAACAAATGGTTTTTCAAGGACTCTGGCCTGGGACTCGCTCGGAGTCACAGCTGATGTGTTATTTTAATTAGATTACAATTGAATGTGAATGTATTCGGATATAGTATGAATACATTATAATTCTTATGTGGATTGCGTATTTCCTTCCAGATATCTAAACCCTTCTCCTAGATCCCTCAACCGTACCTCTAAGCTACTACTAACCCCTATTATAGTACTATCGGCAACTAGTATTCTAGGGTAGTAATGTTTTTTTTTTTAGATTTTTGAGTTAGTTGCGTTTGGCACTCGAGGTCACAAACTTGGATTATTCATTGCGCCAACATCATAAACAAGTCTGCAAAAAATCAAAACTACTGGATGTTACGCAAGCTCTGAATGTATAAATTTACTGGATTATTAGACAATAGTGGTTAAATGTTTAAATACATACATTTTAAAATGTTGCTACATGCTACATTTTCCTTTTACTTCAGACGCCACCGCATCGTCGCCGGCGCAACCGGCGACCGAGAAGCAAGCGTCGTCGAACACGCAGCGCCGCTCGGACGCGTTGTTGGAACAGCTGACGACGCCGCTGAAGACCCAGTCTAGTGCAGCTCCAGTGCCGCAGCACGCACACGTGTCGTCGGCCAGTAAGGATAGTTTGGAGACCACGAAGGATGGGAGCGCTCAGCAGCCCGCTATTGATATGAAGGTGGGTTGTAGATGGACGCATTTGCGCGGGTGCGTAGCGCGTGGCGCGGACGAATCGTGAGGCGCAACGGCACCCGATCGACACCAGGCGGGTCTCTCGGGGACGAGGTAACTGACCTCGGTGCGGGGGGTTCGTGGCCATTCTGTATGTAGTACTATTATACTATTCTGTGACTTTGCTTAAACGACTGCTATTATCGACAGCAGAGATCAACGCTATAACGGATCTAGCTTAAACCAATTTGTTTGTGAACAGAAATGGGTGTCGACAACAGCAGCATCCCTTCTCATGGAGCTCCGAGCTGGTTCCGTGATGCTGAAGGTCTGCTCGGCGCTGCCGTGTCTCCAGCGCTACCTGAACCGCTGGCAGACCGCCAAGGAGGCGGCCTTATCGCCGCAGTTCCACTCGGAAGTGTCCCTGTGAGTGTCCGTAGTGTATATAGCTAGAGTTTACTCCGAGCTGGCTACAGGGCGACCCTGCCAGCCGGCTCCGTGTCTGCAGCGCTATCTGAACCGCTGGCAGACCGCCAAGGAGGCGGCCTTATCGCCGCAGTTCCACTCTGAAGTGTCCCTGTGAGTCTCCATAGTGTAAAGTTAGAGTTTACTCCGAGCTGGCTACAGGGCGACCCTGCCAGCCGGCTCCGTGTCTGCAGCGCTACCTGAACCGCTGGCAGACCGCCAAGGAGGCGGCCTTATCGCCGCAGTTCCACTCGGAAGTGTCCCTGTGAGTGTCCGTAGTGTATATAGCTAGAGTTTACTCCGAGCTGGCTACAGGGCGACCCTGCCAGCCGGCTCCGTGTCTGCAGCGCTATCTGAACCGCTGGCAGACCGCCAAGGAGGCGGCCTTATCGCCGCAGTTCCACTCGGAAGTGTCCCTGTGAGATTCCGTAGTGTATATAGCTAGAGTTTACTCCGAGCTGGCTACAGGGCGACCCTGCCAGCCGGCTCCGTGTCTGCAGCGCTATCTGAACCGCTGGCAGACCGCCAAGGAGGCGGCCTTATCGCCGCAGTTCCACTCGGAAGTGTCCCTGTGAGATTCCGTAGTGTATATAGCTAGAGTTTACTCCGAGCTGGCTACAGGGCGACCCTGCCAGCCGGCTCCGTGTCTGCAGCGCTACCTGAACCGCTGGCAGACCGCCAAGGAGGCGGCCTTATCGCCGCAGTTCCACTCGGAAGTGTCCCTGTGAGTGTCCATAGTGTAAAGTTAGAGGTTACTCCGAGTTGGCTACAGGGCGACCCTGCCAGCCGGCTCCGTGTCTGCAGCGCTACCTGAACCGCTGGCAGACCGCCAAGGAGGCGGCCTTATCGCCGCAGTTCCACTCGGAAGCCTCCCTGTGAGTGTCCATAGTGTAAAGTTAGAGTTTACTCCGAGCTGGCTACAGGGCGACCCTGCCAGCCGGCTCCGTGCCTGCAGCGCTACCTGAACCGCTGGCAGACCGCCAAGGAGGCGGCCTTATCGCCGCAGTTCCACTCGGAAGTGTCCCTGTGAGTGTCCATAGTGTAAAGTTAGAGGTTACTCCGAGTTGGCTAATGCTTAAGGTGTGCCGTGTCTGCAGCATCGATTTGTAACTACGCTGACGTCTGACACGACCGACGTCAGCGTTGCAGGTAATCAAGCAACGCCGGCCCTAGCCCTAAATCCGGGTGGTGCGAGATGCTCTTCGAGCGCCCATTGGTTTAATTTTTCTCCACGTTGCCAGCTTGGCGCCCCTTGTCATAACTGACAAGTTTATGTCCGTTAAATATGAAAATTTACTAATCAATATCAAATGTCGGAATGGAAACTGGCAGTGTTTTGATATCAGACATTTATTGATGAAATTTGACACAGTCAGTTCAATATAGTGTTTTTATTTCACGAGCGCGGGTGAGCCATGGTTGTGTGTTGAGCTATACATGCACTATGTGTACGTCAGCGTAGGAGCTATGAGTTCACGTTGTCTATGTGAGTCGGTTAACTTCAAACTCAGATAAATCCACTAGAACCACTTGGGAGATTATTGAAAAAAAGTGATAATTCGGTGATTTGAAAGGCAGATTATTTTTATAATGGCTAAAGCATTAAAAAATCGATCTTGTTCGACAAACTCAGCTTAAAAACCATCTAAACTAGTGTATTCTTTAAACAAAAATAATTTTGATTGGATATTTACCTTCATTTGATATAATCGATTGCAATTTACCTATCTTTGAAAAAACTCAATGTGGATTAGTATAATTTTGATTTAACAGACCTGGATTTATCTAGATTTGAAAATAAATTAATACTGACAGCCATATTGAACAAACTTCTTTTGCCGATTGGCTTTGATGGATTTGCCTTCATTTGAAATAAACTGGCATATGGATTTACCTGATTTTGATAAAATATTGCGATCTTAACTTTATTTTTCTCAAAAACTACACGAAATTATACTTAACCCATGAAATAGAAACAAAACCAATTTCTTAGCCTTTTATTATATACAAAAATCTTAAAAAATGTCAGAAATGGATTTACCCGAGTTTGAAGTTAACCGACTCATGTGTTCGTATGTGTCACAACTACAACAATGGCCGACCCGCGCTCGTAAGATAAAAGTACGGGACCTGAGGGCCGATTTTTGAGTGTCGAACGCTCGACTTCTCACTCGACATCTGTCAAAATACTATGATGATTTGACAGTTGTCGAGTGGAAAATCGAGCGTTCGACACTCAAAAATCGGCCCCCTGTATTCGTATTGTAATGTACTTGGTAGTGATAGAAGGTGTATTCCTCAGGCAACATTTTCTGGTGAACGAAGTGCTGGTGTGTCGGCTCGCGCTCTCTCTACCCTGCCTGGAGCCGTTCACGGCTGAGCGTATAGCGACGCTCAGTGACGTCAGCACCGCTTGGCTGCTCTGCGCAACCGCTCAGGTAATTAAATAAAAAACTGGCCAAGTGCTAGTCGGACTTCGCACATTTAGGGTTCCGAACCGACCGCAAAGTTGAATTGATTTTTATAGGAAAAATAAGGAAATTTCAAAGAAAAAGTCGAATTTATCGTATGGAAAATATACGTAATAATAAACATTATTACCAAATTTTAAGTTTATAGATATTTGGGAAGTTCAAAAATTCTTCGGAACAAAATTTCGTAAAAAAAGCTGACTTTGGTGGCGTCTCATTCCTTTGTCTTCCAATTTTTTTTTTAATTAAAAATATAGTAAATATCTACTCAATGAGCTCTAAACAACGATACCCCACTCGATAAGGTAGGATAAAAAATTTTTTT
This sequence comes from Cenopis cana, assembly GCA_951800055.1. Lineage (NCBI taxonomy): Eukaryota > Metazoa > Arthropoda > Insecta > Lepidoptera > Tortricidae > Cenopis > Cenopis cana. The sequence continues at coordinate 2,337,485 of OX637471.1, read as the reverse complement.
TCGCGCCCACCTTTAGCTGTATGGGGTGCCGCCCCTAAAACATTTAAAAATAAGTTTTGACTATTTGTCTGGTTTCGGGCCAACAACTGTGTAAATTTGAAGCCTGTAGCTCCAACCGTTTGGCTGTAAAACCTGTGTGACAGACGACGGACGGACAACTAGCCGTCACCAATAGGGTTCCGTTTTGACCCTTCGGGTACGGAACCCTAAAAAAATGCACAAGTTCACACAAATCTACCTAGTCCCAAACTAAGCAAAGCTTGTACAATGGGTAAAAGTAGATTTCGCGTTGTTTCTTGTGGAGTAATAATAAATTTTGAGTCAACAATCAATGTACAATTAATAAGCGTCTTCGATGTACTGAACTGTCGTAAGAGAATAAACTAGGTTGCAGTCAAAATAATTGAAATGAGGCAGTGATTATTCTAAATGCTACACGATGTAAGTTTCTAGAACCATGTTCCGGAATCACGCTAAAAATGCTCGCAGCGCTTACAGTGCTGACGGCCGGTCCGAATCAAATAGCGCGCTCAAGGCCGCGTGAGTAGTGTTTTGTTTCGGACCGATATTCGCTTGAGCGCGCTCACGATCGGACCGATTCACGCTCATAGCCCGTGGTTACTGTCATGTTCATATATCAAACGTCAACTTAACGTTTGGCTCAAGGCGCTTACGCCTGGGAGTGTGAGCACCGTGAGCGCCGTCCATGACATCATCAGTGACGTCACGACATCTCATGTAAGCGCTATGAGCGTGAATCGGTCTGATCGTAAACGAGCTTTGAGCGCTGTAAGCGTGATTCGAAACATGCCTTAGGTCGTTCAAATGCAGTTGGGAAAAGTTTTAACGTTTACACAATTTGCAGGCGTCCCTTCATCCCAAGGACGAGGAGAGCGAACAACAGACCGCCAGCCTGGTCGAGAGCGCGCTGAGCCTCTACAACACCGTCGGCGACACGTTCAGAGAGTCCACCAGGGCCGGGGGCTATGTGAGTGTCTCTGTCTTATACTTACCCGAGGACGTACAGCGAACAACAGACCGCCAGCCTGGTCGAGAGCGCGCTGAGCCTCTACAACACCGTCGGCGACACGTTCAGAGAGTCCACCAGGGCCGGGGGCTATGTGAGTGTCTCTGTCTTATACTTACCCGAGGACGTACAGCGAACAACAGACCGCCAGCCTGGTCGAGAGCGCGCTGAGCCTCTACAACACCGTCGGCGACACGTTCAGAGAGTCCACCAGGGCCGGGGGCTATGTGAGTGTCTCTGTCTTATACTTACCCGAGGACGTACAGCGAACAACAGACCGCCAGCCTGGTCGAGAGCGCGCTGAGCCTCTACAACACCGTCGGCGACACGTTCAGAGAGTCCACCAGGGCCGGGGGCTATGTGAGTGTCTCTGTCTTATACTTACCCGAGGACGTACAGCGAACAACAGACCGCCAGCCTGGTCGAGAGCGCGCTGAGCCTCTACAACACCGTCGGCGACACGTTCAGAGAGTCCACCAGGGCCGGGGGCTATGTGAGTGTCTCTGTCTTATACTTACCCGAGGACGTACAGCGAACAACAGACCGCCAGCCTGGTCGAGAGCGCGCTGAGCCTCTACAACACCGTCGGCGACACGTTCAGAGAGTCCACCAGGGCCGGGGGCTATGTGAGTGTCTCTGTCTTATACTTACCCGAGGACGAACAGCGAACAACAGACCACCAGCCTGGTCGAGAGCGCGCTGAGCCTCTACAACACCGTCGGCGATGGGGCCCTTTAGGCTGCGTTCTCGCTCGGCGCGTTGCGAGGTGTCAAATGTATGAAAACGCATCCTCGCACATCTCTGGTGGAAACGCAGCCTTACGCTTCACGTACGAGACTCGTTTGCGAGGCTTATTACATTACCAGTTGCCTAAGTCCAAAAAATTTAAGACCCCTAACCCAGCCATCTAGCGAGAGTCTCTCGAGGTGTTGATCGATAATTAATAATTATTTATTGTTATAATTAGGTGTACCAGAACCACCTGATGATCGGCGCCTGGGTGCTCCTGTGCGGGCTCCACCACGCGCTGGCCGGAGCGCCCGTCGTCGCCGCCCAGCCCGGCAAGAGCCCCGCCAAGACGCAGTCCCGCCCTTACAACCTCACCAAGATGTGAGTACACATGAGAGAGATACGAGCAAAAATCAAACCGTTTGGCTAGGTTGACTCGGCGCCATTTTTCCCGTATACCGTATACGAGATTTTATCGAATATCGTAGTGGCAACTGAATTTGCATAGAAACGTTCACACGGCATCCAAGCGGGAAAAATACGTATTCGAGAAAAAAAAACCGTATACCGTATCGTTTTCTCACCGGGAATGCGGGAATCTCGAATCGATTTTATCGAATGCGATGCTCAGTGGCGTTAGTGTTTACGTTGTGTCGTTCACACGGACGCGGTTTCTTTCTCGTATACGTCCGGGCGCGCGCAGGCAGTTGTGTTTGTTCAAAATTCAAAAAAATATTCTGCAAATAGGTCACAAGGGCACTTTCACATGTTGTGTACAATTTAAATGTACAATTTAAAAAAGTCTGACAATATAAGCATAAGATAGATTTTTCATGAGAAAATATTAATTAACAATTTAAGAAATATATCAATAAGAATTTAATAATTTTTTCATGTCAAAATATTAATTATCTATTACAAATATTACAATAATAGTAAAGTTGAGAGATGTATAAGGTCTCAGTCTGAATAACAAAATTTAATATAATATCTGAAAGATGTAAATGGTCTCTGAGCGTCAAAATATTCTTAATAATGACTATTTTCTTAATAATGACTATTCTAACGTGCTTTGAGATGTACATGGTCTCAAAGCGTCAAAATAAAAATAATAAGATTTAAATATACACTTTGTGTGACACGACTGAGTTATTCATCTTATATCTTTAAACGAGCAATTCTTGTTTATATCTATATATATTTCTATATATCTATATTTCCGGGATATCGGAAACGGCTCTAACGGTTTTGATGAAATTTGGTATGTTGGGGTTTTCGAGGACGAGCAATCGATCTAGCTAGGTCTCATGCCCGGGAAAACGCCGAGCAAAGCTCGGCCGACCAGATATTTTCGCTAATAGAAGATAGACCCATATCTTATGGGAAAAGTCTTTAGATGCATATAAAAATGAAATTGCTACCCAAAAGGCGCGGCCGGAAATTTTGTTAGTTATTTTTGAGACTTGGGATGAGAAGAAAAGACACCTCCTTCTATGGTGCCAATATAAAATAAGCGTAACACGAGGATCCATGATGGCGTGCAGCCAGCGACTGGCGGTAATGATGATTCATTTGGCAAAACCGACTCGAATAGATGCTGTGTGAACGGTTTTCTCGTATACGGGACGACCGCATACGTGAAAAAACCGAACGGAATAAGCGCCGTGTGAACGGCCGTCTCGTATACGGTAAAACCGTGTGCGAGAAAATATTGAATCGAATAGTCGCCGTGTGAACCTAGCCTTAGGGCGCCTTACATTGGCGAGTAAAATCGACGAGCCGTATAACCGCCAGATTTACTCGCCCGTCTATCACATATTTTCCGCCACTCCTGGGGGGCTAGCATAACATGTATCTCGTCTCTACTCGCGCGCGAGATAGGCTACCTGTCAGTCTGATTAATGCTGTCAAAAAGTGACAGGTAGCTTGTTTCGCGCGCGAGTAGATACGGAATGTATGTTGTGCTAGAGGGGCTATTCGGCTATGTGTGTCTATTTGTACATTATATAAGTCAATGTTCTTACATCCCAGGCAACAAGGTCTCGGCGCGGTGTGGGTCGCGCTCGGCGGGCGCTGTCTCGCGTGGCTCGGCGCGCTCCTGTCGGACGCGCGGCTCGAGGCGCTCGGCGGCGAGCCATCGCCGGCGGCCGCGCCCGCGCCGCTCGCGGTGCTCGTGCAGCACACGGCGCACGAGCGCGAGCTGAGGCTGGCGAGCGCGGCGCCTCTGCACCAGGTACATACAGTAGTCACATTGTGGACATTGTTGTAGTTGTCACACAGTAGCCGTGTTCCGCTTACAGTGCTGACGGCCGGTCCGAATCAAATAGCGCGCTCAAGGCCGCGTGACTAGTGTTTTGTTTCGGACCGGTATGCGCTTGAGCGCGCTTACGATCGGACCGATTCACGCTCATAGCTCGTGTTTACTGTCATGTTCATATGACGTTTGATATATATCAAACGTCAACTTGACGTTTGGCTCAAGGTGCTTACGCCTGGGAGTGTGAGTACCGTGAGCGCCGTCCATGACATCATCACTGACGTCACGACATCTCATGTAAGCGTGAATCGGTCCGATCGTAAGAGCGCGCTTTGATCGCTGTGAGCGTGATTCGGAACATGCCTAGTGTGTGATAGAGCGAAGTTCTCGACAAAGGCGGTTAACCAAGGGTTGAAAGTGACCCATTTCACACGAGATGTGACCCATTTCAGACGAAAATGGGTACTTTCACCCGAGTTAAACACTATTCTTTTCGACTATAAGGAAAGTGAATGAGAAGTAAAGGTTAAAGTAAATGATATTCTAACGATTCAAATATAATAACACGAGCTGCCGGCGACGCCAGCAGACAGACACACTTTCGCATTTATAATATATGTATGGATAATCGCGCGAGATCCCCATCTTTACCGCCATATTAATAAAGCTCACTATCCCCCAGCTCCTAGTGGCCCTCGGCGTCGTGTGCTACCGTAAAGCGACCAACCTCAAGCGGACGGTCGTGCAGAAACAGAACGCCGACGCCGACCCCGAGCGGTCGGACTCGACCGTGTACTTCCAGGACATGACCATGTGCTCGGAGGACTCTGAAACTGATGATGGTAAGACAATACTATAGCACAAAATAGTATAATAGTAGTTTATGCAACTGGTACATAATGAGGGGCATTAAAACACTTCATAATAAGGTCACACGAGTGTTTTAATGCCTAATTATGTACATTTGCTTACATTACTTTATTTACACACATATTATAACTACTCTAAGATGGGTTCAGAAACCGTAGTAAATAAATACAATAATTGTTTTAATACAACCTTTTTTGCACGGTTGCGGAAATATCGAAATCAGAACTGGCAACCGATATCTGAATGTTATTTTAAAAAGTAAAGAGTCCCTATTCTGAAGTGATCATGTCGTTCTAGCTCAAATTTCGTGCGATATATACTAAAAAAACACCGAGCTGACATTTCGCATCGACTGAATTTGAATTTTCAGTGATACTAGAATAGGGACATGTCAACTTTGACATTTAAATTTTGACATCCTATATGAGATTAAAATGAAAATTATATTACTGCTGTAGCCTTAGCCACAGATAAGAAAATTGCCATAAATTCATTGAATGTTGAAATGAGAGTCATTTTCTACGGTTTCCGAACGCATATTAGAGGATTTATGATATGTGTGTAGATAAAATAGTATTACATACAGAACGGACACGAACCCCCCGCACCGAGGTCAGCTACCTCGTCCCTGACAGGCCCAGGCAGACAGGCCGGGTTACGATCGGGTTACCGTCGCGCCTCGCCATTCGCCCACGCCACGCGCTACGCACCCGCGCAAACAATTGACGCGTGTACCGACAGCGCACGCACACATACTTACCCACAGCGCTTAGTTTCCTTCGCGTGTCACCCCCGTGACAATTGCTAGATTTATAGTACTTTTATCTCAAGAGCGCGAGTTAACCATTGTTGTTGTTGTTGTGACACATACGAACACATAGACAACGCGAACTCATAGCTCCTACGCTGACGCACACATAGACAATGCGCGTGTATAGCTCAACACACAAACATGGCCCACCCGATAAGACTACTCTACGTCAAAACTAGTTTGATGTATTCAAAAGGTACTTAAATACAAAATAAAGTACATAGCATTATTATTGGGGAACGGGACTTAATCGCGTACAATTATAACTAATTTACCTTTTTTTTAAGGTTTTTTTTAAGACTGCGTCGTGCAGGGTAAATTATCAGCGCCTGTCAAATTTCTATTTTTTTAAATAATTTACCCCAGTAACTCACACATACATATTTCACACACACTACTTCATTTTGTTGGCCCGGGTCATTGACTTAATTTTTTTTAAATAGGTATTTTCGGTTGTGTATTGCCACCAGTTAATCAGAGTTAAAAACTCCTTAGAGAAATCGAAATTGTCATAACTTGTCACTGTACAATGACAATGCTCTGTCAATTTCTGTAAGGAATACAAAGTTTTGATTTACAATATTTGATGATTTATTAAGGCATGACAAACATGTAAAAATAAAAGTCAAGTTCTGATCTGTCACCAAAACCTTACTTCTGAAAATTGGGATTTGATTTTAGTAAAACGCTCCTAATTATTCATATACAAATAGATTAAAATACCTATATTAGTGTATCAATGCCATGGCTTAAGCTGTTATGTTGTTAAATTATATATAATTGAATAAATGGTGAATAAAACTTAAGAATGTGTAATCCTTCTTTCTCACAAACCCATTTTTTACACGACTTATATCTACTTAACCTTTCGCATTGGTCCGACGCCAACGCGCATATATCCGTTATGGCGTCTAATAGACATCAAAACCTACATGCAGGTTCAATCTCACACTTGGCATTCCCATGCCATGACGTCCTAAAATACACAGACAACGCAAAGTGAGAAAAATTATTGCATTATTTGGCTATTTTTGGTCTGGTTTTGGTTTGCGCCAGAATTAATATATATATATATATATGCGACAATATACATACTTTATACATACAGATTTAAATACATAGAAAACATCCAAGACCCAAGAACGAATTCGAACCCTGGATCTCCAGCTTCGTAGGCAGGGTCACTACCAACTAAGCTAAAGCGGCTTTTATAGGTAATGCGAGTTTTAAGCGAAGATGCGGTTGTTTTATTTCGATATATATTATGTAATGAAACTTAATGAAAATTAATGGCAGTATTTTGAAATAAGTTTGTTAAGTATTCTTAAAACCTAATGATAATGAAATAAGTAGGACAAATATGATCAAGTAGGATTTAGTAAATCATTGTCACTATCTGTAATTGGAACTTGGCCGGCCGGACGCGCTATCGTGTGCATGGTTGAATGTATGAGTCCATAGTTATGTAATGACAAATAGCTCTCATGTTCCTTCTTATAAGAACGATAATTGAATAGAATAATTAGTGGAGTAAATTTTACTGAACTTTTAACACTACTTGGACAATGGTTGCGTATAGCTAAATCCATGTACATGCTGCATACATGCTGTAATGTAACAGTTATAATACTTATAATATACGCAATTGAAATTGCAATCTTACTATTATTTACTACGTTTACGTAACGTCCAAACAATTATTGCGACGTACTTTTTTTGTTTTTTCAACCTGATTGTGGCCTTATAGGTCGGGCCCAATAAATCGATAGGATTGCGCGGTTGGAAAGTGGCCTGGGGAAAATTCAGGGGAAACCTCCGACACGACCACGCGGGGGGTTTAAACACTGGGATACTCTAAGAGTTTGCGCTCCAGTGAGATTGGTTACGCGGCTTCTACCGAATCTGAGTTGTGAGTGGAATAGTACTGGGAGTTTTGTCGCTGGTTCACTAAACTCTATTAGGCCCGACCTGGGTCGGACTGACTCTACCCGGTGTGACGTACTTACGTATATCTAAAGACTACAATGTATATACTAAAGTACGTATATCCGTATATCCAAAATCAAAGCAGTGAACCAAATAATTTCAAACCATAAAAAACAATCAAATAGAAATTAGAAACCGTACTTATAGACCTGCAGAAATAAGTAGGACTACATACATATATATTGTTATAAGACTCAGATTATACGTCGTCGTTAGAGATATAACTAAGATAAAAAAAACACACATTTATATTTTCATTCTATAATTAGTATGACCATGGCTTCGACAATACAATCTTCTGCTGCTTATTACTTTCTTTGTTGTGTGACACTGCAGATTGATAATCCACGATTCCTGAAGTTATATCACGACATCTGAGATATATTTAGCCATTAAATGTATTCCTATTTGACGAGAAAGCGTGAATATCCACACAAATTTCAATAAGTATTCCAATCCAATCAATCCAATCAGTGGGTTCTTCAATGCTGAGGATCGTGACCGCTATGTCTCTGGCGGCGAGTGCAGATGGCTCGCCAGTGGTTCCGATGATGCGCTGCATGCAGCGCCTGGTGTTCTCGGAGTCCGGCGAATTTGGAGATTTTTTCAATCCACCTGGCTGGCCCGAGCTCGTCTATCCTCCACCTTTCCCGTCATCATGATGTACTCGAGGCTAATGGGACGACGCGCGATATGTCCAAAAAATGCCAGTAGATAAGTATGCGTTGTTGGCAAACTGTCGAGAGGCGTGTGTGTATGCGTATTTGGTGTTCGATATCAACATTAGATACGTAAAATTATTGAAATATAAAGAAAGAAAAATGTACACACATTTTCATTTGAAGTAAGTGACAAATGTCATTACGTTATAAATATGTTCCGTCAGGGTGACCATTCATTGACATTAATTTCCATTGTAATGAAACGCATCGGCAACCTTTTAGCGTCTAGAACGCGTTTTCGGGAAGGAAAACATTATAATTTGAACGCATAAGTAAACTTTCGGGACCAAACACTGTATGTTCTCTAAAAAATAAAAGGCTAATACCAAAAATTCCATGTTAAAAGGTTCTTAAAACGCCACACGTCAATATTTATTTACCCTACTTCAGTTAATACAATCTTTGTGTGTGGTATACATATTGTATTCGTATACGGGCAAAATGTCAAAAACAGAGCTGTCAAAGCGAAAAAAGGAGCATGCGTCTGCTCTCGCCGAGGGCCAATGCCCATCTGTCGATTTTTCGAAAGTATGGTGGCAGGGAAAATGTATGGAAAAGTCACTAAAGTTTAGATTTACGTTTGAAATTCTCATTAGTCTTTGCGAGGAAAAATGTGAAAAGTGTGATAACTTATAGTGAATACTTTTGAGATTTGTTTGAGTGTGATTTTGAAACAAAATAATAGATATTTCAATTCAATTTTGCCTAAACGCCGACACGCGTTCTTCTCATTTTTAGTGCAACTTTACGGTATTGTATTTATTAAAGTGTAATTTATTATAGATTACTAATAGTGATAAAGTGTAAACACACTCTTTGTGATAATAATTACATATATTTTATATATTTTTGTAGAGAATTGTGACCTCCACAGATTGAGAGGTGACGGCTGTTTTTGCTAAATATGCTCGGCGCCCTCTTAACGTCGGGCAAAAACCTTAAAAAAAGGTAAATTAGTTATAATTGTACGCGATTAAGTCCCGTTCCCCAATAATAATGTGTGAAAATCGTGCAAGTTTAAGTCAATATAAAGTACATAGCATTCGCCTTTTTTAAAAATCTTTCGTTAAATTTAAATAATCATCTGCTGTTGCGGCTGCGGTGTCCGCTTACCATCAGGTGGACCGTATGCTTGTTTGCCACCGCCTTAGTATAAAAAAAAAACTCGTAATTATTCGTACCTGACACTATCACAAAGTGGCTAATTATAACACTAGATGAAACGCTATAAATGCGTTGGATTTTAAATAAATCTTTTTGATTTCAATTGTTTGCATACATAGATGTACTATAAAAGAACTAGATACACAGTCAGGCGAAAAAAATGGCACCCTCAAATGTACCGCGTTGCGGTACTTTCGTGTTGACGGCAGACAGTGACAAAGCGTGTATGCAACTGACAGTGTCAATCAGTGCCGCATTTTCCGTCATTTTTGTTCGGCATTGTGTGTCTATTTCTATATTAGTGTATAAGTCAATGTTTGCATACAACATTTTCCCGTCTTTGACGACTTCAGGCATTATAAACTAGGATAAATTCAACATACAAACGCAGATGCCTAATAAAACTATATGGTAGTTTTGTCCAAGTTGGGGAAAATTTCGTTATTTGACGAAGGTTTTCTACTTTATCGTTTGTCCGCATTATTAAGTTATTGTACTCATTAGACGCAGATTTTCATGTTCTTTAACTTGCTAGTAGGTATCTTTGCGCTAGGATGCATCGTATAGAACATATGAACGATAATTGTCCATCAACTTCCAGGCTCCATAGCTGCCAAAGTTGGCCCGAGATATCACGTGCTACCACATTTGATATATACCAAGTAGCATCCATATTACACAATAAAAAAATCTTCTAACGTACCATTTGCAACATAGCCCTTGTCGTTGAAGCTCTACCAACTGGCGTAAAAGTTAAGTCGGGTTTGGGCGACGTAATATCACCGGTTCATTGACTATCACTGTATCCAATTGAATTGAATAGGGATGTTGACTCAAAATTTATTAATACTCCATACGAAAGAATACATATAACTATGCCAAAAAGTGAAAATCCTATTCAAATATCTCAAAAAATAACGAAACTACATCCGTTAGAATGTTTTTAGTTAGAGAGAGAAAACGCTACAAGTCAGTGACGTCACTGACCTCGAGCGCCATAGTAAATGATGATCGTTCAATACAACGGGGCGTTTTGCGGAAAAGGGACAGAAAATGCCCCCTCCTAAAACTTTGAAGACTTATAATTATGTAATTATTTATTCTTTTGGATTACTTTTTTCACTATTTCATAGAGAATTTGATCCTTTTTCGAGAAAATTCGGATTCATTGATTTTCTTATTTGGTGTCAACATCCCTATTCTGCTGTACCCTTACCATGAGGTTACAATGTTTGCGGTAATCCACGATTCGAATTCGTACGATTTAGTAGCGATTCTTAGTTCTATTGCGTAACCGCCAGAGGCGCTGTTCTTTTGTCCATACTAAATCGTTTACGCAGTCGCTAGCGAGTACGGTCATGCAAACATTTCAAACTCATGGTAAGGGTACTGTATTTTGTATCGTTATGGCTTTTTCATTCGCATGCACACTTTCTGTCCAACAGACAGCGAGCTACTATTTGGCCTCTGGTTCGAATCGACGCTGGCCGCAGCCAATGCCACGGAGAGCAGTAGTATGGTGCGCGCGTCCGGCGCGGACGGAGCGGACGCTACGGAACCGGTGGCGAGGCCGCACCAGGCGCTCGTGCCGGACAAGAGCGAGCCTTACTCCGTGAGTGATAGGGCTCAGTTTGTGTCTATTTGGCCTCTGGTTCGAATCGACGCTGGCCGCAGCCAACGCCACGGAGAGCAGTAGTATGGTGCGCGCGTCCGGCGCGGACGGAGCGGACGCTACGGAACCGGTGGCGAGGCCGCACCAGGCGCTCGTGCCGGACAAGAGCGAGCCTTAGTGCCAGTTGCACCAACGTACGAACACAGACCGGTCATCGTCAAATATGGCGCCGGCAGCTGTCATCCCATAGAAACTTGTCAAACTTTCCATACAATCAGATTTGACGAGCACCGCTTACGATTACAGACGGTTTGGTGCAACCCAGCCTTACTCCGTGAGTGATAGGGCTCAGTTTGTGTTGACTGTAGGTGGTGAGCGGACTAAAAAATTGCGTACCGGCTTGATACTGCGATGAAACAGAAAAACTGTTAATTTCGGCAAGTTCCGCCGTGACAGATTATCAAATTCGAACGCATCACTTTTATGGGAAACGATTGTGTATTTCATCGCGGTATCAAGTCTGTACGAAATTTTGCAGTCCTCTCTCCATCTACTGATACAATACAATACAGTACTTTTATCTCATACGAGCGAGTTGGCAATAGTTGTAGTTGTGACACAGACCATAGATGTGTTCCGAATCGCGCTAAAAATGCTCGCAGCGCTTACAGTGCTGACGGCCGGTCCAAATCAAATAGCGCGCTCAAGGCCGCGTGAGTAGTGTTTTGTTTCGGACCGGTATTCGCTTGAGCGCGCTCACGATCGGACCGATTCACGCTCATAGCCCGTGTTTACTGTCATGTTCATATATCAAACGTCAACTTGACGTTTGGCTCAAGGTGCTTACGCCTGGGAGTGTGAGCACCGTGAGCGCTGTCCATAGGCGTGTTCCGAATCACGCCAACAACGATCACAGCGTTTACAGTGCTGACGGCCGGTCCGAATCAGTAAGCGCGCTCAAGGCCGCGTGAGTGGTGTTTTGATTCGGACCGGGCATGTTGTGTTTACTGTCAGGTTCATATATCAAACGTCAACTTGACGTTTGGTTTAAGGTGCTGACGCCTGGGAGTGTGAGCACTGTAAACGCCAATATGGCGCCGTCCATGACGTCACGACATCTCATGTAAACGCTAAGAGCGTGATTCGGTCCGATCGTAAACGCCTTTATATCGTTGTAAGCGTGATTCGGAACACGGCTCATGACATCATCAGTGACGTCACGACATCTCATGTAAGCGCTATGAGCGTGAATCGGTCCGATCGTAAGCGCGCTGTAAGCGTGATTCGGAACATGCCTCTGGTAAAGGTCGCGGGAGTCCTCTGGATGCGGGTGGCGCGGGACCGGTCATTGTGGCACTCTTTGGGGGAGGCCTATGTCCAGCAGTGGACGTCTTGCGGCTGATATGATGATGATATTCTTTAGTGGAAAAATGTGAGCTTAAATTTGTTGTGTCCAGTACATCCGGCTGGCTACGGAAGTGTTCACACTGCTGACCGCGGAGATCATCAGCTCGGGCTCGGAGCGGCTCGGGCAGGGCGCGCTGCAGCTGCACGACGCGCACCAGGCGCTGCTGGCCGCGCTCGCCAAGGACCTGGACCGGGAGACGGCGCGCACCGACACAGGTACAGTGCCTACCAGTGGCGGAGCGTCCATACAACTCGATTCCCACCGGCTTGCCTAATTTCCAGCCAGTCCAGTTCTTTTACTACGGGCTCATGAAGAATAGGAAAAGCCAAGTATTTCCGGCTTCCCTAAGAATATTTTTGACGCGCCGCCACTGGTGCCTACAGTACACTACATTCAGGGGCATGAATATGTATACATTTAGCAATGAAATTAAGTAAATTCTGGTTTAAAACTCTTCTTTTATTTACAATTTATAATTTATAATAAGACATCTTTAGTCGTTCAGATCGTCAAGCAAACTGATTCATACGTCAACTCATTCGCCATTCCAAACCAATTCAAACTCCATTCGAACGTTCCTTATTCATCATCAAGCAGACAGCACCTTACACAACACACCCATCAAACAGTACCAATCCCACATAAATTCTTGGGCCTTATGTCAATGGAGTAAGGTGGAAAAATGTATACATATTGATGCCCTTTCCGGCGGTGTACAGCCGAGGTGGAGAACTGCTCGGGCAGAGTGCGACACAGGTACAGTCAGGTAAATATGTATACATTTTTGGACCTTATCTCAATGGAATAAGGTGAAAAATTGTATACATGTTGGTGCCCTTGACTGTACAGTCTGAGATAAGGGCGAGTATCCGCGTGGGCTCGTTGGGATCGCGTGGAGAGCGCGCTCTTATTGAACGCTTCGGGCCTTCGACCGGGGGGGGCCTACCGCGAACAAAACGAAGTATCTCCCTCTCTGTTGCTCTAATATGCACGTTCCACAGAGAGGCAGATATATCCTTTTCGATTCGCGGTAGGCCCTCTGCGCGGAGCTCTGCCTTCGGCCTAGCGTGGCCTTACCGCCCTCAGGTTCACTTGTAAGAATGACGGAAATAGTAAGTGTCTGGGTAGGCTCCCCCTTCGGGCTGCAAGCGGCCCTCAGGTTCGCTTGTAATAATGACGGGTATAGTGAGTGTGCAAATTTGACGTCATAGTATTAGGAATCCACCCCACGTTACTTCAAGTACTATACAGTCTGAGTGAAGTACTGCACTTTACCCTTCACTTTTTTATCAAATTTTGTGGCGTATTCAAATGTGTACCATACTGTAATATTGTCAACTTGCAGAGATACAAACATAACCGGTGCAACCCGTGTCTAATCACCAGTAACAAAGCGTGATGTTTTTGAAATCGCGTTAGACCCGTTTAAGAGTACTACTATTCTGAACAGGCTATTCCTCCGCAGGCACTATATCACCATGCTTCGGCCCCCGCATCTGCGCCCTCTACGCCTCATTCAGTTCCGCGCTAGTGCGGTATCTACACAACCTGATCAGCGCGCCGGGCTTCGCGTCGTTGCAGCCGGCATTACACCAGCAGCTCGCTAGCTCCGGCAACGGGACGCCGCTCCAGGTGATGATGGACCTTGTGCGCTCCACGTAGAGCCCTGTCTAGCTTGTGCACGGTGCGGTGTCTACACAACCTGATCAGCGCGCCGGGCTTCGCGTCGTTGCAGCCGGCATTACACCAGCAACTCGCTAGCTCCGGCAACGGGACGCCGCTCCAGGTGATGATAGACCTTATGCGGTGCACATAGAGTCCAGTCTAGCTTGTGCACGGTGCGGTATCTACACAACCTGATCAGCGCGCCGGGCTTCGCGTCGTTGCAGCCGGCATTACACCAGCAGCTCGCTAGCTCCGGCAACGGGACGCCGCTCCAGGTGATGATGGACCTTGTGCGCTCCACGTAGAGTCCAGTCTAGCTTGTGCACGGTGCGGTGTCTACACAACCTGATCAGCGCGCCGGGCTTCGCGTCGTTGCAGCCGGCATTACACCAGCAGCTCGCTAGCTCTGGCAACGGGACGCCGCTCCAGGTGATGATAGACCTTATGCGGTGCACATAGAGTCCAGTCTAGCTTGTGCGGTGTCTACACAACCTGATGAGAGATTTCCAGCCGGAACTTCATTTAAGAGGAGGGGTAGTAGGGCAAGCTCTCTCCATACAAACTTTGTTCAAACTTTGTGCAGGATTTTCTTCGTTTGTGTTTGCTTAGTTATGATTTAGTGGTGAGTGGTGTGAGTGGTGGTCAGTATGCTTATTTTTCTGTTAGCTATTTCGTGATGTAATTTTTTTTTCATTTATATATTTAAAATTTTTCATTTTTTTGATGAAAATTTCCACATCACTTTCTTCGTATATCCAGTGTTGCCAGGTCCAATTTGAAAAAAACAGTAGCTACATGCCCTAAAAAACAGGAGATTCGAAAAAAAAACAGTAGACAAAATTTATTCCATAAAATTTACCTTATAACGCATATTTCATAGTGATTTCAGTGATAATATAATAGTAAGTATTAACTGCCACACTCCACAGAGCCATTTCATAAAAGAAAATCTCATCTCATCTGTCACTTCAACTTCACATCAAATAATGACTATTTGGTGACCATGGCTGCCATTTGCTTGCTCACTATAGATATATAGTCCTCCTCGCCGTGTCCGGCGATAGCGACTCCGTCAGTTATTAGTGGCTAGCAAAGCCAAATTTAGTTCTGAATATGCGGTTACATGGTGCACCTGTCCTGCGAAGTTGTAGGTATACGTGTAGTGTAGGAGATCTTTGGCCGAGTTTTGCGGATATGCAGCTTCGCATCTAGGTTTTACAAACGCTGTTGTTAAAAAAAGTTCACTTTTGTATGAACAGTAGAGCGCCATTCTGTTTGACGCTGCGCATTTACTCCCACTACCCCTACACTCGCTTTAAGAAACTTCACAAGTTATCTTCTTCTTTGTCCAACCCTCTTCCCAGTTTATCTGGGGTCGGGTCTCCTTGTACGTAAGCGCCACCGGATTCTGTCCTGGCTTGTCTGGCTACTTAGGTTCTCGCTTTCCATCTCTTTTTGCATGCTTGAACACCTTTTCTTTTTTTTCTTTTCTTTCTTTCTTTTTGACGGAGTGGTTGTCATCAACTTGACAAGTTATATGTATGTTATTGTTTTAATAAATAAATAATAAATAATAATAAATATTTGTGGACAATCAACCTCACAAATCAACCTAGTCCCAAACTAAGCAAAGCTTGTACTATGGGTACTAAGCGACGATATACATACTTATATAGATAAATAAATACTTAAATACATAGAAGACATCCAAGACCCAAGAACAAATATTCGTGCTCATCACACAAATAAATGCCCCGGCCGGGATTCGAACCCGGGACCTCCAGCTTCGTAGGCAGGGTCACTACCAACTAAGCTAAAGCGGTCGTCAAGCGTCGTTTTCTTCTTGATAATTGAAGTTGAATAAGTGAATTCATGAAGATGTATTCTGGATGTTGTATTCTGGAAGATGTGTTCAAGGTTCTGGACTGGAGGGGGCTCGGCATCAACATAAATGGCGAGTATATCACTCACCTTCGGTTTGCCGACGATATAGTGGTTATGGCGGAGACGATGGAGAACTTAAGTACTATGCTCGATGATCTGAGTAGGGCCTCTGAAGAAGTTGGTCTTAAGATGAACATGGACAAAACGAAAATCATGTTTAACGCCCATGTAGTACCAACTCCAGTTAAGATCAGAGACACTACGCTCGAAGTTGTTGACGAATATGTGTACCTGGGACAAACGGTCCAGTTGGGCAGGTCCAACTTCGAGAAGGAGATCAATCGTCGAATCCGTCTTGGCTGGGCGGCGTTTGGGAGACTACGCAATATCTTTTCGTCCAATATCCCGCAGTGTCTCAAGACGAAAGTCTTCGACCAGTGTGTGTTGCCAGTGATGACCTACGGCTCTGAAACGTGGTCGCTTACTATGGGCCTCATAAGGAGGCTCAAAGTCACTCAAAGAGCAATGGATAGGGCTATGCTTGGAGTTACTCTGCGAGATCGAATCAGAAATGATGAAATCCGCAGAAGAACCAAAGTAACTGACATAGCCCGAAGAATTGCCAAACTTAAGTGGCAGTGGGCAGGCCACATTGCCCGGAGGACCGATGGCCGGTGGGGCCAGCGAGTTCTCGAGTGGCGACCACGTACCGGACGACGCAGTGTTGGAAGGCCCCCCACGAGGTGGGCTGATGATCTGGTTAAGGTCGCGGGGATCCGCTGGATGCGGGCGGCCCGTGACCGGTCTTTGTGGCGCTCTCTGGGGGAGGCCTATGTCCAGCAGTGGACGTCGTTCGGCTGATTATGATGAAGTGAATTCATAAAATCCAGTAGAATTTTTGGGAAATCCAGTAGAAATTTCTAAAATACAGTAGATTTTTTGGGAAAAACAGTAGAACAGTAGACACACCCCAAAAACAGTAGATCTCCTGTAAAAACAGGAGACCTGGCAACACTGCGTATATCCAACATTTACATCCAAAAAAAGACTGTATCTTTGACCGCCTTTTTTGTATTTTTTTCTTGATTATAATCGTTTGGACGACGCGGCGCCGCCCATTTTTGTAATTTTCGGTCAAAGGTCACAGAATAGTGTAATAGTATTACATACAGAATGGCCTCGAAAATGCGGTTCCCTTTATAGAAACAGATAATTTTCGATTTTTTCGGCGTTGGTGACGGCTTTGTACGGATTCCCAGTCATTTTCAATTGTTTTCATCTCTCCTGTTCGGAAAGTTCAATTTTCATGAGTAGATAGCCAGGTTGAAAATCGCTTTTCCAACCCTAGGGTGGAAAGTAATTTTTTTTTAATTTCCATACGCCGGGGCTGCGCGCCCGCCGCGCTTGGGTGCCGCGCGGGCAGCCAGCCGCGGGCGCGCGGCCCGGGCGGGGGGCGGGGGCCGCGGCGCGGCGGTGCCCGCTGGTGGCGTGGCGGCTGCAGCGCGTGTTTTTATTACTGAATGCTTAGAATATCGTTTACTATTAATTTTATTTCTCAATTATTTTCCTCATAGTCGAAATGAAAAGTAGAGTGTTTAACTCGGGTGAAAGCACCCATTTCACCCTTGAACTATTGGCGCTCTCACTTCGTTCGAGCGCCAAAATATCTCGGATGAAATGGGACACTTAAAACCCTTGGTTAACAATCTACTATTTGTTTATAGTAGATAATAATTCGGGGCAAGAAACCGGATCTGTTTCTAGTTCAATGGGGTTCAAGTCAGATTCTTCCGTTTTTTTAGTATCGGAGCAGTGATTTGCATTTGTTATTATATCTTTGGCATTCATTGTTTGCCGCGGTTCATTTTTTGTTGGCTGGACGGTGCGCTTCGCCCGTGTAGGTTGTTTTGCCTGCGCAGCAATCTTCTCTTTTGTTCGTGCGGCAGTCGGTCGCTGTGCCCGGGTCTGTGCCTGAGTGGGAGCAGGACGACTAGTTGGTGTCGACGCGTTACTTGTTGCTATCGGAGTCGACTGCGCAGGCGCAGTTGTCACTTCACATTTGTTAACCACTTTATTAGAGCTCCCGTTACGCATTTCTGAGATAACAGATTTTAAATCACAAATTTCACTAGTTAAACAGTCTAGTTTTTGAAATATTTCGCCGATTTTATGTTCTTTAGGTTTTTTGTTAACCGTAAGAGTCGTTATAAGTTGATCGTTGTTGTTTCGCGACATTTTGCAACATTTATTTGCCTACGCGCGAGTATAATTATGTGATGTTGGTTCTACCGCCCCAAGAACGAGACTGATATAGCCGTAGTATTGAAAATACATTCCAAAAAGGGGTAACTTCGCGATTTTATTCTATCGAGTGAAATTCATCAGGTCATGTAACTGACTGCGATTTTGACTAGACAAGTTCATTATGTAACACATATATTTTTTCTAGATTTTAAAACACTATATTCTATATCTCAGATGGTTTTTAAAAACTCAAAACTGGTAATACAGGGCTTTAACGAGGTTATTGGTCGGCAGGTCGGTCCCCGCGTGGTGAAGCTGGTCGGCGGCATGGTGCTGGCCAAGCCGGCGGCGGAGCGCGAGAACACCATACTGGCGATGTGGCACAAGATCGTCAACACGCTGCAGGAGTGCGCGCTGCAGCCGCTGCCCTCGCAGGACCACGACTACGAAGGTACAGTATAGGCACAGAATAGTATAATAGTATTACATACAGAACGTACACGAACCCCCCCGCACCGAGGTCAGTTACCTCGTCCCTGACAGGCCCAGGCTGACAGGCCCCGGACCGTCGCGTCTCGCGATTCGCCCATGCCACGCGCTACGCACTCACGCATACAATTGACGCGTGTACCGACAGCGCACGCACACATACTTACCGACAGCGCTTGCTTTCCTTCGCGTGTCACCCCCGTGGTATAGGCATGTTCCGAATCACGCTCAAAGCGCGCTTACGATCGGACCGATTCACGCTCATAGCGCTTACATGAGATGTCGTGACGTCACTGATGATGTCATGTACAGCGCTCACGGTGCTCACACTCCCAGGCGTAAGCACCTTAAGCCAAACGTCAAGTTGACGTTTGATATATGAACATGACAGTAAACACGGGCTATGAGCGTGAATCGGTCCGATCGTGAGCGCGCTCAAGCGAATAGCGGTCCGAAACAAAACACAACTCACGCGGCCTTGAGCGCGCTATTTGATTTGGACCGGCCGTCAGCACTGTAAGCACTGCGAGCATTTTAAGCGTGATTCGGAACACGGCTTATATTGGTAGTACAGTCAGCGTCAAAAGTAGCGTGACATAGGAAGACGTCAAAAGTTCCTATTCCCTTGTAATAAAGACTTTGACGTTTTCATATGCCAATGCTGACTGATTGATTTGAAGAGTTTGCGCTCCAGTGAGCTTGGTTGAGCGGTTTCAACCGAACTGAAGTGTGTCAGTGGAATCCGTACAATAATTATACTTCCGATTTTGCCCGTCGCCGCGTTGGTGAACACGCGTGCTCTTCGCGACGACGGGCTGAATCCACTACCGAACAAAACCAGTTGTCTACTGTAATGGCGTCGTTACCAAACAAAGTCTTTGAACAAGTATTGATTGGCGTAATCATCATAAATTTGATGGAAAGCCTTTTTTTAAGAGTGTAGTGTAGAGGTTGTTACTGTATGAGGCTGGCCATGTTTGGTCTAGAACCATAAAGTAACATATTCGTATTTGAATATATTCTGGAATGCCTGTCAAAGCAGCATTCTGCTGGAAACAAATGGTTTTCCAAGGACTCTGGCCTGGGACTCGCTCGGGGTCACAGCTGATGTGTTATTTTAATTAGATTACAATTGAATGTGAATGTATTCGGATATAGTATGAATACATTATAATTCGTATGTGGATTGCGTATTTCCTTCCAGATATCTAAACCCTTCTCCTAGATTCCTCAACCGTACCACTGAGCTACTACTAACCCCTATTATAGTAGTGAGTGAATTATACTTACGTACATATAGGCTACTGATGATGAACATACTGTTTTTTTTGTTCATACAGATTTGAACGTGGAACACGCACAGCTGTTAGTCTACCTGTTCCACTCGCTCACACTAATGCAGAAGAAGTCTGTCCTGCTCATGACCTCGAACGCCATCATCAAGGTAAGTCGTTGCTAACCTTTAGGGTGCCTTTCCATTAGAGCTATGTTATGCTACGCTGCTATGGATGCGTTCGAAATCCACCAATCACATTAGCACCGCTTGCGTCGCGCGCGCCGTGATCAAGTTGTAGGTAAGCCGTGTTCCGAATCACGCCAACGCCGATCACAGCGTTTACAGTGCTGACGGCCGGTCCGAATCAGTAAGCGCGCTCAAGGCCGCGTGAGTGGTGTTTTGATTCGGACCGCGCATGTTGTGTTTACTGTCATGTTCATATATCAAACGTCAACTTGACGTTTGGTTTAAGGTGCTGACGCCTGGGAGTGTGAGCATCGTAAACGCCAATATGGCGCCGTCCATGACGTCATCAATGACGTCACGACATCTCATGTAAACGCTATGAGCGGTATTCCGTCCGATCGTAAACGCGTTTATAGCACTGTAAGCGTGATTCGGAACATGCCTGTAGTTAACCCCCAGTAGGCCCGTATTTTTTTCCACGCTGTATATTCAAAACACTTCGCTATTCCACAGGTGGTGGAAACGCTGGCAATAAGCGACAGAAAGCGAGCAATGAACCTGGCTCCGCACCAGCTCATACTCACCACGCGGCTGATGCTGCTGCTGGAATACCTGATGAGGCATCTGTACGACGCGCCACAGACGTTACTGCAGCAGGTAAAGGGCTCTCCACACAGTACTACCGGCCGAGTCCTGTTCGAGCGCCGGCCGACACCGACGCTAAGTTCAACATTCAGGTTTCAGACTAGCGCGTATACGATCATTTCGGCAAACTCGTACGGGACAAAAGGCGCCCCTATACGTGCATGCATACATAACGCTTTTTCTCAAAAATGGCCTAAAACTGTACTTTAGTCCCTACATATTGGAAGGTAAAGTGTATAGTTTAAGGTTAGATCCAAATTAAAAAGTAAAACACATTGCAGGCCCGCCTGCACGCCTGCAATGTCACATATAAATTTCTTTATTTGTCGAGTTATAAACTTTTTAAAAAGTAGAAACTGTCATATAAATGGAGGCACAGGTCGCATTTTGCCAATTCAGCTCGTATTTTTCTGTTGGAAACGCGACGTTTTTTTATGTGTCTCGAATAATTTGCGTTTTTCAGTGGAAAAATACACTTGCGATTGTGTTAAAAATAAATAAACGGCGGGAAAGCATGATGTTTTTGACTTTTTAAGGTTATGTTTATCAAATCTTGTTCAAATTTTGTATTATTTTCCCCATTTTTGAGAAAAGTACTATATTAGCCTCGGCCGGAATGGCATTGCAGGCTTCGTATTATAATTAAACGGACTAGCAAGCTCGTCCGTTTAAACAAATACTAAGGCTGCAATTGCTTCCTTCCCGGCCACGGCAATAATGTACTATTGTACGCGCGTATAGTGCGTGTCATCTTCGAAGGCGCGCCCCTCCACAGCCCAATCCATATAATAGGGTAGTTGACTCAAATTTTTTTATTACTTCAATAGAAAGAAGACATAAAACTATGCCAAATAGTGAAAATCCTATTCAAATATCACAAAAAATAACGAAGCTACAACAGGTTAGAATGTTCATAGTTAGAGAAAGAAAGTGCTACTCAACAGTGACGTCACTGTTGAGTAGCGCCATAGTAAATGACGATCGTTCAATACAAAGGTGCGTTTTGCGGAAACGGGACAGAAAATACCCACTCTTAAAACTTATAATTACGTTATTATTATTATTTTTAATTACTTTTTTCGCCATTAGATTGAGAATTGGAGCCTTTATGTAGAAAATTTGAATTTATTGATTTTCTTTTACAGTATCATCAATATCATCATCCCTATTGGGCAGAGATTAGCATGAGATTCGCTGTGGAGGGCATCTGAATTAATCCGAGACTTACCAGGCTAAAATGGCGGGTGAAACGAATTACACTAAAACTATTTTTCTCCCCTCAGATCGAATGGAACCTTGTGATAGCCACCGGCCTCGTCCAATCGCCGTCTGACGCGACCAACGCCGCCAAAACCGCCGAGAACGGTCAAATGAAGACGCGCATATACTGCGAAGTGCCGCATATAGAACAGGCATACCGACGTCTGTCGCTGAGCGAAACGTCCATGCGGCCGAAGTTCTACGCGTTGACCAACTCTGAGATCAATAATCAGGTAAGTACAAATTTTAGAAATAAAGGAAAAATTGAAAAACCTAGCCACCGAGCAGGATTCGAACCTGCGACCTCCCGGCACTCGCGGCCAGTCGCTCTAGCCAACTGAGCTATAGGTGCGATTACTACCCGGCTTAAAATTCTTTCCTCCTCTATGCCTAAGTTTTTCAATTTTTTCTTTATTTCTAAAATTTGTAGTTTGCGTTAGAAGCGTTCCTGCTTAATACAAAATTAATCAGGTAAGTAGGTACCAGGGATTCAGAAACACGCAATGGTCAGGTTCTGAATCTTGAGCTGGGGTACTAGGCTAGCAGAAACACGTAGTGGTTACATGAAAACGAGGATACTGCGAAGTGTCGCATATACATTGGGCGTACCGCCGTCTGTCGCTGAGCGAAACGTCCAGGCGGGCGAAGTTTTACGCGTTGACTAGCTCTGAGATTAATAATCAGGTGAGTAGGTACCAGGGAGCCAGAAACACATAGTGGTGGATCTCTGTCTATAAGTCGAGTTCTAAACCTTGAGCTGGCGTACTAGGCTAGCAGAAACAAGTACTGGTTACATGAAGACACGGGCCTTGACTAACTTTGAGATCAATAATCAGGTGACCACCAGGACCAGGCAGTTAGAAACACGTAGCGGTGGGTCTATTGTCTATGAGTCGAGTTCTAAACCTTGAACGGTTTGGTGACACTCACCCTATGTTAGTCAAGTTTTAAATCTTTAAGATTAGCTAAGTTATGGTATCAGGAAACGAGAAACCGGCCAAGTTAATAGATCTGACGACACAGTCTGACTCAAGTTTTTCGCATGAATGATGGTCAGTCAAGGTACTAGGAGGACAGACAGTTCGCGTTACAAGCTTTAACTAAGAGGATAAAGCTTGTAACGCGAACTCAATCAATCATTGGGTCAATCAACTATTTCTTGTCACTCGTTACCATGGTTAAGTCTCCTGGGCCACTCTTAAAAACTGTGATTTTACCGACTTTAATCCTACTCTGAACCCATTCTGACGCTGCTCATCTCTTGAGCATGCTAGAACTCCATATTATAGCATTTTTTCTAAGAAACTCGGTTACTGTTGTCTCCTGGCTGACGGGACAGAATAACAACAAGGAAAAGTTGATTGACCCCATTAACACTTTTACATTCAGGAAAATCCCAAATTCGACGGGCTAGCGTGCAACTTCGTGCTCGGAACGCCGCACAAGCTGAAATACCCGTTGTTGCTGGACGCACTGCTAGCGCTGCTTAACTCGGCGTGCGTCTGCGATAATCCAGCGTCGCTTTCGTCGCCGTGCGCGCTCGCCGCCGCGCACTACTGCTTCCAGACGGCGTGGAGGTGAGCGACAAGTTTACGAGGCTCGTTTGGACACTGCAGCTCTAGTATAAGTTTGTTCGAAACAAAACACAAACGAGCGCGTTTGCGTTAAGGCGATTTATCGATTGAAAGAGACACCCTTTGTTTTTCGCTCACGACAAAACGGGATGCAACCCTCTCCGAGAATGGCTTTTTAGACCACCATACCATCATATAAACTTAATCGTGTCTTTTAATAATGCGTTGTTTTAGTAGGCTGAGGAAAAAAAGGAAAATATAGACTCGACTTTGGATTTATTTTCTATCGAGAAAATTTTAAGCAATCATGTTTCGCTATTGTCAGTACCACAATCATATAGTCAAGAATCATATATCTGAAAATCAGCCCCTACTGTTTGCTAGTCTGGGCAGGACAGCGTTTCAAAGTCTCCAAATTTCTCAGTCTAGCGCCTTAATCTTAAGGCAAGGCAGTCCCACTGCAAACGATCCGCTCTAATAAGCGTGACTTTACAATTAACCATCCCGCTCTCTACGGAACTCTGCGCGTAGTTTTCTCTCTCATTATTATCGCTTTCGAGAACATTCCAATACAACCACTGTCAACATCTCTCTTCTAGACTTGTCGTGAGCATGCCCCCTGCTACACCACACATGGATAAACTCCAAGCGGGCACGCAGGCCGAGCTGCCGTCGCCGCTGCCCCTCCACGCGACCATATGGGCACCCAGGGCCGACAACAAGAAAGTGTTCAATCCGTGGCTGAAGGACGCACTAGTCAAGCAGGGCATGTACACACAGGTTGGTTTACTGTCGACATCATAGCCGTGTTCCGAATCACGCCAACAACGATCACAGCGTTAACAGTGCTGACGGCCGGTCCGAATCAGTAAGCGCGCTCAAGGCCGGGTGAGTGGTGTTTTGATTCGGACCAGGCATGTTGTGTTTACTGTCATGTTCATATATCAAACGTCAACTTGACGTTTGGTTTAAGGTGCTGACGCCTGGGAGTGTGAGCACTATAAACGTCAATATGGCGCCGTCTATGACGTCATCAATGACGTCACGACATCTCATGTAAACGTTATGAGCGTGATTCGGTCCGATCGTAAACGCGTTTATAGCGTTGTAAGCGTGATTCGGAACACGGCTTGGGAGTGTGAGCATCGTAAACGCCAATATGGCGCCGTCCACGACGTCATCAATGACGTCACGACATCTCATGTAAACGCTATGAGCGTGATTCGGTCCGATCGTAAACGCGTTTATAGCGCTGTAAGCGTGATTCGGAACATGCCTCACTTCTCTAGACTGGTAGTGAGTCTAGTGAGCATGCATACTTGCATAGGCGATTACCGCGCGCCCTTGTGCCCTTAACCCTGCCCTAAGTCAAAGTCAAATCATTTAATTGCATTTAAAAAGGCACAAGTCAAACAATTACAATAATTTTCAAAGGTATAAGCCCTTTCACCACAATCGCTCGATAGTTTCACCGCCCCGCCGCGATATGTGGCATAATGTAAGAATGTGGGACTGGACTGTTGATGAAAGGAGCTGACTGATGTTTAATCCCTACAATATCGATTTTTCTTGTTCCAAAATTCAGTCAATACTTTTCTCATAATTTAAGTCAATTTTAATATTGCCTGTGGCCGAGCTAGAGTACCTACTTTTATCTCACGAGCGCGGGTGTGCCATGGTTGTGTGTTGAGCTATACATGCACATTGTCTATGTGTGCGTCAGTCAGCGTAGGAGCTATCAGTTGACATTTTTTATGTGTTCGTATGTATCACAACTACAACAATGGCCTACCCGCGCTCGGGAGACAATAGTAGTTTATCTACACCCATATAGTAAATCCTCTTTTATAAGTTCAAATACTGTAGATAAGACCCCGCTTTATAATATACTGTGCGGCTGTTGCGTGCGTCCCCTATTAGATCACGAAATATAACACTTTAACGAGATCACGTACAAAAATAAGGACACAGCTGCGGGCGCGGGCCGGCCTGTCGACGCAAACATGGCGCACGCCGGCGAGAAGTGCCCACACGAAACACATGAAAGAGGATTTAATATATGGATGTAGATAAAGTAGTGTATGCAACTGTACATAATTAGGCATTAAAACACTCGTGTGACCTTATTATGAAACTCGCCTTCGGCTCGTTTCATAAAACACACTCGTGTTTTAATGCCCCTCATTATGTACCAGTTGCATAAACTAGGTAGTAGTGTAATAAGGTCACACGAGTGTTTTAATGCCTAATTATGTACAGTTGCATACATTACTTTATCTACACACATATTATAATTACTCTAAGATGGGTTCAGAAACCGTAGTAAATAAATACAATAATTGTGTTAATACAACCTTTTTTGCACGGTTGCGGAAATATCGAAATCAGAACTGGCAACAGATACCTGAATGTTATTTTAAAAAGTAAAGAGTCCTTATTCTGATGTGATCATGTCGTTCTAGCTCAAATTTCGTGCGATATATACTAAAAAAACATCGAGCTGACATTTCGCATCGACTGAATTTGAATTTTCAGTGATACTAGAATAGGGACATGTCAACTTTGACATTTAAATTTTGACAGTTTTGTTTGACGTTTAATATTATAACATCATATATGCGATTAAAATGAAAATTAAATTACTGCTGTAGCCTTAGCCACAGATAAGAAAATTGCCATAAATTCATTGAATGTTGAAATGAGAGTCATTTTCTACGGTTTCCGAACGCATATTAGAGGATTTATGATATGTGTGTAGATAAAAGTAGTTTATTAAATGTACCCTTTGTAAACAGTACGCGGAGAATCTTCTGGCCGGCGTGAGCGCGTCGTGCGACAATATCAAGTACCACCTCTGGCTTGCCGGTGAAACCATAAAGCACTTCAAGGAAAACATCACTCGTGAGTCATAAGCCGTGTTCCGAATCACGCCAACAACGATCACAGCGTTTACAGTGCTGACGGCCGGTCCGAATCAGTAAGCGCGCTCAAGGCCGCGTGAGTGGTGTTTTGATTCGGACCGGGCATGTTGTGTTTACTGTCATGTTCATATATCAAACGTCAACTTGACGTTTGGTTTACGGTGCTGACGCCTCGGAGTGTGAGCACTGTAAACGCCAATATGGCGCCGTCCATGACGTCATCAATGACGTCACGACATCTCATGTAAACGCTATGAGCGTGATTCGGTCCGATCGTAAACGCGTTTATACGTTTTAAGCGTGATTCGGAACACGGCTATAAATAAGCACCTACACTTTAGCGCCACTAGTGAATAAATGTGATTATTTTGATTTAACGATAGATACAGTAGAATACGGATACAGCGACCGTCAAGGGACCGGCGATATTACGTCGCACTAACACGTACAAACCGGACTAATTTTCTTTGAAAATGTTTGGTGTGAATCCTCACGTCGGTGATTTAGCAGTCGTTAAAAGCGGTCAAATGTTATAAGCGGAGTCGTTATAAGCGGATTCTACTGTATTTACAAAAGGGGAATGTTATGTACAGTCAGCGTCATATACTATGTAGCAGCCAAAGTGGCCAAAGTGGTACACCATATATTTTATATATTGTGCCGAAGTATTTCGACACTTTGGCTGCTACGTACTATATGACGCCGACTGTACTGTATTTTGTACCATTAGAATACATCTAGTAGATTCGTCGAGTTGTGAGTTCAAAAATAAAACCGTCGTCGATTCCTTAAAAAACCTTGTCATCAGATCTTCACTAAAAATTTATGGTACCACTTCGGAGGTACGGAGTCTTGTTTGAGACACGATAGGGTACGGACGCGTCCATCCGCAGCCCAAAACATCCATAAAAACTCGGCAATTAACAATAGGCCTTCGCGAAACAATAGAAACACGTGTTCTCCAAGGACCGCCGCGGTACTTCGTTCAACCGGTCAACCAAACTTCGCGCGATTCTCTACCTCATACTTAAAATGCCGACGCCAGTTCAAAATATGCAGTGCAGTGTCTTATATAGTATTTAGATAAATAGTGAGTGTAATGTGTATTTAATGTGAGCGACAACCTCGTCCCGTCCGTCCCATGCACGACAGCTGGGATAATACTCAATGCAAACCCTGCGAATTGGTGAGCTCTTTCCAGTTTAAACTCTTCACATTTCTTTTAAAATTAATGATTCGTTTGAAACACATTCGCATAGGGTCCACAATGTAGGTAACAGCCAGGTCTACTCAGGCACCACGGTCGTGTAGTGGTCCTTTAAGCATAATCGTAATATTATATAATCTAGGCGAGTAAGTTGATACTCACAACCCCGGAGATAACATAAAGATAAATATGTAAAAGCATTAACTTAAAGTAAACGCCTGACTACTGAATAACGCGGCGGTACCTTCATTTGTATGTATGTATGTATGTGAATGCCTTATTGTACACAAGAAAAATGGTTGAAGTATGCACACAGAACAGATAATAAATACCTGGGTGTCTACTAACTATCGTCATTTCTTTAAATCTGTATTGCTAAAATTTAGTACCTAGGGCTCTCGGCTCTAACAAGAGGTAATCAAAGACCTGTCTCAATTAAACGGCGCCGTTGCGTGATGACAAAAACATTAGGTATAACTACACATTCATAGTCGATACCGGTTATAAAATCATTGTTTTAAAATTCTACCATAAAACATTGCGTAATAAATAACTAAACATAATGCCGAGCCAAAAAAAAACGCACCCGAGATATTTTCAAAGAAACTCGGGTCCCTGACATCAGTGACATCTGCTACGCAACTGCAGCGAAAGAAGTCGCCAACAATGACTTAATGGAGAAAATAAAAACTTTAGAACTAAAAGAATAGTGCGTAGGTAAGGCACAAAAAAAAAATATCGCCTCGAGTCACAACGATAGGCATGCTACCTCACATGGAATGTCTTAAAATCATAAGGTCCGTGAGAGTACCTACATGTAATATCATCCCTTAACATTAAAATCGGGAAACTTACCTACTACCAACTCAAATCTTTTAGTAAGAAAAACAAAAAGAACACTAGGGCTACCCGAAGGTATATATCATTATATCATAACATTCAAATCAAAGCTATGAAGACGCAGCTATCAGATTCGAAGGAAGGAATTAACTATGAAGAATAAGAACTTCAACAAGACGAATAATACTAGTTCGTGCTATACTTTTCTTCAAGATGGAGCGTAAAGCATTGAAGCACTCACTTTCTACACACGAAGACAACACTTAGTGAGGGCCACGTGAGGGCTCAATCAAGCACTAACCAGAATTGGTTAAAACTCACCCACTCTTCTGAAGATTCAACATTGAAGTTATGACGCAATTAACACACAAATCATTAATTTTGTGATAAAACTGTGTTACTTATCTAGTGTGATGGTGATACGAGTATGTTGATATTTTGTGTGCATTTCTAAGAGTGGCAAATGTGTATATTTATAGTGTAAGTACTAAATATTAATCCGCTTTGTGCTAACCGTAAGAGCAGAGCAGGGCGTCATAAATAAAACCCTCTCACCCAACCTGGAGTACTCAAGTAACTACAAATCTCACAATGCCGCAGTGCCGCTTTAGAAAACAACACACAAAAGCAACCGAAGATAATAATGTAAATATTAAGATCGCCTTCGGAGACCAATCGACATTGCAGCAGATTGCCGTCGCAGCTGCTGCGGAAGGTTGGCCGACCAATATTACTGAAACGGACACTGAATCTGAACTAGACGAGGTCGAACAACAACAGGATGAAAGCCACGATGGCCACCCTCTAACTCACAAATCTGAATAACAGCAGTCATTCTCCCTTCATACATATTGACACACGTATTTATTTATTCTTCCTTTTACTGGGCACGATGCTGGTATTCGGTCTGGTTGTATCTATCCCTTCAATCCACCTCCCGACTGCAAAAGCCCTTCACTCCCCTCCTGTACTTATTGGCTCTCCGGTGTCTCGGACAGGAGGGTCAGTTGGAGACACCAGGGCGGCAGAAGACGTAGAGGACCTAGCGAAAGGGTCCGAACGCTCGCCCTGTCACAGCACTTGCAGCTACGGGTAGAGGCTGCTAAAGTTCCTATGCACCTCCGGCCAACCTGTCTGTGCGGTGCCAGTGCGATCATTTGAGCAAGGTCGTCAAGCCTCTTCGACCCTCCCTCCCGGGTGTGGCCAACGCCTCCGCGTCCTTGCAGCAGAACTGCTGGCTGGATGAGTCACCGGAACGGAACGGAACGGTACCACTTCGGAGGTACATCCTCTCAAAATAGAATTTTCGAGTTCGGGTCATAAATAATCATCGAGTAATCAGTGAACATACATAAACAAAATAGAACGTGAATCGGATTGCGTAACACTCCAAAAAGATCTAGATCGTGTACATCGGTGGAGCATCGCGAACAAACTTTACTTTAACAATAGCAAATGCCAAATAATGACCTACACCCGGCGTATAAGCCCCATACATTTTAACTACACACTGGATAATCAATCTATAAGCCGAGTAATTTCTGTCAAAGACCTAGGAGTAAAGTTTGATCGCGAGCTGACGTTCCGAGACCATATCTGCAATCTCGCTAAGGAGTCGTATCGGAGGCTAGGTTTTGTGATGAGAAACGTTAGGGACTTCAGCAACTCCGGCATTATAAAGCTACTCTATACGACTCTGGTGCGAAGCAAACTGGAAGCTAGCGCCTGTGTATGGAGCCCCAGCGAGGCCAAGTATAAACTAATGGTAGAAAAGGTCCAAAAAGCATTCCTACGCTTCTTATATAAGAAGTTGTACGGATATTACCCACTTATGTATCCTACTAAGTTTTTACTGGGCATCCTGGGGTTCAACTCCCTAGAAGTACGCAGAAACTGTGAGCGTATGGCTACAGCGTGTAAGGTGCTCCACAACAAAATTAACAGCATGGAACTGCACAACGTAGTCAACCACATTATAGTACCGCCGAACAGGTCCCGCAGACGCAATTTCTTGCAGCTTTTCGACGGTACAGAATCGCGAGCAACAGCTGCGCGCCGCCACTCTCCGCTGTGCGACATGCACAACTTGCTCAATGGGCTCCTGCGCCATGACCCGCAGGTCGACATCTTTACTGATCGCTGGCCTAAACTAATGTCTCGATGCCTCGCTTATTGTGAGATGTATGAGAATTGATGGATGAATGCATCAGTTATATTTATTTTCTTGTGTGTAATTAGTAAATTACTACATTATACTCGTACCTAGTCATAAACAAGTGTAATTGGTGAACCGTTCTTGTTTAATAAATAAATAATAATAATAAATAATAATAAATAAAATCTACGAATTGGGAACCTTCTTCTTTTTTTGAAGTCTGTTAAAAATAAATTAATCCTTGCGAACATTACAGCTGCAATACATGTTGGCCGAGCGTCGCCGAGTGAACGCCAATACCAACGTATAGACAGTATATTTGCATTGTCTTGCCATCGCTCGGTGTCGCTCGCTTACCTATAGTTAGCCGAGTAAAGTCAAGCGCCAACGTGTATAGAAATCATTTGGCGTAGCTTGTCACAACTTGCGGTCGCGAGCGGTCGGTTGTTTGCACAAATAGGCGCTCGCGCGCACTCGGCCAATAGTGTCCACATGTTTGTCAGCGCGCCATCTGTTGGCCAGCATTGGTTTTCCGATAAACTTGCCGAACGTGTAGGCAGTAGCACGTTCCTTGTATTAATTTGTCTACGCTCGCGTTGGCCTGAGTTCGACCAACATGTATAGCAGGTGTTAAATTGATTTGTTTGCCATCGTCCTTGTATAAATTTGAGAATTATACTCTCACCATTACATCTCCGCTTATATGACCATAGAGACTCTTTAGCCGTGTTCCGAATCACGCCAATAACGACCACAGCGCTTACAGTGCTGACGGCCGGTCCGAATCAGTAAGCGCGCTCAAGGCCGCGTGAGTGGTGTTTTGATTCGGACCGGGCATGTTGTGTTTACTGTCATGTTCATATATCAAACGTCAACTTGACGTTTGGCTCAAGGTGCTGACGCTACATCGCTGTAGGTATTATACAGGGTGTACAATCCAAATGGGTCAGTATGGTGAAGTCGGAAACTATGAGAGATAGCGAGATCTGTTCTTAGGAACCATGACGTCGATTTTAGATTTAATAATAATTACATTAAAACTTTTTTATTAACTCTCATACATAACCGGGAATCGAACCTGGTCAAAATCAATGTGTATAAATTCTGCAAGTCGCAAGAAGCACAACACTAATGGAATCTTGTTTAGTATAATAAATTATTGTTTATAGTTTGAATGTAATTATTATTAAATCTAACGTAATGTTACCAACACACACACACACACACACACACACACACACACACACACACACACAAATAGTTAAGTAGTTCATTTACATACATCTTTGTATTGTGATAACTAGTGGATAAAGAAAGCAAATTGTAATAACCACCACAGGAAGAGCGAGTCCTCCTGACACAGGTGTCTTCATACCTACTAGGAGGGTTCAAAAACGTGTAACTATTGTTAAGTTGTTTTCACGAAATAAATGATTTATGATTTATGAAAATCGACGTCATGGTTCCTAAGAACAGATCTCGCTATCTCTCATAGTTTCCGACTTCACCATACTGACCCATTTGGATTGTACACCCGGTATATTTTGACGACGACTGACAAACGTCACATAGGTAGTGTGAGAACTGCGAGACAACGCTATATGAAGCCGAAATTAGCCGAATCTCTTTCCAAAGGTCGATGTGCAATATAATACGCTATTTGACTAAATTTTTTTTATAATGCCAATCGAACCAGTTTTTAGAGACCATCAAATGTCTATATGGGACCAACAACATTTAGAGCACAATAAAGGGCTAAAATTAGGGACAAACCTAGCTCGACGCTAGCGGGTCTCAAAAAGGCTCCTACAAATTGGCCCTGGCAAATGACGTCACTTGCACTGCATTCGACCAACCGTTGTGTGGGAAAATTAGTATTTTGCTGTTTTAGTCGTTAAATAATGCGTTTAGGTACATAGTTGCTGTACAATTTATTTTATATTTTTACATAAGCATTCTATTGATACCTTTTATTTGAATTTTGGACGGTAAAAAAAATTACCTATAGAAGGGTCGGTATATGAAGATCCCTATGACACTTGCAGTGACAGTTCATTTATATAACCTTGGAACAGCGTCACTGTCACATCGAAATATTAATGAGCATCTTTTGGGAATGTAGCTAATTAATTTATGTAGGATTGTAACATTTACATAATAACAATATGAAAGAAACTTGAATTGTCCCTTATTTTCCAGAAATATGCTTAACGGAATATACACGGTGACGTACTGCAAAAGTTATATCGTTGGTCTGTATCGACTAAGGAAGCGGTGCTGTCGATAACAGATGTCGATAATTAAAGTGATAATAATAAAACGTGTCTTATATTTCAATTTAATTGTTACGTGACTGTGTAAAAATAAAATAAAAACGTTAAATTACATATTTATTTATTATTTAACACGTTCACTGCGGCACAGGTCATTTTTGACCTGTAGGTACTGTTCTTTCTTTTGGTGCGGCGTAAGAATACGTTAAGAATACGTCCCTTCTGCCTGGTGCGATGTAACTTTATTTTACTAAACGGTTAAAACTCACGTATTAATTGTCACTTCGGGCGACATGTTTCGATGTTGTGTTAATACTTGAGTTTCAACCGTTTAGTAAAATAAAGTTATAACATGTCTCACGAAAGTTTAAATTCAAGTGGTGCGATATAAGTCAAAATTGACTTGTTAATTAAATTTTCTATAATCATTCAACGAATGGTCACATTTCGGGGCAAAGTTAGTATTAGATACATTAACTAGTTAATTAAGTATTACTTGGAATGCTCGTGAAGTAACCAAGGAAAACAACTCGTACCATAAATTTAGGTAGCAAATACATTATAATAGTAAATATTAAGGTAAGGACAGATCAGTTTATGGAGGGGATATTATAAAATGTACTGTAACTAATATAGTTTAATTTTCTTTTTATAATTGGGGCTTCTTATTTGCTTTCTTATTTATTATTTATTCTCATTGCTTCTCTCGCCGAGACACAGCGAGACAGGCCTGTCTGTTTTGCGAGAGAGAGGGGGGGTCTCGCCGACGAGTCCCACACTGAACACAGCGAGGCACGAGTCCCACCAACGACGAGGAAGCGATTAGCTATCGGTGATTTTCTCGCTCAAGAAACGAACAAAAGATATAGATCCCGTGGCAGTAAAAGTGACTGAAATATTTATAGTTGATCGCTGGCTGTTAGCACTGCCGGCGAGTACTTACTCTCTTCACTAGTGAGTCTAGTGACGCATATGTCCAAATTTTATGTCAATAGGTCAAAGGGAAGTTGAAAACATCTTCGAAAAATATTTTTGTGACAGACGACCGACGGAAGCACGCATGAGTGACAACAATAGGGTTCCGTTCGGACCATTCGGAAACGGAACCCTAAAAATGGCGGTTTAGTAGCCAGAAACGTCTTTTACACGATAACCGCATTTGAGGTTTAAATTAATGTACGTGAGAGGACGCTGATAAGAACCGCCACAGATAAAAAACAATTGAAGTATCGACACATGCACATCACTATGTGGTATGTCACTGCAAGTGTCATAGGGATCTTCGTATACCGATACTGGAATAATTTTCTGAGTTTTTGATGATTCATATCTTTTTATGATTTTGGTAAAATTTTATAATTTACGATTTATTGTGATATTTTGATAGCTCACTATCCAAAAAGTGACACTGTGTTATAAATTTTAATATGTGTCAAATACCGTATTATGTATATCGGCGGGTACTGTAAATGTTTGAATGTTGAATTTCCGTTGACAGCGGCGGGTCTGCCCGCGCTACTGGACGTGATATCGTGCGACGCGGCGCTGGTGCGGCTGCGGCACGGGCTGCCCGACCTCGCCGGCACCCCCGAGGTGCTCGAGTTCATTCCGGGGCTGCTGGGCCTGCTCGAGACTGCGTTCGAGTGCTGCCGGTCAGTTCATGGTCTACGTGTAAGCCCCTAAAGGCCTCCAACTTGGCTAGACGACTGCTGCCATAGACAACAGTTTTTTTTTTTTTTTCTTACAAAAGTTTACACATATACACAGTACTTTTAACTTCGCCAAACTGCATCACAGTTTGTTGGCGAAACAACACTCTTTATCTAAAACTTAACATCCATATTTGTTAGTAACATTTTCGAGCCTACGAAAACCGAAGTATTATTTAACTTAACATGCGGGTATTCTACAAAGATGTTGAAATCATTTGAGTTGGCCGAGTTGTATCGACTTAATTTGTTTAAGAAGCTATTTTACTGTTCAAACAATAATGGATACAGAGCACTGATGGGACTGCCGTGGCATTGTAGCGCATCAGGAATGCTTGTCGAGGCAAACATAGATTCTTTCCAGGCCATTTTACGTAAACGGACAGCATCCCTGATGCGCCGCCTTGCAAGCAGCACCAACCGTTTATTGGCTGTAGTAGCTGGAAGGGTGGACGGACCCTTTTTTGAGCACTGGACACGTATGCACATAAGCCTGTGTCCAGTGTTCAAATGAATCCGATCCTAGTAGTGTAGTAGATCCTAGTTATAAGTACCTACTTGTATATACTAACATAGTCTTAAGTTATATGTTACTAACTACATATGGATGGATGTATCCGAAATAAAAATAATTGAATTGAATTGAATAAGGTTCATAATCTAATAACATGTTTATGAAAAGTCGGTCAACGAAAAGAATTTCAACTATAAACAACATGATGCAATAACTTGAACTTGGGTTGATCTAGCAATGTCATCATGCGCGCACTGCTGCCGCGCAGTTAGTAACCACTCATAGCGGTCACCCATCCTAGAGCAGACCGCGGCAGACATTGCTTAACCTCGCATACGTCACGCGGTCCCCAAATTGAGCCATAAATTCTCTTCTTAATAGAAATCAAGAATGTTCTCTGACGTCGATGCCATGGTGAATGCGACCAATTCATATGAGCGGTTATTTATTTATTTATCGTATGGCATTTATTTCGAACCGTGAGATCTTCGAGAAGACATCACGTTTGCCAGTTTTTGTTGCACTTTTAGAACCACCGAGGGGTCATGTATAGGGTGGTTAGCGGTGGGTACTTTCCCTACGGACGTGGTGCAACTTCGACCCCCCTTTGTCAAGTGAGTGGGCAACTTGACTGTTAGAGCGGTGAGCGTGCACTGAGGCCACTTACATTAAAGGCCTGGTCACACCGATTGCGCGACGCAAGCGGGACGCTGCGCTGCGCGCCAAAATGTATGAAACCGTCCCGCTCGCGTCGCGCAACCTGTGTGACGTCGCTAACCTGTTAGCATACGTTCCGGCGCGCAGCGGTCGCAGCGCGCGGACGTCGCGCAACGCAGTGTGACCAAGCCTTAAGAAAACAAGCTTAGGATTGTGATACAAGTGGTGTCACTTTCGACGCCACGCTGACGGTCGATTCCACGCGGAAAAAATCTCATACTGATTTCGGGGCCTTCCGTCAACTTACTACCAGAGCTGCGTTTTTCATCTTGATGAGTGAGTGAGTGAGAGATGAGTGGTAATTTAACAGAAAATATGTATCTATACGTCAGTGGTGTATACAATCCTCATTGATGATTGATGAGAAATTTCATTGGTGTGTACACTGTACACGCATAATTTTTTACAAATGCGGAAAAGTGCCATTTTTATGCATAACTTTAGCTTTACAAAGAGCACTGCAAGAGCTCTGTAATTGATAATGTAATCTTATTATGAAATAAATACATTCTATTATATTCTTCTTCACTTTCTAAGCCTATGAATTGTAAATTTATTTATTAAACAAATGTGTCTCAGGTTGAGCGCCGACTTCGAACTTGAGGGTCTGATGGAGAGCTCGAACAACCCTTCGAAGGCGGCCGTCCGGCGCGCTCGCATGATGGTCAGCGGGACGAACATGCCCGCGATCGTCGCGTCGAACACGCTCGGGTGCTGGCTCAGCATGCAGCTGCCGAGCACCGCGGCCGCCGCGCTCGAGCGGCTCTGCTCGCCGCCGCCGCTCGCCGCGCTCAACATGGTGGGTCTGTGGTGGAGTGTGGAGGCATGTTCCGAATCACGCTTACAGCGCTCAAAGCGCGCCTACGACCGGGCCGATTCACGCTCATAGCGCTTACATGAGATGTCGTGACGTCACTGATGATGTCATGGACGGCGCTCACGGTGCTCACACTCCCGGCCGTAAGCACCTTGAGCCAAACGTCAAGTTGACGTTTGATATATGAACATGACAGTAAACACGGGCTATGAGCGTGAATCGGTCCGATCGTAAGCGCGCTCAAGCGAATAGCGGTCCGAATCA
The DNA here is from genome assembly GCA_951800055.1 of Cenopis cana. NCBI lineage: Eukaryota > Metazoa > Arthropoda > Insecta > Lepidoptera > Tortricidae > Cenopis > Cenopis cana. Next base: position 2,300,259 of record OX637471.1, on the reverse strand, counting down.
AAACACTACTCACGCGGCCTTGAGCGCGCTATTTGATTAGGACCGGCCGTAAGCACTCTAAGCGCTGCGAGCATTTTTAGCGTGATTGGGAACACTGCTATGGCCACCCTAGAAAATTCCATGTACATTAGTACCAGCCGCCTCTTTCTAAGCACCCATGTTGCGCCTAGGTCACGATTGGCTTATTGACCCCTATATTCGTTCACGCCCCCTATATTCGTTTGATTTTTTTTGTTCTTTAAGAGGAAAAACCCACCTACTCACCAGTGTATTTATTATTTACCCCACAAATTTCTTTCTACAGGAGCAATACCAATCCCACATCATCCCACTCGAGAGCGCCGTACTATCCCTCGTCGCGTCCCACTGCGAGCTGATCAGCGCCAACCAGAAGTACTCCATAGGACAGTCGCTGATGGCGCTCACGTACTCCGCGGCCAAGCTAATGGAGATCCTCGCGCCGAAGGTGGCTGAGGATCCGGCGCTGCTGAAGAGGACGCTCGACCTCGTGGTGCCGGCCTTGGTGAGTGTCTGGACCCTCGAGGGTCTGTGCTGTGTCTAGTGTAGTGTCTAATGTAACAACCAGAGGTACTCTGTGGGACAGTCGCTGATGAGTGATGGATGACGCTGTAATGACCCCCCCTTTTTACCCCTTATTACCTACCTAGCTAAATAATGTATATTTCTAACCTAACCAAATAGCCTACCTAGACGACCTACATGACCTAATTGGATTTAACAATTTTTCTTATTGGAATTTTTAATATTTATGGATGACTGAATGAATTACGTTTATTTGCTTTTATATTATGGACATAAATAACTGTACTAATAGCACATAGAAATAGTTAATATCTTGAGTTGGATCAATAGATTGGCCAAAGTGATGTCTAGTGTGTATGTAGAACCCAAAGTTATGTCCAAAACAGTAAACCAAAATCCTTTTTACATGGAGAGATATAGTAGTTAATCTAACTAAACTTGTCCTACAATATTCTACAACAAATATAACGGGATAATTATAAAATATTAGAATGTGTACAGAATAGTTATGGTTTCCCTAAAAATGTTGAGTAAAGAATTTATTATCAAAGTAAATCAAAGACAAATATGATAATTATTACATAAACTGAAATCAAAGTTAATGATTTTAATAATATAATTAATGATTTTATTTTGAGTGGTTAAAGATGGTGCCCACGACTCCCCGCACACATCCGTGAGTCTCGACTACCTGACTGGACGACCCTCCGCCACTCTGTTCTGAAGGAACTTTTAATCTTTTTTTTAATATTTATTTATTATTGAAATGTCACTTATCATTTATGTGACTTCAGTATTTAATGAGAGGTCTTTCACAAAAGAGTCAATTTACGAATTCTCAAAATACTGGTAGGAGCAGTTAGCAATTTATCCACTCTAGCTCTTTAGTATTCTGTAATCTTAAATGAATTGTCGTTGTATTTATTTAATATACAATGAATGAATTTATCCAGACTATTAATGTAGTATTTATTATCTCTATTTGACGAGAACAAAATAGCTACGGCCGTCTTTTGACCTAGTCCGAAATAAACCATTCATCGTTATTTTTGATGAAGTTTGATGAATCAAAAGGATTCTTTCCCTTTTGAGAGTAGTTAGAAATAGGTTGTGGTCAGATTTATTTACAGAACCAAAGAAACCAGAATAGCATCTATCACATACTGCTGAGGGAGTAAGCAAAATATATTCATCCATAATTTTATAAATAGAATTTACGTTTACTTTAATATATTGTGAGATTTATTTTTATTTTTTCTCACAATGCGAATGAATACTACCAGTTAAAATTCAAAGGAGCAAAAATATATTCAACATTGTTCTAGTTGTCAAGTAAGTTAGTCAGTGTCACATATAAATGTATATAATACACCAAAACCTAATCCCTAATCCCACTATCATACTAAGTATATGAATAAACCCCAAATAAACCCTAGATTATCTACCTCTAAGCATCTAGACTACCCCATAAAGCCATATAAAATATTTACGTTAAATTAAAACTATACCTTCCTAACTAATAAACAAACAAGCAAAATACATGGCTTTGTAATAAAATAAAATAATAATCCCAAAAGCTACTAGAGACCTAAACAAATGTCCTAACCTATCAGCTACACTAACCAACTATTCTAACGATATATTAGCAAGCTAGGTACCCGGGTACCACATTAAAATTAAGCGCGAAAAGATATTTCGATAGTGCAATGAAATATCTTTATCTAGACTAAAGCTAAACTACGTCGGGTAGGAAATGCCCTTCTAACCTAACGCCCTATTTCCCGTGTGCTTCAGTGAGTCTGTACAGAGGATTGGGACAACAGGCCTCACTGAGAATATAAGTGTGAATATATAAGTATATAGATAAATAGGTCTGAGTAACTTGAGAATTTAGAATGTCTAGTGTAACACCCCAAATCACCAAGATACCAGGGAGTTATAACCGTCTCTTCTGTAAAATACGGTGTGCAAGCCAACAACCCCATATTGGCAGTTAAATAATCAAAATAATTACAGACACCCTATAAAATGTCTAGTCTATCGTTAACACCGCAGGGTGACCTGACTATACACTTTAAAGGTCCAAGTCGACTGTACCTGGTGCTCAGATTAAATTCTCTAGACTTCTATCCCCAATAAATATGCAAAACTTGAGTAAAATTCTAATAAGAAAACGTTAAACTGTAACTAGAATCACACAACCTAACTAAGCAAATTCATTAAATTAAACACAAAACAAGGCACATCACTGTCTAATAAATTTAACTTTACACTAATGATTAAAATATAATTCTTTAAATAACTAATGAATTTAGAAATGCACACACAAATGATTACTATTGAAACCCACAAAAGTTACAATACATTACATCCAAACAAAGATTAAACCAGTACAATAGTATACTAGCATAATCCAGGTCTAGACATAACATAGGTAACCTAAGTTAGAACCTATTGCCCGCTAGAGAATCAACCTGAACAGTCTCACGACAAAGATATGAATGCCCCGAATTCTGGTCCCTGACCCTTTTAAAGACCTCATGAAATCAACCCCTCGCTACCCACCCCGCATCGCGTCTGAAAACTGTAAACCAAGTTTTAAAATACACATACTTTTACTATTGTATACTCTATTCCTTTTATGAAATAAGGCTAATAAAGATTCTAATTGAGTTGGTTAGAAATGTTCCCAGACCACTTGAATGGATGCTAAGGCGTTTACAAACCGTTTTTGCTACTCTGTGACAGATCAGCGATTTGACCAATTCCGTATTCTCATGAAAATAAGGTTCAATTTCATTTAAATTCTTATTTGTTTACATCTAATTAGAGTGTAAATTTAAGTTGGTGTTCTGAATGGTTAAAGCCGATTTCCTAAAACTAAATATTTTTTGCAAGTTGACATTGCAGCTGGTCTATAAGTGGAGTGAGTTAGAAAAAACTTATTGACTTGTAATAAGGTTCAAAGTTGGATAAAATATCTTTTGTTTACTAATGTTTTAGTGACTAAATTAAATTGGTAATGCCATAAATTTCAACCACTTCCAATACTCAAGTTTTGTGTGAAATATTACACCCTTGAATGTCTAGACAAAAATAAACTGATTAAAATTTAAATAGTATTTTACATATAATAATTATGTTTACATATATTGAAACGAAACAAGTAATTTCTTGTTCGTTACAACGCTCACTACCCATATTTCGTACATAAGTTTTTTTAAATAATCTGTGATACGAGCCGAAGGTCGAAGCCCGGTCCTCCAGATTGTAATTGATTGCGCGGTCGATATGCGCAACGCACTGCGGTTAGTTGGCATTACACGCAATGTATTATTAAAATCGCTGCCGCCGCCGCTCTAAGTCGTGGCCAGACCGCTACCGCTTCTGTATGCCTGTATTATATCATCCTCCATGCGTTATCCCAGTAAAGTTGCATCCTCAAGGATGCTCAGGTTCCGCTTCCTAATAGGGATGTTGACACCAAATAAGAAAATCAATAAGCTGGAATTCTCTCGAAAAAGTTTAAAATTTTTAAGCGCTAGCTCTGCCAGCATAACGCTGAGTTGTGACCATTTCGTGACAAAATTCGGTTTGTAATGTCCTGTTTTGTAAGTGTTTTGTTTGTCACGAATAAATGTTTCTTTTCTTTTTCTTTCTTTCTCAATCAGAAGTCGAAAAAAGTAACTCAAAAATAATTACATAGTTACAAGGCTTCAAAGTTTTAGGAGGGGGCATTTTCTGTCCCTTTTTCGCTACACGCACCTTTGTATTGGAACGATCGTCATTTACTATGGCGCTCGAGGTCAGCGACGTCACTGATCTGTAGCACTTTCTCTAACTAGAAACATTCGAACGGTTGCAGCTTCGTTATTATCTGAGATATTTGAATAGGATTTTCACTATTTGCTATAGTTTTATATCTTCTGTCTTTTTGAGTCAACATCCCTATTCCAAGACTCTGTGTGCCTGTACTTATGGGAAATTAATTGACTCACCATTCAACAGACGGACGGGCGGTTGCAGTTCATGTCACCGGAGCCGCTAGGCGCCACGCTGAGCATACTGGTCCCCGTTGAGGCCAAGTCCGTGCAGCTGATACACGAGCACATACTGAGGACCACGTATCCGGTGCTTGTGGATCACCTGCAGCGCTCCACTGAGAAGACCCTGCGACACATGGTAAAATAAATTGAAATAAAATTAATTTGACTACCGCTTTAGCCTAAGGCGTGTTCCGAATCACGCTTACAGCGCTCAAAACGCGCTTACGATCGGACCGATTCGCGCTTATAGCGCTTACATGAGATATCGTGACGTCATTGATGACGTCATGGACGGCGCCATGTTGGCGTTTACGATGCTCACACTCCCAGGCGTAAGCACCTTGAGCCAAACGTCAAGTTGACGTTTGATATATGAAAATGACAGTAAACACGGGTTATGAGCATGAATTGGTCCGATAGTAAGCGCGCTCAAGCGAATACCGGTCCGAAACAAAACACTTCTCACGCGGCCTTGAGCGCACTATTTGATTTGGACCGGCCGTCAGCGCTGCGAGCATTTTTAGCGTGATTCGGAGCACGGCTCTAGCTGGTAGTGACCGTGCTTACGAATCCCGTTCAGGACATTTATTTGTGTGACGAGTGTGATGTATACCCCGTTTTTGTAAGAGTAGAATTTTAACGGTCATTTTCGCCTACAATTCTTAGTTTCCCTGAGACATCAGAGGATGTTATTGTACTAATTTCACTTATTTCAGTAGCTAATCACTGTAATCACGTCTCAAAGATAGCAATCTGAAATCGCATGACGACAATCGCACGATTATTCTATTCTGAAAATAAAAACGCAGTATATTTAAGTACCCATGTATTTATCTATACAAGAAAAAGAATTGTCTTCATGCCTGTGTCTAAATATAACGCTATGAATACAGGTAAACTACTGGGAGAAAGCGCTGACCAAGCCCGAAGGCCGGCTGGCGTACGAGACCGTGTTCGCGGACGACTCTGAGTTTGTTCTCGCCAAGATTCTGCTCTCTGTGCCCAACGCGAGGGTCGCTTACGGCGAGAAGGTCATCGAGTAAGTTGACAAATTAATTTAATCAACTCTTTAAAATAACCCCGAACACAAAACATAGCCAAGAACGATGATTCGATTACAAAAACCTCCCTCAAATCTACTTAAAAGCTTTGTTTTAACGGGTCTAACGCGATATTTATGTATTTACCTTTTTTATCGACGTGTCGACACTGGTTTCACCGGCCGTGGTCGCGGTTATGACTGTCGTCAGTGTCGTTTAAAGTGTCTCCCTTAAATCCGTTAAGGCTTGGTCCGATGCGACCGCTGCGCGCCGGAACGTATGCTAACAGGTTAGCGACGTCACACAGGTTGCGCGACGCGAGCGGGATGGTTTCATAAATTTTGGCGCGCAGCGCAGCGTCCCGCTTGCGTCGCGCAAGCGGTGTGACCAAGCCTTTAATCAATTAGGGAGCTACGATGCCACAAAGACAGATACACGGATGCACATGTTAAACTTATAACATCACTCTTTTGCGTTCCACGTCGGGGGTTAAAAGTCATTCATTATACTACTCCTACTAACATATTTTTTCGAAACAAAACACAAACGAACGCGTTTGCGTTTAGTCTTATTTCGTCATTATTGGCTTGCCCTTATCCCATTTAGTTGGGGTCGGCGCAGCATGTTTTTTTCTTCCATACCTCTCTATCGCTCGTCATCTCGGCACTCACATCCTTCCTCTCCATATCATCTTTCACGCAGTCCATCCACCTTTTCCTTGGCCTACCCCTTCTCTTGCATCCCTCCACATTCATAACTAATACCCTTCTTGTTAAATGACTCTCTTCCCTCCGAATAACATGACCATACCAACGGAGACGATGAGCTTTCAACTTATCGACTATGGGTGCTACTTTCAGGCTTCCTCTTATATACTCATTTCTAATACGATCCATTCTGGTAACTCCGCTCATCCATCTCAACATTCTCATCTCTGTAACATGTAATCTCTTTTCATCCGTCACCTTTGCGGCCCAACATTCCGATCCATGCATGACGACAGGTCTCACAATGGTCTTGTAGATTTTTCCCATCAGTCGAAGGGGCATTCGGGCGTCGCATATTGTTCCCGAGACCTTATTCTTTAGTCTTATTTCGTATGGAGAAAAAATGTTACTACCTAAGGTCACCAGAGGCGCTGCTCGCGTTGCCTAACAAAATGATACTAAACGCAGACGCGTTAGTTTGTGTTTTGTTTCGAAACAACTTATACTAGAGGTTCTGGCTACTTTTCAGAGAGTATCAAATATATTTCTGAAAGTTTTGGTTGTTCAAATACCCTTCATTTCAAATACTGAAAAAATAGTAAACGGTGTACAGTCAGCGTCATATAATACGTAGCAGCCGAAGTGTCCAAATACTACGGCACACCATACAAAATATATGGTGTCCAACGAACTATTTGGCCACTTTGGCTGCTACATACTATATGACGCTGACTGTACAGTTTTTTTTTGTAATGCTTGGGTATTATATAACACCACAATACTAATGTAATACCCTAACTGTCCCGCAGACTGTTCATAAAGATCTTCGCTGGCTGCGAGAGCTCGGAGCTGAGCAGCGCGCTCTGCATATCTATATGCAAGTACATCGGCGTCGCGGACCAGCAGAAGCTGGCCACTCTGCTGTCCCACATCTGTCACAGTACGTTAACAATAAATACTCGACACCGAATTCTGTACCACATGTGTCACAGTACGTGAACAGTAAACAATCGACACTGAATTCTGTACCACATGTGTCACAGTACGTTAACATTAAACAATCAACACTGAATTCTGTACCACATGTGTCACAGTACGTGATCAGTAAACAATCGACACCGAATTATGTACCACATTGTGTCACAGTACGTAAACAGTAAACAATCGACACTGAATTCTGTACCACATGTGTCACATCACAGTACTTGATCAGTAAACAATCGACACTGAATTCTGTCCCACATCTGTCATCATCATCATCATTATCATAGGGCATTTATTTGTTTGATGAGCACGAATATTTGTTCATGGGTCTTGGATGTTTTCTATGTATTTACGTATCAATTTATCTATATAAGTATGTATATCGTCAGTACCCATAGTACCAAGCTTTGCTTAGTTTGGGACTAGGTTGATTTGCGTAAGATTCTCCACAAATATTTATTATTTATTTATATTTACATGTACAGGTGCGAAGCGTTCGGCGAACACGTCGCCGACCGAAACGGAGCTGCCGACGCCGACGTCGACCGCGGCGGAGGGCGGCGCGCACGCGTCGCTCGCGCTGCGGAACGCGCTGCGCAGCGTGTTCAGGACAGAGGCGGAGCCCGCGCGCACCGCCGCGCAGGAGCCGCCCGCCAGCTCGTGAGTACTAACACTTTTATCAAATCAATCAATCAATCAATCAATATCATTTATTTGTCAGAATACAGTAAATCTAGATGGTAATACATTTAATTATCCTGTGTATTCCGCCTACATGCAGGCATACAAATATTCGCGATTCCACTAAATTCGGTACTTAACATATTAATTTTCATGTAATAATTATGTCAACATGCATACAAACAATGATTATAAACGTAATAATAATTCTTATATAAATAAATAGTCACATATGAAATCAAAATACAATAATAAATTTATAATTAACAATGTCAAGTCAAATCTACACCCATATAGTAAATCCTCTGGGTTTTACCACTATAGAATTTTTAAAGACCATCTGAGACTGAATATAGTCAAAGAAGATATATACTAACGTAACAAGAAGCGACACCGAAGCATTTGTGCTGTAAACCTGTCTCGCGGCTATGTTTGCGTGTCCGGACGCGAGCGGGGGCGCGCGAGGGTGGCGCGGTGTGTGGAAAACACTCCTCGGACGGGCAAAGTATAGAATCGTAGCGTTCCAAGGTCACCGACACTCGGTTCACACCGATAGACCCGTGCCGCGCCTTTGATATAGTGTCTTCTAAAAAAATATATGTGTTAAATAAGGATCTTGTTTAGTCAAGATCGTAGTGAGTTATAAGACCTGGTGAATTTCACTCGATAGAAAAAAATCGCAAAGTTACCCCTTTTTGGAATGTTTATTAGATTATTTATTTATCGTATGGCATATTTAAAAAGTAGATTATTTATTTATCGTATGGCATATATAAAATTTCTTAACAAGGGCGGTAAAACAAAGAATGTCTCAGATCGCAGGTATTTGACGCCCGAGCCGAAGGCAAGGGCGATAAATATGCGATCTGAGGCTTTCTTTATTACCGCCCGTGTTAAGTACAAAATTTTATGTCACCCCCTGGCCAGGAAGTGGGATTTCCCGCGCGCGGAGCGTGCGGTAATTGCCGCTTTATGGCCAGGTCTGACATAAATTTATTTATCGTATGGCATATATAAAAAGAGGACACAAGTCATATAAGTATTTATAGCCATATAGCCAATTCAAATGTGAAAATATACTCACCGGCAGAAACATTTGGCCTAAATTAGAAAAATGCATTTGTATATGTTAAATATTATTTAATTTATTCAATTCATAGTTTGAAATCACGAAAAGTTTTGGGCCAAAATTTTTGCCGGTGAGTGTAGCTTTTTTTTATCGTGACATCGACTTTTTTCTGCAGTCAGCATTCAGAATGTCTCATTGAATTTATTAACATTATATAATATTCGTTTTTATTGCAGATCGCAAGCAACGAGAGCCGCAGATCCAGAAGGTATGTTGTAACTAAATGTAAAAAATATTAGAAATAACCGTAAATTATAGTCCTGCATCAGTATCACAAAAGTTGTCCATTCGGTGGACAATAGTTAACGGCTTGTGTGCATGTAATTTACGTTTTTATTACATGGATTTATAGACACGGAATTACAGATTATGCGGGTTATCAGAGCAATCGAAAATTAAGCTTTGTAGCCCTTAACTTTTGGCATGTCCACCGAAAAGACGCGCACCTAAATCTGACAAAGACCCATATGATTTATTTAGTTACTAGAGATGGATATGATATGATTCTTTATTTGTATTAATCGTACATTGTCAATTACATTATTCATATTAATAGAAATTATCTGGTCGACCGCTTTGCTCGGCGTTTTCCCGGGCATGATGCCTATCTAGATCGATTGCTCGCCCCAGAAAACCCCCCACATACCAAATTTCATCAAAATCGTTAGAGCCGTTTCCGAGATCCCCGAAATAAATAAATATATATATAGATATACAAGAATTGCTCGTTTAAAAGTATACAATATTACAATAATAAAAATAAATTATACAGTCAATTACGGAATACGAATTAATTGCTTTAGGATCTAATCTCGTCTCGACTCACTGTGGTGATTCGAATCACTAAATCCGAACCAGCTATCGGTACCGACTCCGCTTAATGACTCTTCAACTTTTTTGAATCCTTGCCTCTTAAGACTTTGTTGGCAGTGGACATATTTAGTAAAATGTCGGACATTTGATTTCAAGTATACCATCTCGTTTCAACGTCGTTTAAACTGTCATACTAAAACCAATTCCTATGATGCCGACTGTACAACACGAACCTCCTTCACAGAGAGCTGGGTGGACAGCGAGATGGACAAGACTGTACTAGTCGAGCAGACGGCCGCGCTCGACGAGACGATACTGCTGACTGACGTCGCTAGCGAAAACGCGGCGCTTCTCACAGCGATATGCAAGCACATTGTGCTGCACTGGTGAGTTAAATAAATAAATAAATATTTGTGGACAATCTTACACAAATCAACATAGTCCCAAACTAAGCAAAGCTTGTACTATGGGTACTAAGCGACGATATACATACTTATATAGATAAATAAATACTTAAATACATAGTAGACATCCAAGACCCAAGAACAAATATTCGTGCTCATCACACAAATAAATGCCCCGGCCGGGAATCGAACCCGGGACCTCCAGCTTCGCAGGCAGAGTCACTACCAACTAAGCTAAAGCGGTCGTCAAAGTTAGAACTGGGAGACAGAAGACAAGCAAGATTTCCTTCCTCTCTTCTAGCGGAAAAATAGCGAGCGAGTTATGATTTCTATCGGACTTTTATTAAAAAAAATAAATTGGGCCTATCGATTTTACTTTGTTGTTATTCTAGCCGTGTTCCGAATCACGCTAACAACGCTCACAGCGCTTACAGTGCTGACGGCCGGTCCAAATCAAATAGCGCGCTCAAGACCGCGTCAGTAGTGTTTTGTTTCGGATCGCTATTCGCTTGAGCGCGCTTACGATCGGATCGATTCACGCTCATAGCCCGTGTTTACTGTCATGTTCATATATCAAACGTCAACTTGACGTTTGGCTCGAGGTGCTTACGCCTGGGAGTGTGAGCACCGTGAGCGCCGTCCATAACATCATCAGTGACGTCACGGCATCTTATGTAAGCGCTATGAGCGTGAATCGGTCCGATCGTAAGCGCGGTTTGAGCGCTGTGAGCGTGATTCGGAACATGCCTTCTGTCCCGTCAACGAGGAGCCAACAGTAACCCAGTTTCTTAGGTAAATGTTTATAAAATGCACTTCAAGCATGCTCAAGAGATGACCAATGTCCAAATGGATTTATACTCATCGCTACAACTCAAAATCATCTCATGTTTGGTAGATTTAAGGCGCAGGGGTGGGCAAGGCATTCTCCATACAAACTCTGTGAATGTTTTATTCGTAGGTTTTGGCACTAACGAATGTAATATTTTTTTTGGATGTAAATATTAGATATGCGGAGAAAATGATGTGGAAATTTTCGAATATTTCAAAAAAAATAAAAATAATATTAATGAAAAAAAAATTACATCACAAAATAGCAAACAGAAAAATAAGCATACTGACCAAAAATCATAACTTTAATGCAAACACAAACGAAGAAAATCCTGCACAAAGTTTGTATGGAGAGAGCTTGCCCTACCCCTCCTCTTAAGCCGTAATAAAGAGTGACTCAGGAGACGATGGTAACGAGCAACAATGGTTATACATTTAGAAATAAAGAAAAATTGAAAAACTTAGGCAACGAGCAGGATTCGAACCTGCGACCTCCCGGCACTCGCGGCCAGTCGCTCTAGCCAACTGAGCTATAGGTGCGATTACTACCCGGCTTGAAATTCGTCAATCCTTCCTTCATTTATATAACGCCCGTCGTCTACCCGTCCCTGGGATCTCAGGGCAGATAACAAAATAATGGCATTGTATATTTTTTTCGCCGGGAGAGGACGGCTTAAGGGAGACGTACAGCGACATCTACCAGAATACTCAGGCAGCACCTATAGCTCAGTTGGCTAGAGCGACTGGCCGCGAGTGCCGGGAGGTCGCAGGTTCGAATCCTGCTCGGTGCCTAAGTTTTTTAATTTTTCATTTATTTCCAAATTTGTAGTTATAGCAGCGTAGCGTTAGCAGTGTTACTGCACCAAATCAAACAATGGTTTATCCACCCATTTACGAGTAACTGACTTGTTTCCTTGCCAACAGCGACGAGACAGTGAGCGAACGGACCCTGGCCGCTCTCATATCCGTGTGCGGCGAGAGCGCGTGCGCGCCCCTGCTCATGCGCGAGATGTGTCGCCTCGCGGACGCGCACTCGGGCGCGGACCACAAACAGCTGTTCCCCGCGGCAGTGGGGTGGCTCTCCGTGTGGTGAGTCATCATTATTACTGAACCGCGATTAGTAAGGCTAAATTATTATCATAGTAAGCACAAATGTACGCCATTGATCCCTCATTCTAGGGCAACAATTGACAACATTTCAAATTTTCAATTTGATCTTTTTATGTCCTAGATCGATAGAAAATGAAATTTTAATCTCCACGTGTTTTTTTATTTCTCCCGAAATCCAAATTTTCGTTCAAAAATATCTAATCTAAAAGTGGCGAATCGTAAGTGAATTATGACGTAATTTTTATGAATTACCTATGTTTGACAGCATTGCTCCTTAACAGTCGTAGGAATGACGTCACACTTCCGTTTTATACATTTTGGTGATTTTCTTCAAATCTAGCGAAGAAAAAAATCTAAAAACTATTTTATTACGTTCAGGTAGCATATTTACCGAAATGGTTTTCGATTTAGGCATCATTATAAATTTTGAAATATGGACAATGGAGAATGTTAACTAATTTAGAATTTCATTTTTCTGTATTCTCTATTGAAAATAAAAAATATATGTGAAATAATTATTTCGATACGTCCATTAGTTTCCAAGATATTGAATTTTAAAGTGACGCGCGACGACCCGCCCTCGTGACGTCATAGTGCAAAACTCGCCATACACGCGCTCACTCCGTTCGCGCGCTTCCGTACTAGACTAGCGTTGCAAACTGACGTCACACGCGGTTAGCGGTACTCACTTTAAATGCCTGTAAAACATGAAGCAAGTATAAGATGGAGCTGGTGATACACACATACAAAGGTGTGTGAAGGAGATGTAAGCATAGACAATAACACACGTGGGAACGAGATACAACGTCATATCTTCTGTCCCTCATCGCGTATAAGGCAGCATTTCTCTGCCACCAGCCCGTGCCACCAAAGTGTCATCGATGAACCAGTGGCCAGCGTATAAGAAAATATGTTACGCATAATGTTGGGTAAACCAAACCGACTCGAATATTAAAAATAACAGATTAACATTTTTATCGTGATTAAAATACTCAATAATGATTGGTGTCAATAAGGTTTTTAATGAGATTTTGCACTAATGTGGGTAAATTGAAGCAGGAAAATATGACCTTGAATGACGTCACTGTTACCATCTTACATTAGAGTGAAAGAGATGCAAGATAACAGACAGTCATTCAAGGCCATATTTTCTAGCTTCGAACGAATGTTCAGCGCGCAACCTCCAGTATGTATCTAAACTACTTGGTAAATATCATTTTTACAATGGCTGAATAACTACGACGTTTTAATCATAAGTGTAATTTAATATGCCACAAGATCAATTTGTTGCCCGCTAACATTTATTAGGAGTTTATTTCGAAGATTCTCAATAAAAACCTACTTATGTCAGCAAAAATGGGGAGATATTCTTTTTGTGGTATACCCAGAAACAACTGTCAAATTATCTCCGTCCCTTTTGGACATTCGCTAACCCCCCTTCTGTAGGATCCTCTTTCTACGCTGTAAAATCAAAACTACTTGGTATTTTTGAATGAAACAGAAACTAATGTATTTATGTCACACCCTAGCCATAAAGCGGCAATTACCGCACGCTCCGCGCGCGGGAAATCCCACTTCCTGGCCAGTAGGGCTAGCATAACATGCATCTCGTCTCTACTCGCGCGCGAGATAGGCTACCTGTCACTGTCTGATTAATACTGTCAAAAAGTGACGGGTAGCTTATCTCGCGCGCGAGTAGATACGGAATGCATGTTATGCTAGAGGGGCTGGGGGTGACATAAAATTTTGTACTTAACACGGGCGGTAATAACGGCGTTGTTTCTTTATTACTTTTCCTGTATTGATGTGTTTTATATGCTAAATAAATGTATTTTCTTTCTTTCTTTCTTTCTTTAATAAAGAAAGCCTCAGATCGCATATTTATCGCCCTTGCCTTCGGCTCGGGCGTCTAATACCTGCGATCTGAGGCATTCTTTGTTTTACCGCCCGTGTTAAGTAATGTACTATTTAGTCATACCACCTTACAAACGTTTTTGTTTTCAGCGTGAACAAGCTGAGCGCCCCCGAAGTGCTGGAGAAGCTAGAGGAAGGCCAGGTGGACGAGACGCTCGCGCCGCAGGTCGAGTCCGCGTGCGTGCTGCTCTCGTACCTCGCGGACGCGCTGCACGCCATCAACAACGCGCAGCCGCCGAGTGAGTATATAATACGCTATTTGACTAAATTTTTTTTATAATGCCAATCGAACCAATTTTTAGAGACGATCAAATGTCTATATGGGACCAACAACATTTAGAGCACAATAAAGGGCTAAAATAACGGACAAACCTAGCTCGACGCTAGCGGCCCTAAAAAAGGCTCCTACAAATTGGCCCTGGCAAATGACGTCACTTGCACAGCATTCGACCAACCGTTGTATGGGAAAATTAGTATTTTGCTGTTTTAGTCGTAAAATAATGCGTTTAGGTACATAGTTGCCATACAATTTATTCTTTATTTTTACATAAGCATTCTATTGATACCTTTTATTTGAATTTTGGACGGTAAAAAAAATTAAATAATTTTCTGAGTTTTTGATGATTTATATCTTTTTATGATTTTGGTAAAATTTTATATTTTAGAATTTATTGTGATATTTTGATGGTTAACTATCCAAAAAGTTACACTTTGTTATAAATTTTAATATGTGTCAAATATCGTATTATAAACCTACTATATAATGCTGGTGTTCGAGATATGCCTTTACGCCTGTATAAACAATACTCTAAAAGCCAGCTAGTGAGCAGCACTTACATGAGATGTCGTGACGTCACTGATGATGTCATGGACGGCGCTCGCGGTGCTCACACTCCCAGGCGTAAGCACCTTGAGCCAAACGTCAAGTTGACGTTTGATATATGAACATGACAGTAAACACGGGATATGAGCGTGAATCGGTCCGATCGTGAGCGCGCTCAAGCGAATACCGGTCCGAAACAAAACACTACTCACGCGGCCTTGAGCGCGCTATTTGATTTGGACCGGCCGTCAGCACTGTAAGCGCTGCGAGCATTTTTAG
Source organism: Cenopis cana (assembly GCA_951800055.1). Lineage (NCBI taxonomy): Eukaryota > Metazoa > Arthropoda > Insecta > Lepidoptera > Tortricidae > Cenopis > Cenopis cana. Next base: position 2,284,958 of record OX637471.1, on the reverse strand, counting down.
CGTGATTCGGAACACGGCTTTGATGTGTTTACGAGTATGTTGTGTTCGCAGACTGGCGGTCGGTGAGCCCCACATGGGAGGCGCCGTACGACCTCGGCTTCGACCTGGACTATGCGGACGAACAGCAGGACGAGGACGACACGAGCGCGGACGATTCCGTAAGTCGCGTTCACACACACACCCAACCGCAGACTAAGGTCCGTCCGACCGAGATCTCGGTCTCGGCCAAAACGAGCCGAGATTGTCGGCCGTAGCCGAGACTATGCAACGATTTAAGATTGGTGAATTTGAATTTTGTCACGCACCTCTGGGGCCGCACGAGGTGATCTATTGGCTGGTAGTTTTGTTCGCCATTGATTTTCGCCATGTTGATTGGTTACGTATTAACTTTTCGAGCCAATTATGACACTGCCGCAATTGCAGACGAAGTGCGTAGACACAATCTCAGTGGGCACAATATGCACAATGCGGAATTATTGCAATTTTTATCTCAAAACATCGATGTATTTGATTTTTAATACCTACTAAATAAATAAAAAGTGGGACGTATATAGGCTGATGATGATGATGATGACGATGATGAAATAAAAATTACATATTTGAATTTTTCGCTCACATTTCTAAATTCTCGGTCTCGGCCGAGGCAATAAAGGTGTTCTCAGTCGGACCTTACCACAGACCACGAACCCCCCGTACCGAGGTCAGTTACCTCGTCCCTGAGAGACGTGTGTCGATCGGGTGCCGTCGCGACTCGTCCGCGCCGCGCGCTACGCACCCGCGCAAACCATTGACGCGTGTACCGACAGCGCGCGCACACATATTTAACCCCACAGCGCTTACGTTCCTTCGCGTGTCACTGGTGTGACCCCAAGCAAAATACCGATACCAAAATGTCGATTCAGTTTCGGGTTGACATCAGATCAGATTGCCACTTTATGTGTGACATAAATATGTTTCCCATCATCTTCTTTATAATTGACAGCTTCTTACTTTATACAAATATAAAGCCCAAGTCTGATCCTGCATGGAATATTGTAGTTTGTAGTCACCTTGGGATGGCTCAGCTAAGTACCAACTTGCCGCACTCGACTCGGTGGATCTCAGAGCTAGGAGGCTCATTGGCGACAGTACGGAAGTAGGATCTAAGCTGCAGAGCCTAGCGCATAGACGCAAAGTAGCGTGTCTATGCGTCTTCTACTAATTGTACTTTGGTGAGTGTGCTCAGGAGCTCCATGAGCTCATACCGCCTTCCCCCTTCTTTCATCGGACATCCAGACGTACGGCGGGTTACCATCCTTACCTGATTCAAATTCCTCTTACTCGAACCAAGCGCTTTTCATCATCTTTTATAATGCGCACTGCTAAGGTTTGGAATTCCCTGCCGGCATCTGTATTTCAGAGTTCATATAACCTGGACTTATTTAAGGCAAGAGTGAATAGGCATTTGCTGGGTGAGCTCGCTTCATCGTCGGCCTCATCTTTGCCCGTTGGCTAGATGATGGCCAAGAGCATTATCATCATCCTCCTACCGTTATCCCAGTACAGTTGCATCCTGAAGGATGCCTGGGGTCCGCTACCTAATCCCAAGATTTGGCGTAGGCACTAGTTTTTACGGAAGCGACTGCCATCTGACCTTCCAACCCCGAGGGGAAACTAGACCTTATTGGGATTAGGCTTTGTCAAGTGAGTGGGCAGCTTGACTGTTAGAAGTTCTCAAACCGCCCGAATGCCTCCAACTTGGCTAAACGACTGCTGCCATAGACAGCAACCGGGATCAACGGCTTAACGTGCCTTCCAAAGCACGGGAGCGCTCACCCATCCAAGTCCTGACCGCTGCCCAGGTTGCTTAACCTTAGATACCGCAAGCGGTACCCGGCGCCGCTGGGCCACGAGCGCTCCTGATGAGATGATGGCCAAGAGCAATCCCATTATTATTATTATTATTATTTTACATAGGGAGAGGCCTTTGCGCAGCAGTGGGACACATAATAGGCTAATAAAAAAAATAATCATCATCATCATCAGCCTATATACGTCCCACTGCTGGGCACAGGCCTCCTCTCATAGATGACCCCATTATTAATTAAAAAAAAATCTCTCCCCAGGACGAAGACGCGATGCTCCAATACAAGTTGTGCACGTTCACCGTGACCCAACGCGAGTTCATGAACCAGCACTGGTACCACTGCCACACGTGCAAGATGGTGGACGGCGTCGGCGTGTGCACCGTGTGCGCCAGGGTGTGCCACCGCACGCACGACGTGTCGTACGCCAAGTTCGGAAACTTCTTCTGCGACTGCGGCGCCAAGCCCGACTCCAGGTAACGTGACAGTTCATGGAACAGCACTGGTACCATGGTACTACATGGCAACTTTCTCTGTGACTGCGACGCCAAGCCCGACTCTAAAGCCGTGTTCCGAATCACGCTGAAAATGCTCGCAGCGCTTACAGTGCTGACGGCCGGTCCGAATCAAATAGCGCGCTCAAGGCCGCGTGAGTAGTGTTTTGTTTCGGACCGCTATTCGCATGAGCGCGCTCACGATCGGACCGATTCATGCTTATAGCCCGTGTTGACAGTCATGTTCATATATCAAACGTCAACTTGACGTTTGGCTCAAGGTGCTTACCCCTGGGAGTGTGAGCACCGTGAGCGCCGTCCATGACATCATCAGTGACGTCACGACATCTCATGTAAGCGCTATGAGCGTGAATCGGTCCGATCGTAAGCGCGCTTTGACGCTGTGAGCGTGATTCGGAACATGCCTTAGGTAACATGAGAGTTCATGGACCAGCACTGGTACCATTGTACTACCATGGCAACTTCTGCGACTGCGGAGTGGCAACGATATACATACTTATATAGCTAAATCGATACTTAAATAGATGAGACCAATACATCTTTGCTTAGTTTGGGCCTAGGTCGATTTGTTTAAGATTGTCCACAATTTTTTTTACACGCTCGCAGCTGCCAGGCGCTCGTGAAGCGCTCGGTGACGCTCGGCGGCGCGCGCTCCGGGCCCGAGGAGGCGCCCCCCGCCCCCTCCATCCGCCGCCGCCCCTCCAGCCCGCTGCCGCCCGCGCTGCTCGCGCCCCCGCGCCGCCCCGTGCTCGCCAACAACATACAAGGTAACCTTCAAATGTTTGCCGAATTTATATAAATATTTTATATCACACCTGGCCATAAAGTGGCCATTATCGCACGCTCCGCGTGCGAAAAAACCCACTTCCTGGCCAGGGGGTGACATAAAATTTTGTACTTACCACGGGCGATAATAAAGAAAGTCTCAGATCGCATATTTATCGCCCTTGCCTTCGGCTCGGGCGTAAAATACCTGCGATCTGAGACATTCTTTGTTTTATCGCCCTTGGTAAGTAATGTACTATTAAACCCTAAGTGCCAGTTGCACCAACGTACGAACACGGACCGGTCATCGTCAAATATGGCGCCGGCAGCTGTAATCCCATAGAAACTTGTCAAACTTTCCATACAATCAGATTTGACGAACACCGTTTACGATTAAAGACGGTTTGGTGCAATCCAGCCTTAGTCTGAAAGGTAGAATAGTTTTCGAATTTTTTTGATGTAACTCGCACAACTCAAATGATTACAAGTATACGTGTAATGAAATTGACTAATGAAATCACATCATTCTAAAACACTCACTTCCATCGTGTTTTTAGATCACCAACACTCGTTGGGAGAAAACCTACTTTCCTCACTTGTATCGTAAATAACTTTTTTTTTCACAGGCTGCCGCCAATACCTAGCGAGCTACCCAGGCTGGGGCGCGTGCATGGACAAAGTGCGCAAGTTACTCGACGTGCTCTCCGGACCGGCGCGCGCGGCGTGCGAGCGCGGCGCGGCGGTCGGCGCGCACGGTCGAGCGCAGCGCGCGCTCGCGCAGCTGCACCTCGGCGAGAAGAGATTCGTGCACACTGACAACCTTATGGTGCCGACACTGGGTAAGTGTAGTCAAGCCACAGAATAGTCTAATAGTATTACATACAGAATGGCCACAAACCTCCCGCACCGAAGTCAGTTACCTCGTCCCTGAGAGACCCGCTTTGTGCCGGTCGGGTGCCGTCGCGCCTCGCGATTCGTCCGCGCCACGCGCTACGCACCCGCGCAAACAATTGACGCGTGTACCGACAGCGCACGCACACATACTTACCCACAGCGCTTACGTTCCTAGGTGAGGTGTAGTGGTGGGTCTAGATCACCTCTCTGAGGTATCGATATAATCGCTTACGCTAGCTCGTAGTCACAGAATAAAAGGCCGTTTGAAAGCTAATCATCAACGCCTGGCACGCGCTTGCCGTATAGCGCGTTCTCTACCGTTCCTAGCGCGATCAAGGTATCTCGACACCACGGAGGTTTGCCAAGGCCCACTTTACAGCATCGTGTCAGTACTGACTTGAGATACAGGAGCCGTGTTCCGAATCACGCTAAAAATGCTCGCAGCGCTTACAGTGCTGACGGCAAATCAGATAGCGCGCTCAAGGCTGCGTGAGTAGTGTTTTGTTTCGGACCGGTATTCGCTCGAGCGCGCTCACGATCGGACCGATTCACGCTCATGGCTCGTGTTTACTGTCATGTTCATATATCAAACGTCAACTTGACGATTGGCTCAAGGTGCTTACGCCCGGGAGTGTGAGCACCGTGAGCGCCGTCCGTAACATCATCAGTGACGTCACGACATCTCATGTAAGCGCCATGAGCGTGAGTCGGTCCGATCGTAAGCGCGCTTTGAGCGCTGTAAGCGTGATTCGGAACATGCCTTGGGTTTCTAAGTGTAGCGACAGATTTGATAGTGAATTTTGGTTGTCACACGAACATAATTTACAATTAAATAATTTCCCGCAGGCTCCCAAGAGGGTGCGTTCGAGAACGTCCGCATGTCTTACACCGGCGAGAACGGGCAGACGATCCGCCAGCTGATGTCGAACCACAAGCTGCGGCGAGTGGCGATGTGCTGCCTCGCCTCGCCGCAGGGCCGGCGGCAGCACCTCGCCGTCTCGCACGAGAAAGGTACGTGTTACTCTAGTGATAAGGATCATTCTCGCTCGATGAACATGTAGGAAGAACCTTGGTCTGCACCGGAGGGAACAATCTGACGCTGATGTGCGAGAAGGGTTCGTGTTACTATACTGATAGGTGTTATTATCGCTCGAATAAAACGCATAACTCTAACGCGGCCATCCTGCGCGACGCGTCCTTGTGCATTATTCTGCTTTGTTGTTTATATCCTTTGTGCGAGTACTTGCTAACTCTCACATTTACTTGATAGGATTCTTGATAATAGTTTTGAACACGAAAGACGATTTCTTGATATAATCTTGATTTATTTAACTTGATAGGTGTGCACACTTATGAATAGCGAACGTAAAGTGAGGTGAATTGACTTATTTGCTAATTACGAAATATTATACAAAGCAAATGCTGATGGTGCAATGACGCACGCGGGCACGCGCCATGTACTTGTACATCTTCCGGGGCGCAGATGAGAAGAGATGAAGATGCTGCGTAGGTCTATACACATACAATCATGATAAAAATTACATTAACATTAAATTTTATTAAAAGTAGCTAATTTAAATTTAGGAGACGTTGATTTGTCTTCTCGCGTAACACTGGCGGCTTCGCTAAGCTGGCTCGTTCCAGCGGCTGCTGCGGAGCGCGGCGGTGCGCGGGGCGCGGGCGGCGCGGGGCCGGCCGCGGGCTCGGGGGCGGCGGCTGGGGGGGGCGTCGGCGGCACTCTCCACTGAACTCTCCGTATGATGATGCACAATGCGACGATTCCAATCCCTCCGAGTATGACATATATCATTGCGTAGTGATGTATATCGTGAAATGTTATACTGTCGGATGTTATTTGGACTTCCTTCAATTCCTTGATCTTCTCTCCGAGCTTTTCCGTATCTCTTTGTAAGTCTTCTGATTCGTTTTTCTCCGGTGTGCGTGGGATGCTGATGTTGATAACGTGATTTATCGGTGCCAGAACCGGGTTGTATAGGTTCGGTTTCATCTTGATTTCTGACCAGTGGGGTTTATGCGGAAAAACAGAGAAATTATCGGTCTTTATAACGCAGCCATGACCTACGTTAATAAGGCCGGCGTTTGTCAGTTGGTGAGCGGTTACTTGATCCGCACACAATGTTCGAACGTGACACCGCTCGCAACAGAAATATATGTAAGTATTTAATGCATTACTTTCGAGCCAGTCATTTTTACAGGCTGTAATGACAGTTTTGCATTCCATCTTGTCGGTCTCGCAAAAACTGTTGTCGCCCTTAAATTGGTAAATTGGTTTCTTGATGTAGCAAAAGTAGGCGTCCGATAAAATAGAACATGTTTGAACATCATATTCCGATATTGGAATATACGTATCTTTTTTCATGTTAATAGATACGTAGTCCGATACAGGTACTACCGTAATAATCTTGCTTCCAGTCCTTTTAGGTATCGGGATGATCTTCAAAAGTTCAAAAACATCTCTACTGATGAGAGGTACCCTTATCTCAAAAATCAGGACATCTTCCATCATCCTTGTCTTCACTTTCAGCAGGTCGTATATCTTGCGTAGATCAGAGTGTAGGTTATCAATGGGCAGGGAAACGTCTCTTGGCAGGGTGCTTGCTATCGTACTCAACTCATTAGTAAGCTGTTCCGGAGTCAGTAAATGGAAGTTGAAACGGCCATGATAAATGTCTGTGATGGTGTCCAATAACACGTTTTGAAGTCCTTTTAAGTTGTGGAGCATATTACTTGCTATTATTGCCCCTGTGTTGAACTCATTAATAATGTTGTTAGTTTGAACATTTTCTTGTAGATTCTTGAACGCTTTTTCCAAATTATTCATATGTTGATGTATCATTTTATGCTGTTGAGTCATAGTTTGTTCCGTACGTTTTAACAAATTATACTCCGCTTCAACTATAGATGTTTGATTTTTCCAAAGTGAAGCCATGTGCTTAGCATTGTCTCGTAGAAGCGTAATATCCTTCTGATATTGTTCGGCGAATCTTTCATCCAGTACGCCGAAGAGACTATTAGCGATGTAACCGACACCGTCGATAAGGCCGCGTCGGGATCGCTGTGACGGGAGTCGCGTGCTCGAATGCTGACTGAGTAACATCTGGTTGTAGTACTCGAGTTCGGAGAATCCGTGACGTAGCTGTAGTGATATTATGTCGCAATGAACTTGACTCTTTATAACTTCGCATGTATCTTTTAGAAATTGAGTATACTTGTGAAATGCATTTGTCGCTTCCCAGTACGGCTCCATATTGTAATAGACAATAAGTTTCCATTCGTCTCGAATCAGCATCATGTCGGCTAATTTGTCGAAATATAGACCTTGTGTTTCTCGAAATGGAATTATATTGACGTTGCATTGACCGCTTGATATGCATGACAAAAATAATAATAGTGCGGCAAACATTGATGTTAGTGTGAACTGCGCCTTGTTTACGCTTGATCTTTGCGGTTTTCTTGATAAATTGTCTTGATTTATGACTTGCTGTTGCGGAGGGTTGCTTTGGTCCGTCTTGGGTAGCTCATCTTCGGTATATTCTGACAGGATGGATAACTTTACAACTGGACGCTTCAAGGTCCCGTTCTTCGTTTTCAACGTTACGACGCGCACATATCCGTCTTGTCCCGGGTGCAGCTCTATAACTCTGCCCATGGTCCATTTGCCGGGCGGCAAGTTATCGTCATGAATGAGCACAACGTCATTGATGCTGAGGTTAGGTTGAGGCCTTTTCCATTTGCTTCTTGTATTTAACTGTGATAAGTATTCTGTGCGCCATCTTTTCCACAAATCCTGAAGTATTTTTTGAGTGAGCTGCCATCTTGTTCGTAAATCCTTTTCAGTCTCAATTAATGTTAAGGTCGGCCCAGTGTTTAAAAAGTGCGATGGACATAAATAATTGATGTCATCGGCGTCTTCAGATATTGCGCACAGTGGCCTTGAGTTGAGGCAACCTTCAATTTGGGTTAAGAGGGTGTTAAATTCTTCATAGGTGAGTTTTTGCTCGCCAATTACTCTTTTAAGGTGGAATTTGAATGCCTTGACTGCACTCTCCCACAAACCTCCTGCTGATGGCCAGGCCGGACAATTGAAGTGCCAGGTAATTTCCATGTCTGCTACTTGCTGCATAAACTCTTGATTAATGACGTTCTGGATCTCTTGATATTGCTCCTGGAGTACGTTGCTGGCTCCTACTAGATTTCGGCCGTTGTCACTGTAAATGTGTAATGGAGCTCCTCTACGTGCAGCCATCCGCCGTAGTGCTGCTATGAACGAAGACGTGCTGAGGTCTGACACCAGTTCTAAATGTACTGCTTTCGTCACCATGCAGACAAACACACAAACGTATCCTTTAGTGGTCTTGATACCACGACCCTTGCTGGCCTTGAGGAACACGTGTCCGGTGAAATCGATTCCGGTGTGGGCGAAGGGACGAGATGGATTTGTTCTTGCTACAGGTAAGTCTCCCATGATTTGATGTTGCATGTTGGCTTTTTGTTTCTTACATGTGACGCATCGACGAATGAATTGCTTCGTCGCACTATTTCCCCCTATGATCCAGTATTTATATCTAATAAAGTTGAGAGTTGTTCGGGCTCCGCCATGAAGAACCATTTTATGTGCGTAATCTATGATAAGTGTAGTCAAGCGATGTTTGTGTGGTAAAATAATCGGGTGCTTCATGTCATACGTAATATATGCTTGACTTAATCTCCCCTTGACGCGAAGAATCTCTTCTTTATCCATGAATGGGCACAAATCTGATATGCTGCTTTTAGGGGAGATTATTCCGCTTTTCTTTAGTTCTTCATATTCATGTTGGAACTCCGTCATTTGGACCCGCTTGATGATCATAGCCTTAGTTTCTCTCAGTTCTGGCAGGGTAAGATATTTTTCAGTTTTTCTGTCTTGTCTTCTTGTTATAAATCTCCTCACCCATGCAAGGACGTGAACAAGTTTAGAAAATGAACTACATTTGTTCATTAGCTGGTCAATGATATTGCTTTCAGTTTCATTGCTAACGACGAGGTTAACTTGCTTGCTTCTTGTTTCCTCGTCTGTAGCGTAAGTCTTGGGCTTGCTTTGCTCTTCAGCGTTGAATGTTGATAGCGAAGTGGGCCCGTGCCACCACAATTGATGTTGTTTTAATTGCGAAGCAGTGAGGCCCCGACTGGCAGAGTCAGCAGGGTTCTCGGCTGATTTAATGTAACGCCAGCATTCTGGTGGAATTACTTCGGTGATCTGTCGCACCCTGTTGGCTACAAAGGTCTTCCAGCGGCTAGGGTTCCCTTGTAGCCACCCTAGCACCGCCGTAGAGTCCACCCAACCATAGACCTTGATATTATGGTTGGATAAGCATTGCTTCACCTTGACCATCAATTTTGCTCCCAAGTGAGCTCCCGACAGTTCCAATTTTGGCAGTGAAATTGTTTTGGAGTTCGGTACCAGTCTTGATTTACCGGCTACCAATATAATTCTTGATTGTCCTTCAACGTTTATTTTGCAATAAATAACGCAAGCATAAGCACGAGGTGTCGCATCGCTGTATGCGTGTAACTCGATATCGCTTATAGCGCTCGTGCCGATCCATCGTGGAATTGTAAGCGTGTTTATGTTGTTTATTAAATCTTGTTTGAAAGTTTTCCATTCAGCGTTGACGTCATGGGGAATCTTGTCATCCCATTGAAGGTCCGTATTTTTCCAAATGCTCTGGAAAAGTAGCTTTAGCTTGGTGGAAATTGGTGTAAGCCAACCCAAAGGGTCAAATAGCTTGGAGATTTCTGATAACAGTTGGCGTTTCGTGGTGTCCTTGGTGACGTCCCAATCGATTTCCATTTTTGACTTGAAGTGAAATACATCTTGAGCAGGATCCCAGTGTAGTCCTAATGTTTTTCTTGATTCGGTTTCTTTGAAGCTGTAGGTATTTTCAGAGGACGCAATTTGTTTATCAATCTTGCTTAATTCCTGATAGTTTGACATCCATTTTCTTAAGAAAAAGCCTCCAGACTGTAGCAGCTCTTGTAAATCTTGCTGTAATTCCTTGGCTGAAGCGACCGAATGGGATCCATGAAGCAGGTCGTCCATGTAGAAGCATTCTTCGAGAGCACGGGCAGCTTCTGGGTATTTAGATCTTTCGTCGTGGGCTAGCTGCTTCAGGGTCATCATTGCGAGGAAGGGCGAGGCCTTCTGGCCGTATGAAATTGTTGTCAGTTGGTATTCTTGTAACCGTTCTTGTGGCGAATTTCTCCAGATAATCTTCTGTAAGCTCTGATCATCTTCATGCATCCATATTTGCCGAAACATCTTCTCTATGTCTGCGACGTAACAAATGCGATGCTGTCTCCATTTCAGGATTAACGAGAGAAGATCCTTTTGGAGATTTGGACCTTTATGCATGATGTCATTAAGACTTACGCCTGTAGAAGTCTTGGATGCTGCGTTAAAGACAACCCTCAGAGAAGAAGTGGTTGAATCATCCCTTAATATACAAAAATGGGGTAAATGGCACTCACGTGCCTCACGTGGCTTATTCCGTTGTGTAATCGGCGCTAGAGTCATATGACCGAGCGCTAGGTATTCTTGTATAAACTGCTTGTATTGTTGCGCAATATAATTATTTTTGTTAAATTTATTTTCCAATTGCCGAAATTGCATGATAGCCTTGCATTTGGAGTTGCCCAATCTCTTTAGACCGTTATTCTTTAGCGGGATGCGTACTTGATATCTCCCGTCTGCCAACCTTGTTGTTGTTTCTTTATAAAACTGGATACATTCATTTTCTTCGCTAGTATTGATTGTATTTTCTGGTATATCTTCAATATTATTCAATACTAAGTTGCATTGGAAACTTGACTGTATTTTTCCGCTCAAAATCCACCCTAAACGCGATTGTTGTGCGACTAGGGGTAAGTTATCGTGCTTGTGTATTCCTTCCATTATAATATTTGCGTAAACTTCCGCGCCCAGTAATAAGTCCACGGAGTTACTGACGTAATATTTCGGGTCTGCCAGCGGTATATTATCTAAAAGTTCCCAACTTGATTTGGAAAATGTGGTATTGGGCAAGTTTCTTGTTAAACTCTTCATGATGAACGCGTCGGTGTTAAATGAATATTGTTCGTCAAATGACAAACAATTTAACTTCAGCATCCCCTTGCAGATGTTGTCATTAGTGCCGACTCCTGTGATCACGCCCTTACATTTGTGTCGTGGCAACCCTAATTGTTGGGCGGCATTTTCCGAAATCAAACAAATCTCTGAACCTTGGTCTACAAGGGCTCTCATCCTGTGGGGTACTCCATCCTTGCCTAAGATCTTGATCATGGCTGTGGCGAGAAGTATGTTTGGTTGTTCTTGGGATTTACGTTCTTGTGCCACGTGTGACCCATTTCCTTGTTGACGAGTTTGATTTCCGGACGTTGCATTTGGATTGCAAAATACGTCGTGCAATAATGTATTATGATACCCATTGCATTCTTGACATCTTTTCGCTGAATGGCAAGTCTTGCCGTTATGATTATATAGACAATTGCTACATAGATTAAGTTTCGCAATTGTTTTCCGTTTAAGTCCCGGTACCATTTCTTTGAATTCTGTACAAAAGTATATGCCATGATCTTTCTGGCATACCGGGCACTGCCTTCTGTATTCGTTCGAAACGGATACTTTACTCGATGTAGCCTTGTTGCTTGTAAAGTATTGTTTATTAAAACGGCTTGGTTTATATTGATTGTTTGATGTAGACGGCGTATTTAAATTGGTTCGGTTAACGGCGGCTTCTTGCTTGCGCCGTGAAGACTCCATAGCCGTAAATTTGCTTTCTAAAAAAGACAGGAACTCCTTTAATGACGGCAATTCTCTGGGCTGTTTTAGTGACGCCATATATTCATTGTGGGTTTCGGAATCCAATTTTTGCGTCAATAAATGAACTAATATCGGGTCCCAAGTGTCAATGTTGACACTTAAGTTCTTGATACCGTTTAGGCTTTCAATAGTTACATCATGTAGCCGCTTGATATGGCTTGATGTTGCTTGTTGCATCACAGGAAGGGTCATGACGTTGTTGATGTGGGTGGTGAATATTAGCTTCTTGTTATTATATCGATGGTTTAATATTTCCCAGCAGGTGACGTAATTATCTGAACTAATTGGGAGATGTTGTATGAGTCGCTCTGGTTCTCCTTTTATCTTGCTCTTTAAAAACTGCATTTTTTGTGCGTTTGATAGGCATGGATTTCTATGGATAGCTTCTGTAAATAGGTCTTTAAATGAAACCCATTGTTGGTAGTGTCCGTGAAATACAGGGATGTCTAGTCGTGGGGTAAACTGCTCCCGATGTGACGTTGACCATAACTTGCTGTTGATCTCTTTCTTTACAGAAGCGTACTCCTTTTCGTACTTTGTGAACATGTCTTCGTAATGCTCGTCTATTGCACCAGCTTCGCTGTCTATTTCCCAGTGCAACGAGTCGATGGCGGCCCAGCGGGAGCCTAGAGACTTTAAGAGGTCCTCAAGCTCCCACTTTTCTGCAACACCGTCTAGCTTGATATTTGACAGAGTTCGAGCTAATGCCTTGAAGTTACTATGTTGCTTGCGTAACATTTCATCCAATCTGCTGTGATTTCCTTGTGAGATGAATGAGGTGCTTGGGGCTCGCAGAGTCTGTTCATCCCGTGGTACCTGTGCTACCGAACTACCAGCAGGCTCATGATTGCCTGGCCTTGGAGATGGTCGTAGTTTTGGCGTAGGTTGATCGTTGGTGGTGGGTTGAGTGTAACTTTGAATTAAATCTCTTGTTTCTTTATACATGGCATATGTTTCATCGTAAAGATTGCTGTAGAAGTAGGCATGTTCAGGGTTCTCAAACTCACGTAGCTTTTCGTCGTTTTTGTCGTACTCCTCCCAATATAAATCCAGAGTCTCCAACTTCCTCTTGATGTAGTCTGCAGTCTTGCGATCATGCCCGTCTTTCTTGAAGTTGATCTTCACTTGCTTTATTGCGTGTTGCAGTTGAATCTGACTTTGATATAGTTCCTCCATATTACAAGTTCTTGTTAACTCGTAGGTATAGGGAAAAATTATAGAATACTTGCTAAATACGGCTTGATAAACGGTGATAGACTTGCTTGATGATCACCTTTCTTGCTGTGTCGTGTTCTCTTGATATTCTTGATTTTCGTGACTTGATCGTTCGCGGTAGGTATTTGTCAGCCTTGATGCTTTATTCTTGATTTGGAGCCCTGATGCTCTGTAGGCCCTGTTGCCTAACTTTCACTTGATAGTCACTTGCTTGGTTCCAGGTAAACAGTGCTCCTGCACTCTTTATACGATATTTGTGCCTTCTCAATTCACTGGTGGAACCCGCTTGTGGGAAGCCAGCAAACCGATTCACTATCGCAATAAAAGTACAAAAACACCAAATACTTGATCCGGTTCGAAGGACCATTAATGTGCGAGTACTTGCTAACTCTCACATTTACTTGATAGGATTCTTGATAATAGTTTTGAACACGAAAGACGATTTCTTGATATAATCTTGATTTATTTAACTTGATAGGTGTGCACACTTATGAATAGCGAACGTAAAGTGAGGTGAATTGACTTATTTGCTAATTACGAAATATTATACAAAGCAAATGCTGATGGTGCAATGACGCACGCGGGCACGCGCCATGTACTTGTACATCCTTATTGTAACTTACGCTATTTATGATGTATTTCAATAATTTACGCGAATTTACAAGTTTATCTATATATCATCTTATAGTAAATCCTCTTTAATAAGTTCAAAAACCGTAGATAAGAGCCCGCTTTATAATATACCGTGCAGGAAGCTTGCCGGCGCTGAGCGCGCGTGGAGGAACGACACCAAATATAATACTATTACGAGATCACGTACAACCTTAACGCCACAGCTGCGGCGGGCGGGCCGGCCTGTCGAGGCAAACATGGCGTACGCCGGCTCAAAGTGCCCACATGAAACACATGAAAGAGGATTTAATATATGGATGTAGATAAAGTAGTGTATGCAACTGTACATAATTAGTCATTAAAACACTCGTGTGACCTTATTAAACACACCTTTTAAAACACACTCGTGTTTTAGTGCCCCTCATTATGTGCCAGTTGCATAAACTACTATTATATAACTGCATCGTCACCCTGGGGTGGCAGCATACCGGGCAAAGCACCTCGGATCACCGAGGTCCCTATCAGAAGTCGTCGGCAACGTCAAGGGTCTGCTAGGCTTTCTGGTAGAACTGGGTTGGCACGAGTAACGTTGTCAACCCACCACGCAAAATAGGCTCATTCGACGTCGAGTTGCGGAAAACTAGCCCGCGTAAACCTATAAACCTAGATTAGGGTGTCCCTTATTTTACGATTTTCAGAAATTAATATTGCATACCCCTTATATCGGTTTCTTTTATCCCAAAACAAGCTGAAAATAAATATCAGGTCATTCCTGTAACTGTAACCCGTGCCAACACTCATGCGATTCCCCCATACAATGTATGAAAATGACCAAAATTTTTTTCCTTTTTTTTGGTTTTTCTATATCAACTTTGTATAACACTGCCATATATAAACATTATTTAACAAAAAAATCTCGATGCATACAAAAAACCACTGAAAAATTATCAAATTACTGTCTGACCAAATTTCTCCATAGTATTGTTATTATATTGATTTAAACTCATTCACTCGATTTTCACACATTTACTCCATAGCAACAGTTAGTTAGTGGGTTTAGTTTTTTCTCCATAGTAATTTGTATGGGAATTTCAGTTGCAAGTCGGCACGGGTGCCCATTACAGGAATGTCCTAAAAATTTTTTTTGGAGTGTTTTGGGGTAGTATCATTATTTTTAGGGGGTATGCGATATGAATTTCTGAAAATCGTAAAATAAGGAACACCTTAACCTATATAACTGCATCGTCATGACACATATCTATTATTCACAGGAAAAATCACCGTTCTGCAACTGTCCGCCCTCCTCAAGCAGGCGGACTCGTCGAAACACAAGCTCACCCTCACACGGCTCTCGTCCGCCCCCATACCGTTCACGGTGCTCACGCTGAGCGGCAACCCGTGGAACGAGGACCTGCTGGCCGTGTGCGGCATCAAGGAGTGCCACGTGCTCACGTTCAACAGTGGAGGTATTGTAGCGGACTGTGTACACAAGCTCACCCCCCGGCCCTGGTCCATCCCCATATAGTATATATGGATATCGGAAGTCATATCCGTAACCTAAGTCATATCGTGTGTAGCGACTTCGAACTTCAGTGACAAGTGACGTTTCCCGCTACCAGCGACGACCATGGGAGTGTCACGAACGAACTTGCCAAGCTATACCCGCTTGCAAAAATAAGCAAGTGGGTGCATCTCATTATCACTGATAGACCTACATGTTCTTTCAGCGGAATAGGAAAGGAATATTATTGAATTTATCATGGAATTCCGCAAAATACCGCCTGATTCAATCAATTGATTGATTGAATTTTACTCCGCTCGTTGTCAGAGATATCTCACAGTGTAGTTTACGTTGCTTGCAACTAAACGTTATCACATTGTTTAAAGCTCAAAGAAAAAACAAAACGCAGCGCCACGGTAGTCATGTTGGCAACACTGCTGGATCTTCATTACGTATTTTTGTGTACTAACGTTATCACGTTAATCTTACAAAGAACAGCGAGAGGCCCTGATCGAAAAATACCATAAGGTAAGTGTACGGAATTACGGAGTATTAAGGCATTTTTGACTTTGTAAGCTATTTGCAGCAAAACCTGACATTTTAGCTAATTGAAAATGGTTCACTAGTAAAGACTGGCTTTAAGAGTATAGAATGTTATACCACAACTTTAAATTAAACTGCATTTTGATAAGTAATAGTCATTTTTATGACCCTCTTAAATGTCCGTTATTACGGATTAAAAATAGTCTCAGTCGGTTATTCCGTTAATGCGTGCACGTAAATCCGGTAAATACTGTAAATGCTCCTTTTCTGCAGAATTAATGAAATAGGACATAAAAAAATAATATGAATTGATCAAAAATAAAATAACATTACATATTTGACAAAAAAAAGGTTTAAATATATTTATTATTAGAGGAGACCGAGGGTAAGTGAATCCGGATTCGGAATCCGGAATAATTTTCAGTTAATCTCTACTTTTGTGGGGCAAATGAAAATAACGTCTTCCAAGTCGTTGCCAGTGGAGACAAATGGGAAAAATCTGATTCTGAATCTGTCCCACACACACAGGGGACTGATGGTTAGAGACAAATGGGTCCTAAAATCAGTGTCCCCGATTTTTCCCAAATGTCTA
This sequence comes from Cenopis cana, assembly GCA_951800055.1. Lineage (NCBI taxonomy): Eukaryota > Metazoa > Arthropoda > Insecta > Lepidoptera > Tortricidae > Cenopis > Cenopis cana. Next base: position 2,268,598 of record OX637471.1, on the reverse strand, counting down.
GTTCGGTCTAAAAACTCGATGTGCGTTAGTTTACATAAATATAGCTAAAAAATACTGAGGAATCATTTAAAATCATAAGTATAACTCCGAAATTATTTTAACGCAATTAGAAGCACAGCCAAAGAAACATTGTAGGGAATTGCGGAAGTCAGCAATTTGATAACTTTAGACTGTTTTTTTATAACAATGGTCCACAAAATCATAATACGTAATTTGATCATATGGAACTATGGCAAACATCATGCTCGTAACGGCACTGTTTGTTTGATTATCTTATCTGAATTCCTGGCTAAACCCAAAAACAAAATCCCTTTATTTTCTTCAATTGCGTAAGTTTGCCGCTTTTCGGGACAAGGCTGTTTTTTGATGTATGTAATTGCGGCAATCAGTAAATCGGCCGTAATTTACTAAATTCTAACTGAATTTCCATGTTAATTGATTTAGTCAACTTGTTATCAAATCCTACACCATTATTGAAACAATTTATAATGAAAATTCTTGCCCATTACTTGTGAAATCCTTATGAAAATCCGTTGCGTCACTTAAGCACACGCGAAGCACTTCCTACCATTTCGGCGATTTGACAAGGACTGACCAAAACATATTACGTAAAAATATATCATATGTTCACAGTCCCAACAACTCTTGTTCATTTGACGCAATATAGCCCACACTTTACTTGTACATATATATTTTATGAAAATTGTTTATAGTTTTCTTATTTTTGGACCTAAACCGATTAATTCCGGAATTCCGTACGTTTACGGAATTCCGTACATTTACCTTATACCTTCAAATTTCAAGGCAGCGATTCCTCCAATTTTAAACAAAGAAATAGCTGCCACTCTATCCGACTTATCACTAAACAGAGACAAGCGGATAGTAGCGAGACAGAAGATGGTGGGGAAGCTGCTAACCTGCCTGGGAAAGACCCTTTCTGATGTGCTGAAGGGGAACATCAATAATAAGAACTTAATACAGGAAATAAATGATGCTGCAAAAATTGCTTCAGATATTTACAACACTGATAATAAAAGCAGGAAATTTTTTGCACTATCTAATGCCACCAAAGCTGTACAAGAGGCATGTAAAGATACAAAAACGGATGAGTACCTATTTGGAAAAGGGCTTAGCGAGGAAATTAAATCCGTCCAAGCGGTGAAGAGGACTGCAGCACAAATAAATAAGGAAAATGAAAAAGGGATACCATCATCAAAAAATTTAAACTGGAGAGCCCCACCGCAGTACCACCAAACGAGTCACCGAGGCCGCGGGGGGCAGAGATCGACGAGGCGCCCTCCAGTGACCCAGCCACCGCGTCGCCCCGCAGCATCTCGGGGGAAATATGCTCAACGGAGAGGCAACCAGCGGCGCTATTAGCTCAGGTACATGCGGGTAGATTAAGGCACTATATTCAAAATTGGAAACTATTAACAGATGACCCTATTCTGCTACAATGGGTACAAGGTTATAAAATTACATTTGCCAGACCACTTCCGCCTGATCCCACATGTAAACAAAAATGGTCTGTAATTGAGGAAAAAAATATTCAGACAGAGATAAACAAATTACTTACATTGGGTGCAATTTCTGAATGTACATACAGTGAAGACCAATTTACTTCACCCATTTTCTTAGCTCCCAAGCCAAATGGTTCCTTCAGATTTATTCTTAACCTTAAAGAACTAAATAAATCAATTGACACAGACCATTTTAAACTGGAAGATATTCGAACCGCCTGCAAACTAATGTCTAGGAACTGCTTTATGGGTACAATTGATTTACGGGAAGCTTACCTATCCATACCTTTAGCCGAAGAGTCGAGGAAGTACTTAAGATTTTATTTCAAGGAAAAATTATTTCAGTTCAACGCCCTAGCCTATGGTCTAAATATAGCACCCCTCGTTTTTACAAAAATCCTGAAACCCGTGGCAACATACTTAAGAAATAAAGGTACCCAAATAACAGTTTATCTAGATGATTTAATTTGCTTTGCCTCAAACAAACAGGATTGTGAGAAAAATTTACAGGAAATAACTAGACTTCTATCAGATCTAGGTTTTGTAGTAAATTTTGACAAGAGTGTTCTTAAGCCCAGCCAAATATGCAAATTTTTAGGTTTCATGCTAAATTCAAGAAACCTCTCCCTTGCAGTGCCTTATGAAAAACAGATGAATGTTAAAAAGAAAATAAGTTATTTCAAAACTCAAACACAATGTAAAATAAGAGACTTTGCTCAATTACTAGGGTTACTGAACTCTGTATGCCCAGCTATCCCATATGGTTGGCTTTATACCAAGATACTCGAACGTAAGAAATACTTAGCCCTGTTGGGATCTGAGGATAATTATGATTCTATCATGCTATTATCACAAGACATATTCCAAGAACTGAATTGGTGGCTTAATAATATTCACAAATATAACTCAATCAAACAATACAAGTTTAAAATAGAAATTCACTCTGACGCAAGTTCCTCCGGTTGGGGAGCGGTATGTGGAACCGAAACCACAGCAGGTTCTTGGTCAAAAGATGAAAAGGATTATCATATAAATTTTTTGGAATTAAAAGCCGCCTTTTTAGGATTACAATGCTTTACGAAAGACTTGTATAACTGTGAGGTCCTACTCCGGGTAGACAATACTACAGCAGTCGCGTATATAAACAAATATGGTGGCATTCAATTTCCTCATTTGAATGACATTACTCGACAGATTTGGCAGTGGTGTGAAAATAGAGGTATTTGGATTTATGCATCTTATGTGAACACAAAGGATAACATAGCAGATGCAGAATCAAGAAGGAATAATATAGAGTGGGAACTGTCACAAGATGCTTATAATAAAGTTATTCGTTCCTTCGGGACCCCTTCTATCGACTTATTTGCATCAAGAATAAATAGGAAATGCAAAAAGTTCGTTTCATGGAAAAGGGATCCTGAAGCTTGGGCAATAGATGCTTTCACATTGGAATGGACCAATCATTTTTTCTACGCCTTCCCTCCATTTTCATTACTGCTAAAGACATTACATAAAATAAAAACTGATAAAGCAACGGGGATAGTAGTTTTCCCCTACTGGCCCTCACAACCTTGGTTCCCATTGATACAACCTCTACTCTTGAAAAAATTAATAATATTTAAACCAAATAAAAATTTGTTATCATCGACTTTCAGAAACGCTCACCCACTGCACCGACACCTTACCCTGGCTGCAGGACTGCTATCGGGGAAGCATACTTAAAGCGGGGGATACCTGCAACTTCCATTCCAGTTATGTTAAACTCTCTTGCGGCTAGCACATACAAACAGTATGATAGCATATTAAAACTGTGGTGGCCATTCTGTAACAAACATTCTGTCGACCCATTTGATACCTCAATTACTTTAGTCCTTCTTTTTCTTACTGAACGCTTTGAATCAAAAGCTTCATATGGGACAATTAACACAGCAAGATCTGCCTTATCCTTATTACTAGGTCCCGAAATAGGAAAAAACGACTCCATTAGACGATTTGTAAAAGGAGTCTTTAGATCAAAGCCACCACAACCAAAATATGATATGACTTGGGATCCTGGTATAGTCTTAAATTACCTAGCTTTATGTTATCCAAACTGTGATATAGGAATGGAAAACTTGTCTAAAAAACTTGTCACAATTCTAGCATTAACAACTGGACATAGAGTACAAACCTTATCATTTATTACTATAGATAACATACTTTTTCAAACAAACGGGGTTAAAATAACTATACCAAACTTAATAAAAACTTCGAAACCTGGAACTTGCCAACCAGTATTACACCTGCCACATTTCAATGAAAAAGTGGAAATATGTCCAGTAAAGACGTTAGAATCTTATATTGATAGCACTAAGGCCATTAGAGGTAATATAAAAAACCTAATAATTACTTATAAGAAACCACATAAGGCTGCATCCACTCAAACAATTAGCCGCTGGATAAAGACAACTTTAGGAGAAGCTGGCATAGATACCAACATTTTCACAGCACATAGCACCAGACATTCTTCGACTTCTGCTGCTAAAAGGAGTGGAGTCAGCATTGATTTGATAAGAAAGACTGCGGGCTGGACAAATAACTCGTCCACCTTTGCAAGATTTTATAATAGACCCCTGTGGGAAGATCCTACCTCCTTTAGTGATACTATTTGTAGCTCTATTACTAAATAAGGACCCCTGTTAAATTTGGGTTTTGCTGTTACCATTTATGGAAAAAGATTGTTGATTAGCAATACAAATTGTTACTTAGTTATATTCAATGAAGAAAATAAAGTTTTATTTTCCCATTTTAAATAAATTTTCATTCGCAACCATTACTTCAAACAGCTACACTGTGAGATATCTCTGACAACGAGCGGAGTAAAATTGAATGATTAAACGAACTTACCTTAAGTGAAGTTCTATCACAATTTTACGAAGCTCGTTGTCAGAGATGAGTTTCCCTACCCTCCCATAAATAATATTACTCTTTATTCCCCAATACACAGGGTTGCTCATGAAGAACTTTAAACTTAATGAAGATCCAGCAGTGTTGCCAACATGACTACCGTGGCGCTGCGTTTTGTTTTTTCTTTGAGCTTTAAACAATGTGATAACGTTTAGTTGCAAGCAACGTAAACTACACTGTGAGATATCTCTGACAACGAGCTTCGTAAAATTGTGATAGAACTTCACTTAAGGTAAGTTCGTTTAATCATTCAATTATAGCCGTGTTCCGAATCACGCTAAAATTGCTCGCAGTGCTTACGGTCGGTCCAAATCAAATAGCGCGCTCAAGGCCGCGTGAGAAGTGTTTTGTTTCGGACCTCTATTCGCTTGAGCGCGCTTACGATCGGACCGATTCACGCTCATAGCCCGTGTTTACTGTCATGTTCATATATCAAACGTCAACTTGACGTTTGGCTCAAGGTGTTTACGCCTGGGAGTGTGAGCATCGTAAACGACAACAGCCGTGTTCCGAATCACGCCAACAACGATCACAGCGTTTACAGTGCTGACGGCCGGTCCGAATCAGTAAGCGCGCTCAAGGCCGCGTGAGTGGTGTTTTGATTCGGACCGGGCATGTTGTGTTTACTGTCATGTTCATATATCAAACGTCAACTTGACGTTTGGCTCAAGGTGTTTACGCCTGGGAGTGTGAGCATCGTAAACGACAACATGGCACCGTCCATGATGTCACGATATCTCATGTAAGCGCTATAAGCGCGAATCGGTCCGATCGTAAGCGCGCTTTGAGCGCTGTAAGCGTGATTCGGAACATGCCTTATGTGATGTAATTTCCAACAGGCACAGTAGCAGACCACCTGGTCCTCAGCACGGGACTAGAGGCCAACAACTACATAATCAAGGCGCTGTGGCTGCCCGGCTCGCAGACACAACTAGCGCTGGTGACGTCCGACTTCGTCAAGATATTCGACCTGAGCAAGGACCTCAACAATCCCGTACATCACTTCCTGGTGCCCAGTGGGAAGGTGAGTTCATTTATATAACATCCAAGACTCGTACATCTACTTTGCACACATAAATAAATGACCGTGATTCGACCCATAACACAGACTTACCAGACGAGACACGCTAACCACGTGCTCGCGATGAAGCGAGACGGCCATTTACAAATTTATTTGCTGTCTTTGTCACCGTGCGGCTTTTTTTTGCTGGGCGCAATGTCAGATTTGACACTAGTTGCGCCCAACAAAGCCGCCATCTTGCCGCAATTCATCAATTTAGGGATACCAGCTAATATGATTTAAAAATAACCTGATTGTCGGGTAATTTAGGATTATATGAAAATGTTCATTTGTGATGATATAAAATACTTATACTTCTAGACTTGGGTGAATTGTATTATCTATATACTCATTATTTAATATTATATAGAAGTTAATATTCTGAAAAAAAAAACACTAGGTAGTAGGTATTCTTACTAAATGGACGTTCGTTTTAATTCTATTCTACAGAAATGTTTCTAGTTCTATTCCACCATGTTTATTGATTTAGGTATTACCTATTTTTTAATTCGTGCACATTTTCCTTTTAAGTGTAGATGCATTAGTGATAATAGTGATAACTTTGCTGGTTTACGATCTACCTCACTGTAATAGCTGTATTTATGATTGGTGCTGTTTGTTTTCCTTTCCTTAATAAAGCAAAAATAAATATTCTCCCGTCATAATGATTCTGTCATTTTAGTATAATATTGTATTTTAAAATTAATGTTTATTATTAAACAGTGACTATAATGAATTGCATTATACAAAATAAATAGAAGCAATGGGGTAATTTTAGCGGTATGGTCACCCCACGGCAGCCATCTTGCTTTATTGCCGTCCCTCATGGTGGCACACGTATTTCTACTCTATAGTATATTTATCCTCTAAGACCCATAATCACCTGCTTCTACACACACATCTGTGGTACCGCTATATGTGCTCCTACTACCTAACCTCATTTGTTTGTATTATGTCGTTCATAGCGCTTATACAGGGTGAAATTTTATTGACCGCTCAAATTCACACAGTAGATTCCTTGGCGAAAATTAAAATATACGTGTTTTTTCTTTCAGTATCGTTCAGTACTAAAATGTTGAGATACAGCAGCTGAAACGTATACGAAAAAAATATGCGTTCGTGGACACCGCCAAAGCGGGTTGTGTGGGAGGCAGCAATAACGATTGCCCTGGCCCCACGATGAGTCGCCGAGACAATTTTCGCACAAAAACAGATCTTTGACGACAAAAATACCAAAAAAAAATTTTTTTTGCGGATTTTTCCTCACACTTTCACGTGCTTAGGACTCTTGGTTCGTAACCATTGCTGTTTCACGTTCGCGTAAATTGTGTAAAGAAAAATTTTTTTTTTGTAAAGTTTACGCTTTTTTTTCAGAAAGTGCATCTTTTATTGATACCTAATGCCTAGGAAAAATTTGAACGGTCAATAAAATTTCATCCTGTATAAGCTTACAAAATTATGTCTCACGTTAGTGTAAATTTATTTATCCATAGCCGTGTTCCGAATCACGCTTACAACGCTATAAACGCGTTTACGATCGGACCGAATCAAGCTCATAGCGTTTACATGAGATGTTGTGACGTCATTGATGACGTCATGGAGGGCGCCATATTGGCGTTTACAATGCTCACACTCCCAGGCGTCAGCCCCTTAAACCAAAGGTCAAGTTGACGTTTGATATATGAACATGACAGTAAACACAACATGCCCGGTCCGAATCAAAACACCACTCACGCGGCCTTGAGCGCGCTTACTGATTCGGACCGGCCGTCAGCACTGAAAACGCTGTGATCGTTGTTGGCGTGATTCGGAACACGGCTCATATAAGTACATATTTTCGAGCTCGACTATGTCTATAATCGCTATACCTAGATATTTTTCTAGCAGGAACAGAATTTGCTTAGTGCTTACCACAATAAAAATATCGATAAGTACTTGTTATCGATAAGTACATACTTACTACTTCAACGACAAGACGTATTTTCAATGAATAGTTATTTATTATAGAGCAGTCTACATGAAACTTTCAGGGTGTATAGTATTTTTTATTTATCTTGATTGTACCTATAGTGTAAAATTTGTAGAGAGAATTTGTGTTGTATAGAGACACAGACACAGATTTACTATGGGATCAAAAATGGGTTTGGGATATACTCAATGTTGTATCATTCTGCGTCAATTTGAAAGACAATTTGGGTGTGGGTTTATCATGGAGTGACTTAAGAGAGAATTAATTCAGTGACACGAAGAAAGAAAGTTACAAAAGGGTTTCAAATTGTTTTCTAAAGTATGTAAAATATAAATAAATTTATAGTTTGGTTACTATTATCTATTTTTAACGCACCCTATTATCCTATAATTTTCTTTGTATTATCTCTATGACGTTGAAGTGGCACTTATCGATAACAGGACTGTCGATGTTTTTATTTTGTCAAACACTTAGACGTCAACGTTCGTGCTAGAAAAATATCTAGGTATAATAATCGCCGTTCTCCTCAGGTCCGTGACGTCACGTTCGTGAACCAGGAGGGGGTGATGCACATGATATGCATGAGCTCCGCGGGCCACATGTACTGGCAGCCCACTAGCGAGGAGTCGCGCGCGTCGCTCGGCACGTTCTACATCACCAACACCCTCGAGGTGCTGCACCCGGAGATACAGGTAACGGGGAAACAGACCGTGTGACACCGATCATACGGCTCACATTACAATGACGCCGTGAACCAGGTGGGGGTGATGCACATGATATGCATGAGCTCCGCGGGCCACATGTACTGGCAGCCCACTAGCGAGGAGTCGCGCGCGTCACTCGGCACGTTCTACATCACCAACACCCTCGAGGTGCTGCACCCGGAGATACAGGTAACGGGGAAACAGACCGTGTGACACTGATCATACGGCTCACATTACAATGACGCCGTGAACCTGGTGGGGGTGATGCACATGATATGCATGAGCTCCGCCGGCCACATGTACTGGCAGCCCACTAGCGAGGAGTCGCGCGCGTCGCTCGGCACGTTCTACATCACCAACACCCTCGAGGTGCTGCACCCGGAGATACAGGTAACGGGGAAACAGACCGTGTGACACCGATCATACGGCTCACATTACAATGACGCCGTGAACCAGGTGGGGGTGATGCACATGATATGCATGAGCTCCGCGGGCCACATGTACTGGCAGCCCACTAGCGAGGAGTCGCGCGCGTCGCTCGGCACGTTCTACATCACCAACACCCTCGAGGTGCTGCACCCGGAGATACAGGTAACGGGGAAACAGACCGTGTGACACCGATCATACGGCTCACATTACAATGACGCCGTGAACCAGGTGGGGGTGATGCACATGATATGCATGAGCTCCGCGGGCCACATGTACTGGCAGCCCACTAGCGAGGAGTCGCGCGCGTCGCTCGGCACGTTCTACATCACCAACACCCTCGAGGTGCTGCACCCGGAGATACAGGTAACGGGGAAACAGACCGTGTTACACTGATCATACGGCTCACATTACAATGACGCCGTGAACCAGGAGGGGGTGATGCACATGATACTTGTACTGGCAGCCCACTAGCGAGGAGTCGCGCGCGTCGTTCGGGTTCGTGTCCGTTCTGTATGTAATACTATTAAACTAATTTGTGGCAAGAGATGACATTTTGCTGTGCCCTACCTCTCTCGGCAAGCCATTTTTTCCCGGCGTCTGCAGTAATGTCACAGAATAGTATAATAGTATTACATACAGAATGGACACGAACCCCCCGCACCGAGGTCGGTTACCTCGTCCCTGAGAGACCCGCCTGGTGCCGTCGCGCCTCGCGATTCGTCCGCGCCACGCGCTACGCACCCGCGCAAACTATTGACTCGTGTACCGACAGCGCACGCACACATACTTACCCACAGCGGTTACGTTCCTTCGCGTGTCACAGGTGTGGCCGTACCTCTCTCAGCTCTTCTTTCCCGGCGTCTGCAGTAATGTTCCATTGTTGATTGTTTGTTGTGACCACAACCGTTTGACGCAGGACGTAGCGGGCCTGGTTGGCGGCGGCGGCGTCTCCGTGTACTACTCTCACACGCTCAAGATGTTGTTCTTCTCGTACGCCCACGGCAGGAGCTACCTCGCGCCGCTGAGCACCGTCGAAGACAGCGTTAAAGGTAAGTAATCTAAAAAATTTTGTTAGGGTCCCATAGCCAAAGGGTAAAACGGGACCCTATTACTAAGATATAGATAGATACTAAGATCCATATATCGGTTTGCCACCTACTCAGTTAGATATATAATGTTGCATTATCTCCGCTATCCAAAGGTTGTCTGGAAGAGATCGCTCTTTAGCGATAAGACCGCCTGTTGTTTACCTCTACTTTAAGCCTAATGTCCTGTACTGTGTTCTTTTTGAGGTGTGCAATAAAGAGTATTTGTATTGTATTGTATTGTATTGTAAGACTGCGCTGTCCGTCTGTCACTAGGCTGTATCTAGCGTATCTCGTGATAGCACAGACAGTTGAAATTTTCACAGATGATGTATTTCTGTTGCCGCTATAACGACAAATACAAAAAATTCGAATAAAATAAATAAGAGCATTTAGGGGGGCTCCCATGACATCCCATGGGTCCCACAACAGACATGATTTTTTCTTCCAAAATGAACTTTGATGTATGTGTGACACTTTTGCATTTGACGTAAAGCGACGAAAAGGTTAAACAATTGGACTCAGTCCAGCAGCGACGATATAAGTACATACTACCATCAAGCGACCCGTCTGCTCGTTTTCCACCTATTAGCCCACTGTACACATTGGGCCAAGGTATTGGACCAGCCCGTTAGGCCAATATAGAGACCCGCTTGGCTGTATGTTGGTCGTTGGCGCCAACGCTGGCTCGCAACCCGAATGGTGTCGGTTTTCGTGCACACATCAAAGGATCTTGGCGCGCTGTGTTCACACGTTGGCGTCTTGGCCCAACTGCTGGCCCTATAAGTTGGTCCAATGTGTACAGCGGGCTGAACATATATAAGTATTGCCTGCCAATGCTACAGAATACGAGTGCTTGCACAAAGTGTCAAGGTTAGGACTCCAAATTAGTAGATTATTGGTAGCTTTTAATAACATAATTTTACCGTCCCAGGCACGGCTCTAATACCACAATCCCTGGCCACGCCTCCCAAGGAGGGCGGGCGAGGGGGCGGCAAGCAGGGCGGGGTGCAGGCCCTGTGCCAGTGGGCGGAGGTGCCGGGACACCCGGGCATCGTGACCGCCGTGCTGCAAGCTTCGAACAACCCTGTGGTGCTCATGTTGACGCCTAACAACATATTTGTGCAGGAGATCAAGGTAACTATACACCGTGGTATTGATACTGCAATTCCTGGCCACGCCTCTCAAGGAGACGATTCTCAATGCAACTTGAGACATTGGTGCCGTCTCTGAAGTTGTAACAAGTTCAGGGTAGATGTCGCTACGAGCCTCCCTAATAAGGCTTAATTAGAAGAGATGATTGAAAAATCACACTCACAAGGGATTACGGTAGCTCAGTTGGTTAAGAGCAATGGACAGATTCCAGAGGTCGTGGGTTCAAATCCCTCCTGTGGCGTTTAATTTTTAAATTTTTCACTTTGATTAAAAATCAAGGTAACTTGTACACCATGTGACGTTGCAATAAAAACAATATGGCGGACTTAGGACTCCATAGGCATGTTCCGAATCACGCTCACAGCGCTCAAAGCGCGCTTACAAGAGATGTCGTGACGTCACTGATGATGTCATGGACGGCGCTCACGGTGCTCACACTCCCAGGCGTGAGCCAAACGTCAAGTTGACGTTTGATATATGAACATGACAGTAAACACGGGCTATGAGCGTGAATCGGTCCGATCGTGAGCGCGCTCAAGCGAATAGCGGTCCGAAACAAAACAATACTGACGCGGCCTTGAGCGCGCTATTTGATTTGGACCGGCCGTCAGCACTGTAAGCGCTGCGAGCGTTTTTAGCGTGATTCGGAGCACGGCTCATTTTTCATCGACACCATTTCCTCGCAGGTGATCCCGGCCAAAGCGAAGATCACCGACATGGTAGCCGTGCGCCACTGGTGCGGGGGCGAGCAGAAGAGCACGCTGATACTGCTGTGCGAGGACGGCAGCCTCCGGATGTACGCCGCGAGTCCGGAGCACACCGGGTTCTGGCTGTCGCCGACCATACAGCCGACGCACGCGCCGCGCCGCCGTCCGCGCGCGCTCACGCACAGCAACCGCAAGACCCAGCAGGTCAGTCGGCCCTGTACCTATAAACTAGGGTTGTCACATGTAAAAAGTAAAGTATAGATGAGCCATTTTACGGAAAGTTGTACACTCGACTTATTTTTTTAATTTAGATAATATCGGGTTTTTTCTACTCAGAATCGAAAGCACTTTCGAATGATATAGGGGAAAAAAAGCTTACCAAACTTTTTTTATTCCATTCCGTTACCGTTTTCATACTAATTTTGTAATGCTTGTATGGTGGTAACGGAATGGAAAAACTGGGAATTGTATGAAAATTTTGGGACACTTTTTCTCCTATTAGGTTCGAAAGTGCTTTCGATTCTGAGTAGAAAAAACCCGATTTTATCCAAATTTAAAAAAGAAAGTCGAGTGTACAACTTTCCGTAAAATAGCCGAGATCATAAAGGAAAATTACAACGGACTCTGCACTTCACTCGTCCAAATCATAGGGTAGCAGGCGAGACATGTGATTTTCAGACTGATTCCTTTTTTATTTACCTATGTACAGTCAGCAGCAATGGTTGCTACGCGGGTGAAGTGCTCAAAATGATCTTTAAACATCTTAAATAAAATAAATAAATATTTGTCGCCGTTTGTATTTGTGCCGGAAGGCGCAGCGTGGGTAGACCCCCCACAAGGTGGACTGATGACCTGGTAAAGGTCGCGGGAGTCCGCTGGATGCGGGTGGCGCAAGACCGGTCATTGTGGCACTCTTTGGGGGAGGCCTATGTCCAGCAGTGGACGTCTTTCGGCTGATATGATGATGATGATGAATATTTGTGGACAATCTTACACAAATCAACCTAGTCCCAAACTAAGCAAAGCTTGTACTATGGGTACTAAGCGACGATATACATACTTAAGTAGATAAATAAATACTTAAATACATAGAAAACATCCAAGACCCAAGAACAAATATTCGTGCTCATCACACATAAAATGCCCCGGCCGGGATTCGAACCCGGGACCTCCAGCTTCGTAGGCAGGGTCACTACCAACTAAGCTAAAGCGGTCGTCAAATCTTTATTACGTATAAGGGAATACGAGCGTGTGTAGATCATTTTGAACGCCTCGCTCGCGTAGCAACCATTGCTGCTGACTGTATGTCGGCCACGTTGGGTACGGTCTGCCTATAATATCCAAGTGTGACGTAGATATTATAAATGTGTGAGTGTGTGTATGTGATATGTACGTCACTACGAGTACTAAAACTTTACCTATTAAAAAAATCATTGAACACCTATGATTTGTTTCGTTCATTCCATTCACGTCTGTTTTTAGGGTTCCGTACCGAAAGGGTAAAACGGGACCCTATTACTAAGACTTCGCTGTCCGGCTGTCACCAGGTTGTATCGCAAAAACCGTGATAGTTAGGCTGTTGAAATTTTCACAGATGATGTATTTCTGTCGCCGCCATAACAAAAAATACTAAAAAAAACAGAATAAAGTAAATATGGGGGCTCCCATACAACAGTGTTTTTTTTGCCGTTTTTAAAGATAATGGGTAGGAACCCTTCGTGCGCGGCCGACTTGCACTTGGTCGGTTTTTATGTTTCTATGTTTGATGTTTTCAGGCGGCCTCCAAGTCCAATTCCAACGGGTCCCCCCAGTTCCCGATCGACTTCTTCGAGCACTGCGTGGCCATGGCCGACGTGGAGTTTGGCGGCAAGGACCTGCTGCAGGTGTACAACACCGCGCAGATCAAACACAGGCTCAACACCACCGGTAATTATAAAGTACTAGCTGTCGACATCATCAGCCAATACGCGCCCACAGTTGGACATGGGCCTCCCGCAAAAAATGCCATAACGATTGGTCATATGCTGCCCACGACCGTAAACAGAGCCGTGTTCCGAATCACGCTAAAAATGCTCACATCACAGCGCTTACAGTGCTGACGGTCGGTCCAAATCAAATACCGCGCTCAAGGCCGCGTGAGTAGCGTGTTGTTTCGGACCGCTATTCGCTTGAGCGCGCTTTCGATCGGACCGATTCACGCTCATAGCCCGTGTTTACTTTCATGTTCATATATCAAACGTCAGCTTGACGTTTGGCTCAAGGTGCTTACGCCTGGGAGTGTGAGCACCGTGAGCGCCGTCCATGACATCATCAGTGACGTCACGACATCTCATGTAAGCGCTATGAGCGTGATTCGGTCCGATCATAAGCGCGTTTAGAGCGCTGTAAGCGTGATTCGGAACATGCTTCAAATCTTTTATGCATGTGTAGGAAGCGCGAGTATTTAAAATGTTGAAATATTATGTTTTTGTACAGGTTTATACGTGGTGTCCACCAAAATGACCGGATTCGCCATAGAGGTGATCAACTCTGATCCCAACACGGTAATTTGCGGCATCAGAGTGCTGCTGGGCAGCCAGGACGTCGCCAGGACGCCCACTTATATCGAGGTGGGTATCTTGGCAAAGGTTGTCTTGAAGAGATCGCTCTTTAGCGATAAGACCGTTTGTTGTTTAGGTACCTTACCTATTTTTTAAGCTTTTTTGTTACGTACTGTCTTCTTTTTAGGGTTCCGTATCCGAAATGACCAAACGGAACGCTATTGGTGTCACTCACGCGTCCGTACGTCAGTCACAAAATTTGATTTGGACCGGCCGTCAGCGCTGTAAGCGCTGCGAGCATTTTTAGCGTGATTCGGAACACGGCTACAGAAAGGCCACGAACCCCCCGCACCGAGGTCAGTTACCTCATCCCTGAGAGACTCGCCTGGTGTCGATCAGGTGCCGGCGCGCCTCGCGATTCGTCCGCGCCCCGCGCTACGCACCCGCGCAAACAATTGACGCGTGTACCGACAGCGCACGCACACATACTTACCCACAGCGCTTACGTTCCTTCGCGTGTCACAGGTGTGCCCCGAGCGCTCTTTGTTAACCACCTAGTTGTATTTAAAACAACCCTCTTCCCAGGTCCTCGGCCGCACGATTCCAACAGTGGTGGTCCGCAACCGCTGGTTCGACATACCTCTAACGCGCGAGGAGTCGCTACAATCCGACAAGAAGGTGGTGATCAACTTCGGACCCTCGCAGGACCCCGACGGCATCTCGATGGTGGACTCCGTGAAGGTGTACGGCAAGAATAAAGAGCAGTTCGGATGGCCGGAGGAGAATGAGGATCCGTCTTCGTGTCCGTCCTCTAGCAAGACTACGCAGGTAGGGCTAGGTTTAGTCAGGGGCGACTCACTCCCGTGACGTCATCGCGCCGCTCAAAGGTCACCCTTAGGGTGACTTTCAATGCGATAGAATGTGATGTAGCGAGTGATGCGCATGCGATAGAAGGAGATGGCCAAGCGTAGGCATGTTTGGCTTGCCTCGCGGGGATTTGTTAACAGTGAAGGCTTCTGTACGTAGTACTATTACTTTTTCTGTGGTTTAGTGCCAGTTGCACCAACGTACGAACACAGACCGGTCATCGTTGAATATGACGCCGGCAGCTGTCATCCCATAGAAACTGGTCAAACTTTCCATACAATCGGATTTGACGAACACCGCTTACGGTTACAGACGGTTTGGTGCAACCCAGCCTTAGTGAAGTAGCGATAACACTCCCAATAGCTCGATTCCACTCACCTTCACCTTACGGCCTAATTTGTGATTGCCCAGAACATTGAAAATCGGAATTAGTAGTGTTTCTTTCTAACTAAACTTTATATTTAAATACTACTTTTGTCACACTGGCCAGAAATTTGAAAGTTCATAGATTGGAATAAGTTTGGTGGTACAACGTTATACTTATGGATATGTTTTTATCGTTGTATACCGTCGCTATTTTTTTTTTCTACTCCTGGCACCATCTTATCTGACAGTTTAAGTCGCCGAATTGTAGATCTTAACATCATATCTAGACCTTGCGGATGCACTTCAACCCAGTGGGATCATTAGTGCACTTGCCCTCTCTTTAATGCCTACTCCAAGCTGCTCTCCAATCTTTACACAAATCGAATGATGGAGCTTAGTGGGAAATTGAAATCTTTATTGTCATATTGTGAGTTACATAGATCTTAAAATTATGTCAAGGTAGGTATAATCACAATCAACCGCGACGCGGCGTACAATATTGTGTCAAATCTTAAAATTATCAAACGAAACAACTATGCCATCACACAAAATAAAACAGTTCACGTTACAATTAAAAGGAAATAATAAATTATACTAATAATAAGGTAGGCCCAGCCATTAGTCCATCATATTCACTCAATAGCCCAGTTCATTTAGACTCCATCAATCAGCAATAGTCCCTTTACACCCTGGCGGGTGCTGTCTCTGTGTGCGTCCCATGACACGGGCAGGGACAGCATCCGCTCGGTGTATCCCTAGCATTTCATTAAATTGTCAAATGGGCCTCTACGTGTTGGCTATGTGGTACTCGATGGCACTTCGGTACCTCGGTACTTCGGCTCCGCGCACGCCTCCCAAAGGTCCGGGACACTATTGTCCCGTGAACGGGAATGGTAGGTTTATGTCATGTTCTTAAAGTAGCCGGCACCCTAAAGTGGTCGTCTATTTTTATAATAAGGGAATACTCTGAATTCCTTTGGTTCTGGGTAGCCATTGCCAAAGTCATTGCTTCTTTGTCTGGAAAAGGCGTGACATGCACACAGATTTAAGATAGATTAGATTTTACCTTAGACAATATTTTATAATGTAATCCTTTGTTGAGCAGGAGACGGAAGGCACCGCCGGCGCCTGGAAGCCGAGCTCGCTCGAGCGTCTCGCTTGCGCCGCGCTCGAAGCGCTCGAGCTGGGCGCGGGCGCGCCGGCGTCGTCGCTCGCCGCCGCCGGCGCGGAGGGCGGCGCGGAGGCGGCGCGCCGGCTGCTCTGCGCGCCGGCGAGCGCGCAGCTGCACGCGCGCGCGCAGTGCCTGCTGCGCGCGGTGCACCACAACCAGTACCACCAGTACAAGGTGATCTATTTCATCATTCGCTTGCCCTTTTCCCATTTATAAGCCGTCGGCGGAGCATTTCTTTTTTTTGCATATCTCCATCATCTCTTTATTCACATCTTTCTTATTCATATGGTCTCTTACACAATACGGTATTAAACCCATAGTCAAATCAGCAACTTTTTATTAAATGTCAAAAACGATTTGTAAATTTTTTATTTTATTTTTTTATTTATTTATTTATTTCCATAAAATTAACACTTAACAGTCAGGCTACACGTGTTAACTGGAGAGAACAATACAATATGAAGTTTGTAGGGAAATACTGTCTTAGTGACGTCACTAAGACAGTGTGAGTAGGTTTATTCAAATCAGCGTCCTTTTTAAATCTTTATGCTTATAAAATCTTTCAATTAATAATTGATGTTTTTCGAGTATTTTCGTTAGATCTTTTATTAGTCAAGTAAAATAGTACATTACTTACCAAAGGCGATAAAACAAAGAATGTCTCAGATCGCAGGTATTTTACGCCCGAGCCGAAGGCAAGGGCAATAATTATGCGATCTGAGGCTTTCTTTATTATCGCCCGTGGTAAGTACAACATTTTATGTCACCCCCTGGTCAGGAAGTGGGTTTTTTCGCGCGCGGAGCGTGCGATAATGGCCACTTTATGGCCAGGTGTGACATAAAATAATTTATTTTTACCTTAGTTTAATACCCTATTTATCTATTTTTTATTGGCCTAACATTCTAGCCTAGTAAAGAATGCGAGAATCCGCTGGATGCAGGTGGCGCAGAACCGGTCATTGTGGCACTCTTTGGGTGATACCTTTGTCCAGCACGACGTGTTTCGGCTGATATAATTAGGATGATGGTTGGAACAGAGTTGCGTTTATTTTGTGCTACTCTATTTCCTATCCTATTGCAGTTGGTTAAAAGTGTTGTCAGTTTTTTTGAAGTGAAAGCCTCTTTAGCGGCGCTGAGCACTTTTAGTGATGGGGAAAAATGTTTAAACTCGCGACAGATTCGTAAGGAGGTCTCAATATAGTGGACGGAATTACGCCTAGGACGCTCTACGACCAGCTAACTTGTCCCTTCGTAATATCTTATGACCTGTTTTAACCCTTTGACCGCCAAGAACCTATAAAGTGGTTGTGAACCTATAAAGGTCGGAGTGAAGGTGTACTTTGATCATGAAAAAAATCATTTATGAACTGTTTTAATTTGTTTTTATTGGTTTAAACATTACACCAAAAAAACAGTGCTTGGCGTACTGGGCACGACGACACACTAGCGCTTTGGCGGTCAAAGAGTCAATACAAATAAGTACTAACAAACAAATGATTTCATCCTCCTCTCTTTCTACCGCGCCTGCGCCTGCTGTTTCGTTTAGGCGGCGCAGGGCGCTTGCGCGAATGTGCGTGTGTGTTTGGTTCTCACTTCTGCCGGCACTCCCGGAGTGCAACCCGTTTGTATGCAGACTCAGATTTAAAACAAAAACGACGCCACACCAGGACCAGGCGATCCTGAACTACGTGTGCTCGTCGTTGCGCGAGCTGCGTGCAACTTGCGACCCGCGCAACATCGACCCGGAGGCGTTCTTCCGGCTCGTGCTGCTCGCCAGGGGCGTCGCGGTCGCGCGGCCCGCTCACCTCGTCAAGTACAGCGCGCCCACGCCGCAGCGGCCCGCCGACGGTGAGTGAAGTGACAGCCCTAATGACAAAGTTAATAATCCTTCGTATTCCTTATGTGTGAGTTCGATGATAATGCGATATTATGGTACTGCCGAGCTGAATGATGGATACAGAATGTGGCCACAGAATAGTATAATAGTATTACATACAGAACGGACACGAACCCCCCGCACCGAGGTCAGTTACCTCGTCTCTGAGAAACCCGTCTGGCGTCGATCGGGTGCCGTCGCGCCTCGCGATTCGACCACGCTACGCACCCGCGCAAACAATTTACGCGTGTACCGACAGCGCACGCACACATAGTTTTACCCACAGCGCTTACGTTCCTTCGTGTGTCACAGGTGTGATGTGGCCGAATAACTACTCGGCTACATAATTTACCCATCGTGTTTGGGCTCATTGAAACCGTCTCAACAAATAGTTGATGTCTGCGATATATATATATGGACTCGCGACGCTGTCGTCTAGGACGGGTTCATTCAAGTCCATTCACAGGTTCATTTATCGCGTCGCTGGCGCCGCGTCGCTGCCCGCCTCGCTAGTGTCGAGTTCGTGGTCTGGATCGTTTGAACTTACGATTTATTTATTTATCGTATGGCATTTATTTCGAACCGTGCGATCTTCGGGAAGACAGTACGGTTGCCAGTTTTTGTTGCACTTTTAGAACCACCCAGGGGTCACGTGTAGGGTAGCGGTGGGTACTTTCCCTACGGACGTGGTGCCCTTTGTCAAGTGAGTGGGCAACTTGACTGTTAGAAGTTCTCAAGCCGCCCGAAGGCCTCCAACTTGGCTTAACGACTGCTGTCATAGACAGCAGCCGGGATCAACGGTTTAACGTGCCTTCCAAAGCACGGGAGCGCTCAGTTAGTAACCACTCAAAGCGGTCACCCATCCATGTACTGACCGCGCCCGACATTGCTTAACCTTGCGTATTGCTTGCGGCACGCAGGCGCCGCTGGGCCATGAGCGCTCCAACGCACTGCACTTACGATTACAGACCAACAATCAGTTTATGTGCATTAATTAAAACTGATTGCATTTAGTGCATCATGACTGTAACATACTATTGTTTATCTCTCAGGTGACTGGTCTACGCTGTGGAAGTCGACCGAGGACGCCGGCGAACCGCACCTGTGCTCGCTGCTCGCGAGCGTCCTGTGGCGCCTCGCCGCCTGCCGCGGCCCCGCCGGCGGCCCGCCGGGCGTGCTCTCGTACGGGCTGCGGCACGTGGAGCACACGCTGCACGCGCTCGCTGACATCGTGCACGCGCTGCAGCTGCACGCGGAGCCGCCCTGCGTGAGTACCTACTGGCAAAGGCGCGACACGGGTCTATCGGTGTGAACCGAGTGTCGGTGACCTAGGGCATGTCCCGAATCATGCTCACAGCGCTCAAAACGCGCTCACATGAGATGTCGTGACGTCACTGATGATGTCATGGACGGCGCTCACGGTGCTCACACTCCCAGGCGTAAGCACCTTGAGCCAAACGTCAAGTTGACGTTTGATATATGAACATGACAGTAAACACGGGCTATGAGCGTGAATCGGTCCGATCGTGAGCGCGCTCAAGCGAATACCGGTCCGAAACAAAACACTACTCACGCGGCGTTGAGTGCCCTATTTGATTTGGCCCGGCCGTCAGCACTGTAAGCGCTGCGAGCATTTTTAGCGTTATTCGGAACACTGCTCTAGGAACGCTACGATTCTATACTTTGCCCGTCCGAGGAGTGATTTCCACACACCGCGCCACCCTCGCGCGCCCCCGCTCGCGTCCGGACACGCACACATAGTCGCGATACGATTATGCATTGGCGAAGATGCTTCGGTGTCGCTTCTTGTTACGTTAGTATATTTATCTTTGCTACTGGGTCAATCAACTATTTCTTGTAGCTTGTTACTTTGATTACGTCTCCTGGGCCCATCTTTTAAACTGCGATTTTACAAACTTTCTACTAAACACATTTTTACCGATGGTTATAATTTATAATTGACAATATTTCATAATTTCTAAAAGTCTTAATTCGAAAACCATTTCTGTAAAAACGTGTAAAGTATACAAAAAACATTTTTTTAGATTTTTTTCTTCGTTAATTTTGGAAAAAATCGCAAATTACTGTAAACCGAAAGTTGACGTCATCTTCCTCGCTTCCCCTTAGTACAGAGTACAGACAATCGCTGCTCTGGAGTGGCTCTGGATTCTTGTTGGGAAGATGACGTCATATTTTACTTACGCCCTTTTGGAATGACCTACTTTTCAACGTGTTTTTTTTGTATGAAATAATGAGTTAAATTGAAAAAGAAAATATACGGGTGGCTTAAATTTTTACCTATTTTCTAACTAGTTCATAAAATAAAGTAGTTAAAAATATTAAATGTTGTCAATTCTTAGAGCCTTATCATACTGGCGATTTGCAAGCGAATTGAAAGCGAGGCGAGCGGGAATATCCCTTATCTAGATGGACTCTACTGCGTCATCTGCCCCGTGTTCCGAATCACGCTAACAACGCTCACAGCGTTTACAGTGCTGACGGCCGGTCCAAATCAAATAGCGCGCTCAAGGCCGCGCGAGTGGTGTTTCATTTCGGACTCGGTATTCGCTCTGAGCACGTTTACGATCGGACTGACTCACCCACGAAGGTGTGCCAGAGCAGAGTTTAACCGAAGCGACAAGAGGAACAAGCCGGTATATCCGTTTTTTGGGTTCCGTACCTCGAAAGGAAAAAACTGAACCCTTATAGGATCACTTTGTTGTTCTTCCGTCCGTCTGTCTGTCTGTCTGTCAAGACCCTTTTTCTTAGGAACGCGTGGAGGTATCAAGCTGGAATTTATATCAAATACTCAGGTCTACTGTCCCTTGGAGCTGTGAAAAAATCAAACTTCTAAGCCAACGCAATCAAAAGATACAGCCGTTTATGCCGCAAATTTTCGACACTCGCAAGGGAATCAAAACCTACAGGGTACTTCCCGTGAACTCAGAATCTTGAAATTTGGTACGAAGCCACGTCTTATGGCACAGATAAAGGAAAAATTGCGAAAACCGTAATTTTTTAGTTGCATCATAAAATATATTGAAAAAAAAAAATGTTTTTACTTGGACCATAACTATGACTCGATTGTCGTGATGGGTGAACTTTTAGTTATATACCTACAGGTTTGTACGGAGCCCTCCGTGCGCGAGTCCGACTCGCACTTGGCCGGTTTTCCCCTTAGGCTGGAAACAGTGCTTGACCGACGGTCAGCGCGCGTACCGTCGGTCGGGCGTAGCTATCGCTGTACGAAAGCATACGTGCGTTCAGAGCGATGCTCACCGTCAGCCGACCGACCATACGCGCTGACCGTCGGTCGTGCTCTGTTTCCAGCCATAGACTTGCATAGATATAGATATGTCGGTCGGCGCCCGACCGGTGTTTCCAGCCTTAGATAATCATTATTCACTACAAGTTTGTCTTAATGCTAACTCCGCTTCCAGATCGACTTCGGCAACCAGATCTACCTGTCCCTGCTCCTGGCCGAAGACCAGAGTATCAGCTTCGGCGCGAAGGCGGCCCTGATGAGGGTACTCCGCCCCCGGGTGAAGAGGCGCCGCGTGTACATACCGTCCCCGCCCAACACGCCCGGTGAGTAGGCGGAGACACTGTGTCTACCTGTGGGTTGACGGCGAAAAAAACACAACAAAACAATGTTTTAGTTTACTTTGCTTGTATTCGCGTCACCGGTAGACATGAAGTTATAGTACATTACTTACCAAGGGCGATAAAACAAAGAATATCTCAGATCGCAGGTATTTTACGCCCGAGCCGAAGGCAAGGGCGATAAATATGCGATCTGAGGCTTTCTTTATTATCGCCCGTGGTAAGTACAAAATTTTATGTCACCCCCTGGCCAAGAAGTGGGTTTTTTCGCGCGCGGAGCGTGCGATAATGGCCAGTTTATGGCCAGGTGTGACATAAAAAAATATATATAATTGCTGGTATGGCGACGTAGAATTTATTTATTTATGTAACAACTGGCCATAAAGCGGAAATTACCGCACGCTCCGCGCGCGGGAAATCCCACTTCCTGGCCAGGGGGTGACATAAAATTTTGTACTTAACACGGGCGGTAATGAAGAAAGCCTCAGATCGCATATTTATCGCCCGAGCCGAAGGCAGGCGTCAAATACCTCCAATCTGAGACATTCTTTGTTTTACCGCCCTTGTTAAGTAATGTACTATTAGTTTAAGGAGTACCAACAGTAAAATTAACATAGTAACAAAAAGGCATGATGACTCAAAAAAAATTATTACTTCAATAGAAAGAAGACATAAAACTATGCCAAATAGTGAAAATCCTATTCAAATATCTCAAAAAATAACGAAGCAACAACGGTTAGAATGTTCGTAGTTAGAGAGAGAAAGTGCTACTCGACCGTGACGTCACCTTTGAGTAGCGCCATAGTAAATGACAATCGTTCAATACAAAGGTGCGTTTTGCGGAAAAGCGACAGAAAATACCCACTTTTAAATGAATAATAAATAAATGAATAAATGAACTTTATTCTGTAAGTAGGCCGCAATGGCACTTTTACAAGTCAAACCCTACTAGCGTTTCACAGAGGCCACTGCCGAGAAGAAACGCCGAAAGAAACTCGACAGTCAGCCATTTTCTCACAAAAATATGCTTATTACAATGATAATACTTAACCTACTTAAGATCAAGAAATCTAAGACACATAGAATTCAAAATTCAGAATTCAAACACTTATTCTGCAAACAGGCCACAAGGGCACTTTCACATGTCATAATGTTAATGTACAATTTTAAAAAAGTCTTACAATAGCCGTGTTCCGAATCACGCTTACAACGCTATAAACGCGTTTACGATCGGACCGAATCACGCTCATAGCGTTACATGAGATGTCGTGACGTCATTGATGACGTCATGGACGGCGCCATATTGGCGTTTACAGTGCTCACACTCCCAGGCGTCAGCACCTTAAACCAAACGTCAAGTTGACGTTTGATATATGAACATGACAGTAAACACAACATGCCCGGTCCGAATCAAAACACCACTCACGCGGCCTTGAGCGCGCTTACTGATTCGGACCGGCCGTCAGCACTGTAAACGCTGTGGTCGTTGTTGGCGTGATTCGGAACACGGCTTAGATAAGCATATGATAGATTTTTCATGAGAAAATATTAATTTACAATTTAAGAAATATATCAATATGAATTTAATATATTTTTCATGTCAAAATATTAATTATCTATTACAAACATTACAATAATAGTAAAATTGAGAGATGTATAAGGTCTCAGTCTGAATAACAAAATTTAATATAATATCTCAAAGATGTAAATGGTCTCTGAGCGTCAAAATATTCTTAATAATGACTATTCTAACGTGCTTTGGGATGTACATGGTCTCAAAGCGTCAAAATAAAAATAATAAGTTTTAAATATAAAAGGAAAAAAAAAACAATTTAACTACTTTTAAAACTTTGAAGACTTATAATTACGTAATTATTTATTTTTTTGAATTACTTTTTTTGCCATTTGATTCAGAATTTGAGTCATTATGTAGAAAATTTGGATTTATTGATTTTCTTTTATAGTGTCATCATCCCTATTAAATAAAAATAAAAAAAAAACGAAAAAGATTGTATAAAAAGTAGAGGTGAGCGTACTAGGCAAAACGCGTACTGAGTCTTGCGAGTACGCGTCCACAATAAGACTAGGTCCAAAGACGCGCTAAACCGACCCCGACCCGAGGTGCCCCGAAAGAATCCGAACGCGCAGACGAATACGAATAGCGCGGAACATTAAGACCCTTAGATGTTTCGAGTCTTCAGAGTCGTCGTACGCCTAGTACTCGATACGCTAAAAGACGCGCGGGCGGGATCGCGTACTTACCTATAGGGTATTAAACAAATGTAAAAATAAATTATTTTTTACTTGACTAATAAAAGATCTAACGAAAATACTCGAAAAACATCAATTATTAATTTATTTTTCACTTCTCATGCTCGAAAAGTGTGTCATATTAGACTTGTGAAGCGGGGCTAAAGTAGTACATTTAAGCCCTAGGGAAAATATGGATACATATTTATGATTTACAAAACATTTTAATTTGACCAATCAAAATACTTCACCGATTAAATCCACCAATCACAGAAAAGTAATTTGACAGATTAAAACATATTTGGTAAAAATATCAACCAACCAGAACACAGCTGTACTAAAATCGACCAATCAGGAAATACGTTTTTCAGTTCTTTAAAGATTAAGCGGTGTCTATGGTCAAAGCAATTACTCCTCTTAAAGGAAAAAAAAAACGCATGATGCATCTCTTTCTTTGATATAGGAAAAGAAAGGGAGGCGAATACGCCAAGCAAACAGAAAAGAAAACATGCTGTCAAATTAGATATACACCCGCCAAGAGTTAAATTATTCATTTAAGATGGATAATTTGTGTTTATGTGTTTTCTCGCAATCGAAGTGAAAAGTAGAGTGTATAACTCGGGCCTAAAAGCCATATTACCACTCGAACAATTTTCCCTCTCTAAATTCGGGAAAATAAATATCTCGTGGTAATATGGCTTACTTTAGACCCTTGTCAAACAATCTACTATTAGCTAATTGAAAGATTTTATAAGCATAAAGATTTAAAAAGGACGCTGATTTGAACAAACCTACTCACACTGTCTTAGTGACGTCACTAAGACCGTATTTCCCTACAAACTTCATATTAACAAATCGTTTTTGACATTTAATAAAAAGTTGCTGATTTGACTAGGGGTTTAATGCCGTATTGCCTATACCTAAACCTATTCCCGTAAATACGTCTCACCTCACTAATCGAATCGAATCGATGTACCGGATTGTCATACCTAGGGGGGCTACCGCGAACCACATACGTAGTTATCCCTCTCCGGCGCACTTACGTACAGAGGCCCTGCAAGAGGCCCTCTGGCGCATTATATAACTGTATCAAGCTTCCCTTCTGTCGCCAGGTGCCGGCAGCAGTTCCACAACAGCAGCGGTACCCCACACGTCCAGCACCGTGGTGGAGGCCATAGTGTCCGCGGTGGAGATGTCCCACGCGGACCCCGAGCAGCAGTACATGGACGTGGACGACGCGCTCGAGCCCATGGTGCTGCTGGCGCCCGACGGAGGTGAGTGGTGGACGGCTGCTGTCCGCCGTGGAGATTTCTCACCCACTCCCACGCCACAGAATAGTATAATAGTATTACATACAGAACGGACACGAACCCCCCCGCACCGAGGTCGGTTACCTCGTCCCTGAGAGACCCGCCTGGTGTCGATCGGGCGCCACGCGCTACGCACCCGCGCAAACAATTGACGCGTGTGCCGACAGCGCACGCACACATACTATACAGCGCTTATGTTCCTTCGCGTGTGCCCACGCTAACCACGAGCAGCAAGTACTTGTATAGTTGCATCCTAAACAGTTGGATCCCTGGGGTCCGCTGCCTAATCATAGTTTTTACGGAAGACGACGACTGTCATATGATCTTCCAACCCTGCTATAGCGACTGGCCGCGAGTGCCGGGAGGTCGCAGGTTCGAATCCTGCTCGGTGCCTATCTTTTTCACTCCTTTATTTCTAAATTTGTATACTTAGTTTGCGGTAGCAGCGTTACTTACTGCTTTATACAAAATTCATGAGAGCTACCGTTTTTGTGTTCACCAGTTGGCGCCACCGTGCTGTCAGTCCAGCTGTCAAAGTTTGTTATTGGTTTTTATGGGTGTAAAAACTAAATTCACGTTGAAATCGTATTTTATACAATAAAATCGCACCGTAATAGTACATTACTTAACAAGGGCGGTAAAACAAAGAATGTCTCAGATCGCAGGTATTTGACGCCCGAGCCGAAGGCAAGGGCGATAAATGTATGTATGTATGTAAGCACTTTATTGTACACAAAACAGGTTAAAACAATATACATGTCACATAAGATTAAAGTACAAAGGCGAACTTATCCCTATGAGGGATCTCTTCCAGCTAACCTTTGAGGGATTGAATGGAAAGTGAGAAAATTAAATAGACAAACTTACAACGTGTACAACAATGTTTTAAATTTAGATCTAAAAACCGAAACTAAATAAATACCATAAATATATACATATATACCAACCATACATATAATAAATACATACAAATAAATACGTATTCAAAATAATAATAATATATAAATATATATAGTGTTCAACCATATTACAAGTTGTTGGAGAGCCACAACTTCTTCAAATTTCTCTTGAGTGACGCGACAGACTGGGACTGTCTTATTGACAAAGGTAACTCGTTCCACAACTTCACAGCAGCCACCGAGAAAGATCGAGAGTACGTTCGCGTCTTATTAGACGGTAGAGCAAGAGTAAGGTTGGCGCTGGACCTCAGACGGTGACCGCTGGCCTCAGCCATATATCTAAACCTCTCAGTAAGGTATGGAGGGGCAGCAGGATTAAAAAGAGTGTTAAATAGTAACGACAGGATATGCACATCTCTGCGGCGGCGGATCGGTAACCACTGAAGCTGCGAACGAAAGTTAGAGATGTGATCATATTTGCGGAGACCGAAAATATATCTGATACACACATTTTGTAAGCGCTCAAGCTTGTCAAGCAGCTCCTCCCTGAGATCAAGGAACGCGATGTCCCCATAGTCCAGAAGAGGAAGTAGAAGAGACTGGGCAAGAGTTCGCTTGGTATGCATAGGAAGGAAATTCTGCAGCCGCCTTAGTGAGTGGAGAGATCCAATCCAATAAATATGCGATCTGAGGCTTTCTTTATTACCGCCCGTGTTAAGTACAAAATTTTATGTCACCCCCTGGCCAGGAAGTGGGATTTTTCGCGCGCGGAGCGTGCGATAATGGCCGCTTTATGGCCAGGTGTGACATAAATATTTTTATTGAACGTTTTGTACTGAAAAAAGTATGACATAAGTTTACTGACGATAAAATTGTCGCGATGCATTGAAATTCGTTGACCCGTAACTCATAATTGCCATTATCAATCTCAAATATTGGAAAATAGTCATTATATTAATCTAATTACAAATAAACCCGCGTAACCCAACCTCAAAGCTTGTAATTTGACATTTCGGAGGACTGACGTCACACTAGCGCCTCTAGCGGCGAATCCATACGCGGGAGCCCTCATTCCGTATATGCCGTAGGCATGTTCCGATTCACTCTTACAGCGCTCAAAGCGCGCTTACGTTCGGACCGATTCACGCTCATAGCGCTTACATGAGATGTCGTGACGTCACTGATGATGTCATGGACGGCGCTCACGGTGCTCACACTCCTAGGCGTAAGCACCTTGAGCCAAACGTCAATTTGACGTTTGCTATATCAACATGACAGTAAACACGGGCTGTGAGCGTGAATCGGTCCGATCGTGAGCGCGCTCAAGCGAATACCGGTGCGAAACAAAACACTACTCACGCGGCCTTGAGCGAGCTATTTGATTTGGACCGGCCGTTAGCACTGTAAGCGCTGCGAGCATTTTTAGCGTGATTCGGAACACTGCTCGTGTTGGCCAGCAGGTCTGGACGCCCTGCTCGACATACCGCCGGACGCGGACGACGAGACGATGGTGGAGCTGGCTATAGCTCTCTCGCTGCAGGAGCAGCCGCGCCGCGCGCCCCCCGCGCCCTCCGCGCCGCCGCCGCCCGCGCCCGGCTTCAGCGACGCGACCGCCTCGCCGCCCGGGTACGTAATTAAGTCTGAATCCTGAGTATGGTGAGGGATTTAAGCGCCCAAGACAAAAAGACGAGGAGTATACTTTTCGCACCCCTAGCGAGACAATAAAAAAACAGAATCATATTAGTGATTCAAAGCCACTTGATTTGGTTTTGAATTTTATTAGAATATTATATTTTTTTTGTAAGGGGAAAATCCGATACGGATACCTCCGCGCCGCGGGGCCAGCGCGCAGGTTATGTCGGACTTGCACCGACTAAAAACCCCCGATTGTCCTCAACTGCTCAACATACTGCCTCCCGGCCCGGCTCCGCGGAATTTTCGTATTTTATTTATTTTTGGTATTATTCTGAAATTTTTGTAAATTTCTTCTTCAAGTTCTTCGTAAGTATATCCAATTTTTACAACAAAAAATCTGGAGTGCCAAAACCGACGAATAAGAGTGCACAATCTTTGTATGGAAAATGCCTTTTTTTATACGACGACGGTGGCAAACAAGCGTACGGTCCACCTGATGGTAAGCGGACGCCGCAGCCTATAGACGCACGCAACTCCAAAAGAATCAAGTGCGCGTTGCCGACCCTTTATAAAATTTGAGGATTCACTGTGTTGACAGTCCCTAGCTCTCAACACAGTGCATCCTCGGGAGCTCTGGCAACCTTGCCCCACCCCTCACCTTAAGAGGAAGGGTAGGGCAAGCTCTTTCCATACAAACTTTGTGCAGGATTTTATTCGTTTGTGTTTGCATTAAAGTTATGATTTTTGGTCAGTATGCTTATTTTTCTGTTAGCTATTTCGTGATGTAATATTATTTACACCACACCTTGCCAAAAAGCGCGTTTTTCTGCACGCTGCGCGATCAGAAAAACCCACTTTTTGGCCAAGTGGTGACGTAAAATTGTGTACAAAACACGGGTCGTAAAACAGAAAGCCCTCTCTCGCATATTTGAGACCCTCGCCTGGGGCTCGGGCCCCAAACATCTGCGATATCGGCCTTTCTTTGTTTTACAACCCTTGTGTCGTAAATAACTATTACACCACACCTTGCCAAAAAGCGCGTTTTTCTGCACGCTGCGCGATCAGAAAAACCCACTTTTTGGCCAAGTGGTGACGTAAAATTGTATACAAAACACGGGTCGTAAAACAGAAAGCCCTCTCTCGCATATTTGAGACCCTCGCCTGCGGCTCGGGCCCCAAACATCTGCGATATCGGCCTTTCTTTGTTTTACAGCCCTTGTATC
Organism: Cenopis cana; assembly: GCA_951800055.1. Lineage (NCBI taxonomy): Eukaryota > Metazoa > Arthropoda > Insecta > Lepidoptera > Tortricidae > Cenopis > Cenopis cana. The sequence goes on along the minus strand of OX637471.1, from coordinate 2,239,283 downwards.
GTAAATAACTATTTTACATCTTTTCATTTTTCTTTTTTTTGAAATATTTGAAAATTTCCACACCACTTTTTTCGCATATCTAATATTTACATCCAAAAAAAATATTACATTCGTTAGTGCCAAAACCTACGAATAAAACGTGCACAGAGTTTGTATGGGGAATGCCTTGCCCACCCCTGCGCCTTAAAGTACAAAAACGAGTTGTACAATAATGGTATTTATGTCACACCTGGCCATAAAGTGGCCATTATCGCACGCTCCGCGCGCGAAAAAACCCACTTCCTGGCCAGGGGGTGACATAAAATTTTGTACTTAACACGGGCGGTAATAAAGAAAGCCTCAGATCGCATATTTATCGCCCTTGCCTTCGGCTCGGGCGTCAAATACCTGCGATCTGAGACATTCTTTGTTTTACCGCCCTTGTTAAGTAATGTACTATTATGTCACACCTGGCCATAAAGTGGCCATTATCGCACGCTCCGCGCGCGAAAAAACCCACTTCCTGCCCAGGGGGTGACATAAAATTTTGTACTTACCACGGGCGATAATAAAGAAAGCCTCAGATCGCATATTTATCGCCCTTGCCTTCGGCTCGGGCGTAAAATACCTGCGATCTGAGACATTCTTTGTTTTATCGCCCTTGGTAAGTAATGTACTATTGGCACAGGTCTGACGACGAGGGCAGCACTGCCGCCACGGACGGCAGCACGCTCCGCACGTCGCCCGCCGAGCCGCCCGGCTCCGCGGGCTCGGAGAGCGGCGGCTCCGGCGCCGACAGCATCGGCGGCGTGTCCGGCCGGAGCAGCGCTTACGGTAAGGCTAAGTTCACATGAACGCGCGGCGACGCGCGGTTGGCTCGGCGCGCGGTTTAACATTGTAACAAATCAATGTTGTTGTGTACATGACCGCGCGTTACCCGCACCGCCATGCACCGCGCGCAAGATCTTGAACCGCGCGTCATAGCTCACGCGTGAGGCAAAGTTCAGATGAATCGCGCGGCAGCGCGCGTCGCCGCGCGTTCATCTGAACTTTGCCTAACAACCAAAGTAACTGATCCTACAAAAACATACAGGCCAGTCATTTTACGCTCAAAAAGGGGTATAGAGGGAAATGCAAAAAACTCGAAAACGGTGGCCCATAGCTAAAAACGTTCTGAGGCATAAGTGATCTACATAAAATTATCTACAAAAAAGGTAATATACACTTTTTGGCTTGGATTAATATTTAATGAGATTTTAAAGGGGGGAAATATTTTTTTATGATAATTAAATGGCTTCTCATTTCTTTATTTTTCAATATTTTGAAAAACAAAAAATACTTTAATTATGCACTAAACGAGCTCTACTCAACAATACCCTACTTGATGGAGTAGGCAACATGTTTTTTTACGCCCCCCCTTAGTTGTATGGGAAAATATAAAACCATAAAAATATTTTTGGACAATTTGTATAGCTTTAGGTCAATACGATGCTTAAACTGTGAAAATTTGAAGACTTATAGCTGTATCCGTTAGTTTTTAAGGGTGGCCCCCATGCCACTAAAGGGGAACGTGAATAAAAAAACATAGTACTACCCCATAGAGCCCCCCTCAAAAACTAACAGATGGAGCATGGTTGTCTATCTTAGAAGAAAGCTGATGGAATTAATAATAGTGCCACCTAGTCTTAAGGTTATTAAACTTGCACGAATTGTCTTCTAAATGTGACCTGTTAAAAAGGTATTCAAAAATTCGATGCCTCCTAGCATCATACAATGTACCCGGGTTCGATCCCCAGCGGCGGGTGCACTTTTTGTATGTTTTTTCACGTGTATCCAAGATAATAGTTACTAACTTTGGCACTTGGTGGCGCTTTAGTCGGGATCACAATATGCGTGAAGTTAGCTGTCTATTTCCAGTCATTATCATTACACTCTTATCTATGGGATGGAGCTATGGTCTTCAAATTTTCTCTGTGAAACAACAGTCAAAATAGTAGTTTATGCAACTGGTACATAATGAGGGGCATTAAAACTCGAGTGTGTTTTATGAAACGAGCCGAAGGCGAGATTCATAATAAGGTCACACGAGTGTTTTAATGCCTAATTATGTCCAGTTGCATACATTACTTTATCTACACACATATATATTATATTATAACTACTCTAAGATGGGTTCAGAAACCGTAGTAAATAAATACAATAATTGTGTTAAGGCTTTCTTATTGCAGCGAAACTACAAACGCGACACAAAAAATCCGCTAGGCGGCGCAACATTATCGTAATTCTCCCCAGTAACAAACACAATTACATTTTACACACACTATCTCACTTTACTGTGACAGGTCACTGACCTCGTTTTTTTTAATGATTGCTGTAACTTAGAATTTGAATATGTGACAGACCTTCTTTGTCAAATTAACCAGAATAAGCCAGAGTGGCGCACGTGATAATTAGGTTGTCAACCATTTAAATTTAGAACAGATTGTTATGACATTCACGCAAAAGAGTGTAGACTTGTCATTGCATATCTCTGTCTCTGTTGCGCAGTTTTGACAGATTTCACAACTAAATAAGGGCTAAATTTTATCACGACTCGACACAAAAAGTCAAAGTTGCAAGCCACAAATAAGTAGCTTAATTTCAACCACTATGCCAAGTACATTGTGGTGTAATTAGTAATCGCTTGCTCTCTAAAGCACAGGTCACAGGTTCGAATCTCAGGCAAGAGCAAGTGTTTTTTTTTGTGTTTTATTTAAACAACCGTAATTTTTAGAGCATAAATAATTATTGAGCGTTATTTTGGTAAATAAATATTTTGTACTTTTTTTATTTATTTAGAAAAAGATTCAACATAAATATTTTGCCCTGCTAATACAAGCTTACAACTTTATTTATTAGTTCTTTATTATTATTTATTTATCGTATGGCCTTTATTTCGAACCGTGAGATCTTCGAGAAGACAGTACGGTTCATAAATCCATCTTAAATAAAATTCAAGATTTATTATATAATTTATTATAAACATAAAACAAGACTGAGAGATTATAATGCATGCAACCACAGTGCGTCTATAACAGTTTGTAGCCTGTCTCTCAATAAGCTGAGAAGACGTTGATAATTATGTCAGTTCCCCGCATTTCCTCCCATATTTCATTGCAGTATCTATTGCTTGAATTGCTTCTTTGGTTCTTTCATGGCGATGATCCCACTGTTGAACCATTAAACCCCAAAGATTCTCAATCGGGTTCAAATTTCAGGTGATGGCATTACATCATTACATTTATGCCTGGATGTAGCTGTAGAGTAAACCATTCCCAAGTGACCCGTGCTGTATGGGGCAATTATCTTGAATAAAGTCAGGAAAATCAGTAGAACAATTTGCAGCATCACTTCGTCCAGTAAATTCACGTAAACATTTGCGCATGATGTGGCTATGAAGTGAAGTTCACCGAAGCCGCTGATCATAGATCTGAGACCGCGACGCCGTCACCAGATATCCTCCCCCACATACTAGCCGTAAGCGGCCAGAATAGGGATGTTGACTCAAAATTTATTATTACTCCATACGAAAGAATACATAAAATTATGCCAAATAGTGAAAATCCTATTCAAATATCTCAAAAAATAACGAAACTACAACCGTTACAATGTTTCTAGTTTGAGAGAGAAAGCGCTACAGGTCAGTGACGTCACTGACCTCGAGCGCCATAGTAAATGACGATCGTTCAATACACAGGTGCGTTTTGCGGAAAAGGGACAGAAAATGCCCCCTCCTAAAACTTTGAAGACTTATAATTATGTAATTATTTATTCTTTTGAATTACTTTTTTCGCTATTTCATTGAGAATTTGATCCTTTTTCGAGATAATACGGATTCATTGATTTTCTTATTTAGTGTCAACATCCCTATTCCTCAGAGCTTTGGGCCCTTTCTATTTCAGATATTATCCGAGGCATCTTTTCATTTAAATTTGTATTATTCTTTTTTTATCGTTTACGTTGATATATTGGAATAATTACACAATGCAATAATATCACTTTCATCGTAATACTGATGTCATTCTGCTTTACATTGAACTGCAGAGCAAATTGAAGTCGAATAGCGTCAAAACTTTGGCAGGATTACGGTCCGTTTGGGCATATTTATTTTGTTACAATACGAAGCTCAATATATTTAATAATTTAAAATATTGTATTTGAAATACCAAGCTTGAATTTAATTTGCTAATGTCAGATGTCAAACTATGTGTCAGGCGCTATGAATATACTCACACATAGACATAAAATATACAATATGCTATATGAAGGAGTGTGACCCGTATAATGGAAAAAAATTCCACATTCTAAAAATACTCAATGAAACCTTTTGTAATAAGAGAGGGTTTAAAAAGGAAAAAAATGATATAATGATAAGCTTTATTAGCCACATTTTACGTTTTCCACTATCTCGAATTGTAAAAGTACCAGGAAAACTATTTTAAATGTTTATTCGTCGATATGACTCACCAGTAATTTACCCTGAAAATGTTAATATCATCTAGTTACTGGTATTAAATATGCGATTTTTATAAATGTCAAACTGCAAAAAGTGCGACAGACGTCCGTCCAGCTCGAGGCCCAACGGCCATCTGTCTACTAAAATGAAGCGCGCAGTTTGCTTTTCTGATATTTTTGAGTTTTGTTAAATATAAAAACATTTAAAAAAAAAAATTAGCCGTAAAATACACTTCTTCACATCGTTTCCTATCTATTGATATATTTTACTCGAGTCTGAGTTGGATATATTTTAAATACGACTCACAATAAGATTAAAATTTACCTGTTTTTGCGATGTGAGATCATCGAGCGAAGTTTCAAATATCGTGTTTTCAGCCTTAAAATACACTAGACCGACTCTTAAACTATAACATATCTAAATATCTCATCAATAAAGTGAGTATTTAATGGTTTAAAATTGAATGAAAAATACTATGATTTCGAATAACGTGGTCTTAATACAACCTTTTTTGCACGGTTGCGGAAATATCGAAATCAGAGCTGGCAACCGATACCTGAATGTTATTTTAAAAAGTAAAGAGTCCCTATTCTGATGTGATCATGTCGTTCTACCTCAAATTTCGTGCGATATATACTAAAAAAACATCGAGCTGACATTTCGCATCGACTGAATTTGAATTTTCAGTGATACTAGAATAGGGACATGTCAACTTTGACATTTAAATTTTGACAGATTTGTTTGACGTTTTATATTTTAACATCATATATGAGATTAAAATGAAAAATTATATTACTGCTGTAGCCTTAGCCACAGATAAGAAAATTGCCATAAATTCATTGAATGTTGAAATGAGAGTCATTTTCTACGGTTTCCGAACGCATATTAGAGGATTTATGATATGTGTGTAGATAAACAATGATTAGAAGGTGCCTCTCGCAAGACCGCGAATTCAATCAAAATCTATCCAAATCATGCCACCATTGCTTTGGATTTACCGCGTGGCTTTCAAAAGCTAACCACACACCTCGAGATTTAAATTAAAAGTCCCTTCTTGACAGTTCAATGACTGTTGTTGTCAAGATAAAAGAGGTATTCGTTCAGAAATAATATCGAAGCGTTTGCCATAGGCATAAGGATTTATATAGACGGTTCGAAATTTGTGTTTGGATGCGACAATGAATAAGCTTCTTACACTACCACGTCATTATGATACCTAAGATTTTTAACCAACTTAGCCCAACAATGGAAGAATGTTATAGTAAAGAGATTTTCAAAAAACGATTAAAAGAAACACTTTTGGATAATATAGATACATAATATAATAATATATACCTATTAGTATTAGTTTTAATGTATTGGTATGTGCGCATGACTACCTACTTCAACTCACGAAGGTGACTCACTCAGAGAAATCTAACGTAATAATATAGGTCAGGGTCACTGCCTTCGTGGGATGAAGAGGGTAGATACACATACATTTTTGTTGCACCCTAAATAGTTTTTATTTGCACTAGTCAAATAAATAAATAAGATTAGTAACTTTAAGATTAGATAAGAAGTTTAAGAAGATAAGTAGGTATAACAAAAACATTGTTTAATATGTGAGCGCACTATTCGCCAACAAACTGCCCTCAGTTTGGCGAAATTTGATGTATACCTACCACCTAAGTTTGTTTTTGAATATAAAAAAAAAAAAAAATCGTCGAGTGTTAGGAGGGGTACATAGGATGACGACGTAATAATGTTCTAGGGGACGTAGTGTCCACTCCGTCGGCGGGCGCGGTGCCGGCGGCGCACCTCGTCGTGGCCACTTCCCTAACAGGCCAGTAACTAGCGCAGTGTAGTGTATACTGACATAGTCATCATCATCTTTAATTTAAGAGCTGGGCTCTTGTTCGTGAACTTCCATGTAGCTCGTTCTCGAGACTTTTATATGACTACCTGATACGACACTGACTGATGCAATCCCTATACTGGCATAATCATTATATGGCAAACATTAAAAAAGAAATAGACTTCACGAGTCATTAAAAAAATCATATTTGATTATCGAATAGTACATTACTTAACAAGGGCGGTAAAACAAAGAATGTCTCAGATCGCAGGTATCTGACGCCCGAGCCGAAGGCAAGGGCGATAAATATGCGATCTGAGGCTTTCTTTATTACCGCCCGTGTTAAGTACAATATTTTATGTCACCCCCTGGCCAGGAAGTGGCGCTTTATGGCCAGGTGTGTCATAAACTTATTAACAGTAGCGGAGCGTCCAGACAACTCGATTCCCACCGGCTTGCCTAATTTTCAGCCAATCCAGTTATATTATTACGGCTCATGAAGAATAAGAAAGGCAAATTATTTCCGGCTTCCCTAAGAATATTTTTGACGCGCCCCCACTGCTTTGACATAACTAGTAAAGACAGCTTGACTGTAGAAAGTCATTTAGATAAAATCACATTATTTCGTCTGACGACTTACTTTTACCGAAGTGTCCCCGTGGCACTTACTCGTAACACCCGTGAACAAAAAATGGTGGAGGAAACTGAATGTTTCTCACTTTTGCTCTGTGTTCCTATTGAAATAGAATCCAAAAGTGAAAAACTACATAATTTCTCGACCGTATGTACATCAGCACATTTAAATCATCGCACAACATTGTCATAGTTACAAATTAGAGTTGTTTCTAGGCCCGGCACATATAGAGATAGAATAGGGATGTTGACTCAAAATTTATTATTACTCCATACGAAAGAATATATAAAACTATGCCAAATAGTGAAAATCCTATTCAAATATCTCAAAAAATAACGAAACTACAACCGTTAGAATGTCTTTAGTTCGAGAGAGAAAGCGCTACAGATCAGTGACGTCACTAACCTCGAGCGCCATAGTAAATGACGATCGTTCAATACAGAGGTGCGTTTTGTGGAAAAGGGACAGAAAATGCCCGCACCTAAAACTTTGAAGACTTATAATTATGTAATTATTTATTATTTTGAATTGCTTTTTTCGCTATTTGATTGAGAATTTGATCCTTTTTCGAGAAAATTCGGTTTCATTGATTTTCGTATTTGATGTCAACATCCCTATTTAGAATTTCATACCGCATCACTGTGTTTTCATAGTGTGAGTATGTTTTTAATGCCCGTGCTGAGGGTGGGAAGAGCGGATCGAACAAACGCTTACTATAGCCTGTATTTTTTATTTATAAAGTACTTTCATAGTAAATTGTATGGCACGTTCATTTGTTTCTTGCCAATTCTTGCATAGAACTTGTAGAGGATAGTACTTTAAAGATGAAAAAGAGCTAAGCACGCTCAAATTGGTCCATATTTTGTGCACAAATGTTTAAACACAAATTGCAACACGAATGTAGTACCGTCGCAGTCGTGCAGGCGGTATTTTTACGGGGGGCATTTTTTCGTCTGATTGAGAATCTATTTCTATAACATTACATCTGTGTGATCTATGGTAAAATGTTGACGAATTGTAAATTTGTGTGGTAAGGGCACACCTGTGACACGCGAAGGAACGTAAGCGCTGTGGGTAAGTATGTGTGCGTGCGCTGTCGGTACACGCGTCAATTGTTTGCGCGGGTGCGTAGCGCGTGGTGCGGACGAATCGCGAGGCGCGCCGGCACCCGATCGACATCAGACGGGTCTCTCAGGGACGAGGTAACTGACCTCAGTGCGGGGTTCGTGTCCGTTCTGTATGTAATACTATTTTATGCCACACCTGGCCATAAAGTGACAATTACCGCACGCTCCGCGCGAGGGAAGTCCCACTTTCTGGCCAGGGGGTGACATAAAATTTTGTACTTAACACGGGCGGTAAAAAAGAAAGCCTCAGATCGCATATTTATCGCCCTTGCCTTCGGCTCGGGCGTCAAATACCTGCGATCTGAGACTTTCTTCGTTTTACCGCCCTTGTTAAGTAATGCACTAATACTATTCTGTTGTAAGGGGTCAGTTTGATTACAGCGCCATCTACACTACATCTAATGTACACGTTTCTTGCAGCCGGCGCGTCCACCTCCCTCTCTCAGCCGGGCGCGTCCACAACGCGCGCGGTCGAGCTCGAGAGTGAAACGCGCAAGCTGCACGCGCTGCGGCTCGCGCTGCTGTCGGCGGCGCTGGACGCGCTGCCCTCGCTGCGCGCGCTGCCGGGCGTGCGCGCGATACCATTCGTGCAGGTGAGCTGTACATGTGTAGCGGGTCCCGCCTCGGGCTTTAACCTAAGCGAGACAATCGCGTCCCGCCTCGGGCTTTCGCCTAAGCGAGAGGCAATCGCGTCCCGCCTCGGGCTTTAGCCTAAGCGAGACAATCGCGTCCCGCCTCGAGCTTTAGCCTAAGCGAGACAATCGCGTCCCGCCTCGGGCTTTCGCCTAAGCGAGAGGCAATCCCGTCCCGCCTCGAGCTTTAGCCTAAGCGAAACAATATAAATTGTATAGCAACTATGTACCTAAACGCATTATTTTACGACTAAAATAGCAAAATACTAATTTTCCCATACAACGGTTGGTCGAATGCTGTGCAAGTGACGTCATTTGCCAGGGCCAATTTGTAGGAGCCTTTTTTAGGGCCGCTAGCGTCGAGCTAGGTTTATCCCTAATTTTAGCCCTTTATTGTGCTCTAATTGTTGTTGGTCCCATATAGACATTTGATCGTCTATAAAAACTGGTTCGATTGGCATTATAAAAAAAATTTAGTCAAATAGCGTATTGAGCACTTTCACTTACTACTACTACTACGTAGTGCTCTTAGACCAGGCCCCTATTTCACCAACTTGACAATTGTCACCTTACAATGACAATTCTGTTTACATTGCAGGGCCGGTAAGTATCGATGCTATCCAACGACCATCTTTACGTGACGACTCAGAAGTGTACTTGGAATTGCCATTGTCAGATGACAATTGTCAAGTTGGTGAAATAGGGGCCAGGAGGGCTACCTCTAGCAATGGTCGTCTTTCGGCTAATATGATGATCATGATGAAATGTAATCTTAAATTTGCAAAGAAATATATTTTTCATCTCTCCTGTTCGGAAAGTTCGATTTTCATGAGTAGATAGCCGGGTTGAAAATCGTTTTTCCAACCCTAGGGTGGAAAGTATTTTTTTTTTTAATTTCCATACGCCAGGGCTGCGCGCCCGCCGCGCTTGGGTGCTCCGCGGGCAGCCAGCCGCGGGCGCACAGCCCGGCCGGGCCGCGGCGGCGCCAGCTGCTGGCGGCTGCAGCGCGTGTTTTTGTTACTGAATCCTTAGAATATCATTTACTATTCATTTTATTTCTCAATTATTTTCCTCATAGTCGAAATGAAAAGTAGAGTGTTTAACTCGGGTGAAAGCACCCATTTCACCCTTGAACTATTGGCGCTCTCACTTCGTTCGAGCGCCAAAATATCTCGGGTGAAATGGGTCGCTTTCAACCCTTGGTTAACAATCTACTATATACTTACCTGCTTTCTATCAGGTGGTACTAATGCTGGCCGGTGACCTGGACTCGACCGTGGAGGCCGACCGTCTAGTGCTGGAGCGTCTCCTGGAGCTGCTGGTCCAAGAGCTGGACATGTCGGCGGAGGAGGCACCTTCGTCGCCGCCCGTGCACGAGCGGACCAACCGCCGCGAGCTGCAGCTCGTCGTGATGCGGCTGCTCAGTGAGTGTTGTCATGTCCAGGACTGTATGGCTGGTTTTCCACTAGAGCTATGCTATGCTGCGAGGATGCGAAAGCTACGCTATGTAACTATGTGACCGTTTCCACTAATGCTATGCTTCGTAGCTGTGCGAGGAAGATGCGCAGCTCGAGCTATGCGATGTATCGACAGGGGATGCGAGGAGCGGCAGCGCGGTGAGGGGGGAAGCGTGAGCGCATCCGTAGCGCAAATCCATAGCACGCATCCATAGCACACATATGCAGCTCGCATCTTTCCATATAAAAAACATAGCTTAGCTGAACCCTTTTCCACCATAGTTATGCTATGTGAACCAAGGAATGTGATTTTTGGATTTCAAACGTATCTATAGCAACGTCGCATAGCATAATAGCTCTAGTGGAAAACCAGCCTATATATTGTATATAGTCGACCGTTTAAAGGCTATGATTATCAACCTTTAATTCGAATTTCGTCCTGTTTCCTCCATTTTTGAGTGAAGTTCGGCCGGAATGGCCATTGCAGGTTTCGTAGTATTCGCAAGCTCGTCCGTTTATAATTGATACTCACCCCGCGATTGACCCCTTCCCAACCTTGACAATAATGTACTAATGTCGATTTTTTAAGACGCATTTCCTAATATTTATATTTTTTCTTGTAGAAAGAAATCCGTTCGTTCGACTTCTTTGACTATAATATTTACTGATAGATCTTTTTTCTGTAGAAATATTACCGAATCGCCTTTTTATTCGCTCGTAATATTTACTGGTTAGCATATAGTTATTATAACATGTTTTTCAATAAATTATAATATATTCACTTGAAGATAACTACGAATCTCATTTTTATCCCATCTTATTATTTACTGGTTTTTATCTTATATCTTTAAACGAGCAATTCTTGTATATATCTATATATATTTATTTCGGGGATTTCGGAAACGGCTCTAACGATTTTGATGAAATTTGGTATGTGGGGGTTTTCGGGGACGAGCAATCGATCTAGCTAGGTCTCTTCACAAACTGACAAGTGTACCCGTTACAGGTGTCCTCATGGCCCGTTGGAAGTCCACGTCGTCGGGCAGCGCGACCGCCCGCGAGGGCTCCGCGCACGTGTCCCGGCTGGCGGCCGCCGCGCTCATCCGCGCGGGCGCCCCGCTGCACTGCTACCGGGTGCTGAGCGCGCTCCTGCCCTACTGGAAGGAGAAGACTGCCAGTGAGTACATCACCTTACGTCGTGAGGGTTTAGCTTAAGGCGCAGGGTAGGGCAAGGCCTTCCACATACAAACTTTGTGCAGGTTTCATTCGTCGGTTTTGGCACTAACAAATATAATATTTTTTTTGGTTGTAAATATTAGATATGCGAAGATCGTAATGTGAAAATTTTCAAATATTTCAAAAAAATTCAAAATTAAAAAATTAAAAAAAGAAGTTAATAAAAAAAAATTACATCACGAAATAGGTATCAGAAAAATAAGCATACTGACCAAAAATCATAACTAATGCAAACACAAACGAAGTAAATCCTGCACAAAGTTTGTATGGAGAGCTTGCCCTACCCCTCCTCTTAAAGGGCCCCATATACGGAACGATTACTGTAGTAGATACCTACACCGTTTTAAAAACAACAGTTTCTTGCAGTTTTAACCTCCTGAGGTTCAAAGTGATAATACTATGACAAATTCATTTCAATGGAATTTATATCTTTCGAACTTGAAACAGAGTTGCATTTGTTTTGTTTCATGCAGTTCCAAAATAAAACGAACTCTACTCTATTTTCTGTGACAGGAGATTCAAATTTCATTGCCAAATATCCTTGTATGGTGGGCGCTAGGAGGTTAAAACTATACGATTTTTCGACGAAGCGACAAAGGTCAGAATCATAGAACATTATAGTAGTTTATGCAACTGCTACATAATGATAGGCATTGAAACACGAGTGTTTTAACCCTTTGACCGCCAAAGCGATAGTGTGTCGTCGTCCCCAGTACGCCAAGCACTGTTTTTTTGGTGTAATGTCTAAACCAATAAAAACAAATTAAAACAGTTCATAAATGATTTTATTCATGATCAAAGTACACCTTGACTCCGACCTTTTAAGTGGTTGTTGGCGTGGTAGGCACGACGACACACAACCACTTTATAGGTTCTTGGCGGTCAAAGTGTTAATGCCTAATTACGTACAGTTCCATACACTAGTTTATCTACATCCATAGGCATGTTCCGAATCACGCTTACAGCGCTATAAACGCGTTTACGATTGGACCGAATCACGCTCATAGCGTTTACATGCGATGTCGTGACGTCATTGATGACGTCATGGACGGCGCTATGTTGGCGTTTACAATGCTCACACTCCCAGGCGTCAGCGCCTTAAACCAAACGTCAAGTTGACGTTTTTTTATATATGAACATGACAGTAAACACAACATGCCCGGTCCGAATCAAAACACCACTCACGCGGCCTTGAGCGCGCTTACTGATTCGGACCGGCCGTCAGCACTGTAAACGCTGTGATCGTTGTTGGCGTGATTCGGAACACGGCTCATATATTAAATCCCCTTCAATGTGTGATACATTTTACGCCAATGAAAATGAGCCCGCTACGCATGTCTCCCGATACAAATAAAGCCGGGTTCCGAATCACGCCAACAACGACCACAGCGTTTACAGTGCTGACGGCCGGTCCGAATCAGTAAGCGCGCTCAAGGTCGCGTGAGTGGTGTTTCGATTGTGAGCATTGTAAACGCCAATATGGCGCCGTCCATGACGTCATCAATGACGTCACGACATCTCATGTAAACGCTATGAGCGTGATTCGGTCCGATCGTAAACGCGTTTATAGCGCTGTAAGCGTGATTCGGAACACGCCTTAAGTGTAACGCTAGCTTGTAACCGGCAGATTGGCCGTCCACATTGACCGAGGAATTTCAACGGCTACATTTCCCGGGCCTCGCGCAAGCCATAGGTGATGACGCCGACCGAGTTTAGACGCATTGTGTCTGTGCATTCATCGATGTTTCTTTGTTCTGTGTAGGTGACAAACTTAACTCTCCCTTGCATGTAGCTGTGGTCAGTTCGAATATTTATATTTTGTATTTATTGATCGTATGGCATTTATTTCGAACCGTGAGATCTTCGAGAAGACAGTACGGTTGTCAGTTTTGTTGCACCTTTAGCACCAACCAGGGATCACGTGTGGGGTAGCGGTGGGTACTTCACTTTCCCTACGGACGTGGTGCAACTTCGACCCCCTTTGTCAAGTGAGTGGGAAACTTGACTGTTAGAAGTTATATTTTGTATTGTAACAGACACATATAAGCAAGAAAAATGCTGATTCCTACAGTCCACTGCTACGTGCAAAAGGGCCTTTAAATAAGTTTTTCACCTATAGCTGTTGTTATTCCCGCATCTATGTATTATTTTGGTGCATTATAATTCGATCCTATGTAACGTTTGTCTACACATAGTTTTGTCAATTTATCTATTAGTACCCATTGCCGGCAACGCATTATTATGCGATCACGTCCATATATTTTTGATCCTAGGCCGCGTGGCGTGGCAGCGAACTTATTAAGTTTACAATGACTTATTTCGACAGCTTTTTAACAATCATTTTCTCGGTATAATCAGGTAATTACATCATAACGGAAGATAAGGACGCCTCACTTTTCATCTAATGATTTATATTCGGTCCTCGTATAGTTTAAGTTGAAGTTGATTTGTATTAGACAACCCTTTCGACTATACATATGAATACAGTAGACTAAAAAAATCATGTATTTTTAGTCTATACATCCTTACGTGTCATATCATGTACCTAAACAATTTATTTTTGAAGATATTAATCATTATTACACTTCTCTCTAGGATTACAATACTTTGTGATCTTCTTTTGTATTGTGTAATCCTAGACTTCCTAGATAGCGTCTACACGTTGTGATTTCTTACTTCAAATATTTGACACATGACAACTACCATGGAACGTAAACAACCATGACTCATCGAAATTATAAATAAAATCACGTAATAAATAATACGGCTTCTCAAGTAAATAAAAAGATTATTTTACTTTTGTTAAACATAATTTAACACACGTTACATTTTTTCAGATCACAGTTGTTGAGGATTTTACGATAATAATTCACCACCCAAACAGTTACGTGTTATGTTATGTCTTTTATTTTTAAAACCAGGTTTGGGACCAAGCCTGTCCGTTTGATTCATATGACATTTCCGTAAATTGATAACACATGCGAATCTGACGATAGCATCGAGCAACTGTCACTGACTGTCACAAACATTCAAAAAAAGTCCAACAATTTTTGTTTTAATAAGTAAATTGCTTCACGTCAGAATTTCAAGCAAAGAAAACTTTAAAATTTTCGAATTTACGAAAAACCGGCTAACATACATGGGGTATATTCTGAATATTCTGATAGCCCACGACGTGAGGAATCTAAAAAAAAATGATTGTCGTCAAGGGTTGGGCTACCCCTGTATAGTGCGCGCGATCCAAGAAGACGCGCCCCTCCACCGCCCGTTCCGTACAATTGCACATGATTAGTAGGAGAATCGCCTAGTAACCTTGGATCGAAAGCGCCAATTAAGAAAAGAGATGCCTAAACCCATCTACGTGTACACGTATAACACGTCTGGCCAACTCTACTGTCACGCATGCAATATAGTATTCAAGAGCAAGTTTGGCCTAGCCAGCCATATCAGAGCTCACGATAGGGCAAATACATAGTTTGTCAGGGTCGCCGTCATCGAAATCGATGAGGAGGACTATATATACATGATTAGTATGAGATGCGCTGTGGCGAGGCGAGTCGTCGTGGATGGCGCGCACTATACTTCGTTTTCGGTTCCCGGTAGGCCCTCTGGCTTTAGTCTGGCCGTGTCACAACTCACATCCTTCCGTTTGGTCGGTAGATAACGGAACGAGCGCGCCCGCTGTTCAGCTGCTGAAGCCACAAGCGCCGCACCCGCTGCCAGATATGCAGCCGTTCTTCGTCAAGGAATACGTCAAGAGTGAGTGTCATACTTATACATTTTCTTTTTTATCTAGCCTATAGGGGTGTCACTGCTAGGCAAAGGCATCTCCACATGAATTCCACGACTCCCGTGTCTGTGCTTCGTCCGGCCAGTTGGCGAGGAAGGCATCTAAGTCATCCCGCCACCTCCGTCTAGGCCTGCCGCGTCTGCGTCGCTGTTGTGGCATCCATTTGGTGGCTATATTAGCCCACCGATCCGGGTGCATGCGACAGACGTGGCCCGCCCAGTCCCATTTGAGCCTAGCAGTTTTTGCGCCTACATCGGCTATACGTGTTTTAGAGCGCAGCGTGGTGTGCCGGATGCGATCTATCCTCTTAACACCTAAAATGCTGCGCTCCATAGCCCGTTGACAATTGAAGGTGCAACGCGTTAACATTTCACAAAATCTGACGACCGCTTTAGCCTAGTTGGTAGTGACCCTGCATATGAAGCTGGAGGTCCCGGGTTCGAGTCCCGGTCAGGGCATTTATTTGTGTGATGAGCACGAATATTTAAAACCGCCACGAACACGCCTTCCTTCCGTGGCCGTCGCGACCACTCATGATTAAGGACCACGTATGGGCCCGAAACATGCCGAGCGATATTCGACGATATAGACGTGAGTGACCCATTTATTATATTTCAATATGTCTTCTGTTTCTATGTAAAAAAAGCACGAATATTTGTTCCTGGGTCTTGGATGTTTTCTATCTACTCTATATTCTTAAGTATATATATATGTATATCGTCGCGTAGTACCCATAGTTCAAGCTTTGCTTAGTTTAGGACTAGCTCGATTTGTGTAAGATTGTCCACAAATATTTTGTCCGGTAGCAATACGCGGCAGCCACTGAATGGTACCACCTACGGATGTACTTGCAGCGACGCGGCGAACTGACGGGAGTGAGACCCCCAGTGTCATAGTACAGAATAGTATAATAGCATTACATACAGAATGGCCACGAACCCCCCGCACCGAGGTCAGTTACCTCGTCCCTGAGAGACCCGCCTGGTGTTGATCGGGTGCCGGCGCGCCTCGCGATTCGTCCGCGCCACGCGCTACGCACCCGCGCAAACAATTGACGCGTGTACCGACAGCGCACGCACACATACTTACCCACAGCGCTTACGTTCCTTCGTGTGTCACAGGTGTGGTCATGGCTAGAAGATTGAATATCGTTGACTATTACGACGACCGCTTTAGCTTAGTTGGTAGTGATCTGACCCTGCCTACGAAGCTGGAGGTCCCGGGTTCGAATCTCGGCCGGGGCATTTATTTGTGTGATGAGCACGAATATTTGTTCTTGGGTCTTGGATGTCTTCTATGTATTTAAGTATTTATTTATCTATATAAGTATGTATATCGTCGCTTAGTACCCATAGTACAAGCTTTGCTTAGTTTGGGACTAGGTTGATTTGTGTAAGATTGTCCACAAAAAAATATTTATTACAGGCCACGCGCTGGACGTGTTCGACAACTACCCTCAGCTGCTGATGGAGATGGCGCTGCGGCTGCCCTGCCAGATACACAAGCACTGCGAGCCGGCGCACTTCGACGCGCGCTGGCGCACGCTGCTCTGCGAGTACATGATGAACCAGCAGACTCCGCTCAGGTATGTACTGTCACAGAACAGTATAATAGTATTACATACAGCATGGCCACGAACCCCCCGCACCGAGGTCAGTTACCTCGTCCCTGAGAGACCCGCCTGGCGTCGATCGGGTGCCGTCGCGTCTCGCGATTCGTCCGCGCCACGCGCCACGCGCTACGCACCCGCGCAAACAATCGACGCGTGTACCGACAGCACACGCACACATACTTACCCACAGCACAGCGCGTACATTCCTTCCTGCGTACAGGTGTGGTACTGGTACAGACCAGAAGTTTTCTAATAGTTATTTATGTAAGTTCGTAATATTTATGATACAAGTGTTGAAGTAGGCTTTTTCACAACGAATGTCGGTGATCTTAGTAAGTAGGCTTTTTCACAACGAACACGAACGAAGTGAGTGATCACGGTCGGTCAGAAAGAAAGCTTCAGATCGCTTTTTTTTGCCCTTGCCTTCGGCTCGGACGTCAAATACCTGCGATCTGAGGTTGTGTTCCGAATCACGCTAAAAATGCTCGCAGCGCTTACAGTGCTGACGGCCGGTCCAAATCAAATAGCGCGCTCAAGGCCGCGTGAGTAGTGTTTTGTTTCGGACCGGTATTCGCTTGAACGCGCTTACTATCGGACCGATTCACGCTCATAGCCCGTGTTTACTGTCATGTTCATATATCAAACGTCAACTTGACGTTTGGCTCAAGGTGCTTACGCCTGGGAGTGTGAGCACCGTGAGCGCCGTCAATGACATCATCAGTGACGTCATGACATCTTATGTAAGCGCTATGAGCGTGAATCGGTCGGATCGTAAGCGCGCTTTGAGTGCTGTGAGCCTTGAGAAATTCTTTGTTTTACCGCCCTTGGTAAGTAATGTACTATTTTACTAATACCGTATTGTATCGCAGGAAACAAGTACGCAAGCTACTGCTCCTGCTGTGCGGCACGCGCGACCGCTACCGGCACACGCGCGACGTGCACGCGCTCGACACGCACCTCAACGCCGCGCGCGCGCTGCTGCAGACCGACCCGGCGTACGACAAGCTGGTCCAGCTGATGGACCATCTCAAGGTGAGTCAGACGCTAGGGTATAATAGTACTACATACAGAACGGACACGAACCCCCCGCACCGAGGTCAGTTACCTCGTCCCCGAGAGACCCGCCTGGCGTTGATCGGTGGTCGGCGCGCCTCGCGATTCGTCCGCGCCACGCGCTACGCACCCGCGCAAACAATTGACGCGTGTACCGACAGCGCACGCACACATACTTACCCACAGCGCTTACGTTCCTTCGCGTGTCACAGGTGTGGTACTACACTACATTACTACCACTGATAGTAACAAGTCCACAAGCTACTGCTCCTGCGCTACCATATTCTGTTTAATTGACCTGTATCTTGATATTTTTTCAATGTTACTGTCTAGAACCTAATGACTGACATTTTAAATGTGTTTTATTGATTATTCAATAAGAAATATTGTTTCAAACATTAATGCATTTTTTTTTATCGTGCAGTCGACTTATATGTTTATAGTACATTACTTAACAAGGGAGGTAAAACAAAGAATGTCTCAGATCGCAGGTATTTGACGCCCGAGTCGAAGGCAAGGGCGATAAATATGCGATCTGAGGCTTTCTTTATTACCGCCCGTGTTAAGTACAAAATTTTATGTCACCCCCTGGCCAGGAAGTGGGTTTTTTCGCGCGCGGAGCGTGCGATAATGGCCGCTTTATGGCCAGGTGTGACATAATGTAAATTACACGTGTTTGTTGTTGCCAGGCTTGCGCGGAGATAGTGAGCGCGCGAACAGGCAACTGGCAGCACACGTGCTGCACGGAGCGGCGCGAGGCGCTCGCGTGGCTCGTGCGCTGCGCGCGCCGCGTGCACCCGCACGTGGCGCCCACCGTGCTGCAGCTGCTGCACCACGCGCTGTGCGGCCAGCAGGACAAGGTACCGGCCGGTGTAGTCTGCAGGCTCGCGCGGAGACTGTACAACTGACGGAGCGGCGCGAGGCGCTCGCGTGGCTCGTGCGCTGCGCGCGCCGCGTGCACCCGCACGTGGCGCCCACCGTGCTGCAGCTGCTGCACCACGCGCTGTGCGGCCAGCAGGACAAGGTACCGGCCGGTGTAGTCTGCAGGCTCGCGCGGAGACTGTACAACTGACGGAGCGGCGCGAGGCGCTCGCGTGGCTCGTGCGCTGCGCGCGCCGCGTGCACCCGCACGTGGCGCCCACCGTGCTGCAGCTGCTGCACCACGCGCTGTGCGGCCAGCAGGACAAGGTACCGGCCGGTGTAGTCTGCAGGCTCGCGCGGAGACTGTACAACTGACGGAGCGGCGCGAGGCGCTCGCGTGGCTCGTGCGCTGCGCGCGCCGCGTGCACCCGCACGTGGCGCCCACCGTGCTGCAGCTGCTGCACCACGCGCTGTGCGGCCAGCAGGACAAGGTACCGGCCGGTGTAGTCTGCAGGCTCGCGCGGAGACTGTACAACTGACGGAGCGGCGCGAGGCGCTCGCGTGGCTCGTGCGCTGCGCGCGCCGCGTGCACCCGCACGTGGCGCCCACCGTGCTGCAGCTGCTGCACCACGCGCTGTGCGGCCAGCAGGACAAGGTACCGGCCGGTGTAGTCTGCAGGCTCGCGCGGAGACTGTACAACTGACGGAGCGGCGCGAGGCGCTCGCGTGTGGGTAGGGAGCTGCTCCTCCCACACCTGTAGATGTCACTGGTGGGCTGCAGCGTGCCCCTATTTCATTGCATGTTTGAGAATAGCACTATTCAAGCCTCGGCCGGAACAGGAATTACGAGACTCGTTTCATCTGGCCTCGTCTACCCAAACTCGTCCAGCAATAGAGAATGTTAACTAATTTAGAATTCCATTTTTCTGTATTCTCTGTTGAAAATTAAAAAATATATGTGAAAAATTATTTCGATACGTCCATTAGTTTACAAGATATTGAATTTTAAAGTGACGCGCGATGACCCGCCCTCGTGACGTCATAGTGCAACACTCGCCATACACGCGCTCACTCCGTACTAGACTAGCGTTGCAAAATGACGTCACACGCGGTTAGCGGGACTCACTTTAAATGCGTGTAAAAACAAAACTACTTGGTATTTTTGAATGAAACAAAAACTAATTTGTATGAATTATATTTATAGTATTTGTAAGAATCAAAGCTTTACCGTAACAAACTTTCAAGTGATTTTGCAGACATATTGACATTCTCCATTCCTTCACGGCCTCTTCAGTAATGTACTATTGTATTGTAATGCGTTAAATATTAATGCTATTTCTTTTGATTCAGACTCCGTCCGCGTCAGCATCCACCTCCGAATGGCAGGAGCGAGAGCGCAGCGCGGACAGCGACGCGATGGGCTCAGACGGGTCCAAGTTCCAGGAGCACCGTGTTCCGGTGCTCGTGCAGCAGATACTCAAACAGGTGACAGTCGGCTACGTTCCGTCGGCGCGCGGCCATCGGCCGTAGGTCTACATTAATGCCTGGAGTATATCGATGCATGGCGGGCATAAGTTGACAACTCGAGATGTTTTTTTTTGACGAATTTTGAACTTAGAATATATTGCATAAGGTTCAAGTGTCTTTTACTTTTCATGTTGAGTTTTCAACTTGTTTACAGTGTTTACGTGTTGTTATATAACACTTCTCTCGCGCTTTGTAAACATACTTAAAAGGTTTGTTTAATACATATATATTGCGTTAAAACCGTTAAAACAAACCTTTTAAGTATGAAAATGTTGTTGTAATTAGTATGTTAGTGCACAAATCAACCAAATCTAAATTACACTAAATTTTTATGTCCTTCCCCGGGACTCAAACTATCTCCATGCCAAATTTCATCTAAATCGCTTCAGCTGTTTGAGCGTTGTTTCCGGCTCCGAATCCGGCTCGAAGGACCACTTGTTTAGGAGTGCGTTTTCTACAATTAAACTGCAGATTTATCACTTGTACTACTTGGATTCTAATCCGGATACAGCGACCATCAAGGGACCAGCGGACCAGCAATATTACGTCGCACTAACAGAACGTCGTACAACACTGTTTTTCTTTGAAAATGTATGGGATGAATCCTAACGTCAGGTGATTTAGCAGTCGTTAAAAGCGGTCAAATATTATATGCGGAGTCGTTATAAGCGGATTCTACTGTATTTATTAAGACATTAAAGGCGTGAACACAGTACAAAGAGTTTTACAGAAGAGGGTGTTGCCAGCGTGGGCTCAATATTTAAACTATTTAACCCGTCAAGCGATCCCCCCTCCACAAGCTCAGAACCGCAAAGTGCCCCGGGAATTTCGAAAAAAACAATTTCGGACGACCTGCGTTAGAAAACATGAAATTGTGCTAATATGTTATAATTATATTGTAAACATTATATACCGTTGGAAAGCAGATAAAATTGTCTATCCATTTATTAGGTGAACTATTTGACTGACCTGTTTCTTTACCGCGAAATCAAATCATTTTGTCAGGTTTTCATTTGTTTTCTGTCACTGGTTGAAACACTTTGCTTGTTTACACTAAACTTTATCACACATTTGCACACTGCTTTTGCACTAATGTGAACTTCATTAAACTATGCATCAATTAAAATAATCACTTCGCTATCGTATGCATTATTTACACTACTATAACTAATTATTTGCATAACCTAAAAACTAGCTTACGCGCGCCATTTTGCCGGCGCGTTACTGACCAAAACACCGAAAGTTGCGTAGCGTTGGCAAAACAAATTGGTTGCCGACTTAAGACTAAAATATTTTAAATTGCATTAATAAATTTATTACTATATGGTGCATTCAACTGCAGTAAAATAAGGATATATTTTTAGTATTGTAGTTTTACGTAGGTAATAATAGTTTTCTTGAAAAGTTGAATTACACTATTACGTATGCTAATTGATACTATTACGAATAAGAATCCGAAGGCGAAGTCCGGCTATAATACGAGGCCAGGATAGCACTTACGGTCGAGGCATGTATAGTGCTTTTCCCAAAAATGAAACAAATTGTATGAATAACAATAATAAATTATTTTTGCCAATTCCGCTTCGATCATTCTAGAACCGTCGTTGAAAAAACCAGCATGGCGCTGGTGCCGGTGCGGTGCAGCCGGGCCCCCCGCGCGCGGGGGGGCGGCGCGCGCTCGGGGCTGGTGGCACCGGCGCGCGCGCGCCGGCGCCAAACTTAATATGATATGTAACCGGATTTACATACTTACTTCCTGGACAGTAGGCGCGATTTCCTGGACACTTCTGGTCATTGTCCAGGATGAGTCACTTTCGGATACTATCTTCACAGATGTTATGAGAACATTTCATACCATTTTTGAGAAAATTTAAATTACATAATGAGGGCTACCGCGAATGAATTCGCCGCCAGGGGCGCTAGTGTCGCGTCAGGTCCATCGTAATGTCGAATTCCAAACTTTATGGGTGGGTTACGCGTCTTTATTTATAATTATATTAATATGGTGACTTTTTTGCAATATCTGAGATTTATAATGGCAAATACTAATTACGGGTCAACGAATTTCAGTACTTTGCGACAATTTTATCGCTCGAAAACTTATTTCATTATTTTTTCCGAACAAAAGAGGATTGTGCTACGATATGGGATATTCGATAAAAATATTTACGGTGCGATTTTAATGTAAAAAATACGATTTCAAAGTAAATTTGGTTTTTCGCCCAAAATAACCAATAACAGACTTTGACAGCTGGACCGAGAGCACAGTGTCGCCAACTGGTGAGCGCTAAAACGGTAGCCCCTATTACACATGCGA
Source organism: Cenopis cana (assembly GCA_951800055.1). NCBI lineage: Eukaryota > Metazoa > Arthropoda > Insecta > Lepidoptera > Tortricidae > Cenopis > Cenopis cana. The sequence continues at coordinate 2,216,727 of OX637471.1, read as the reverse complement.
ATTGATGCTAGGTATTACAAATAAGAATCTGATTATTTTTCTCTCTATGTAGTATAAGTTATATATTTTTTGTATTTGTTTTGTATTATGAAATCATTAGAAAAAAGTTTTTTTGCATGATAACTTATTTATTTACGTGTTGAACCAATAACCTTTACCCATTCACTGCGTAACACATAGTGCTTTGAAATAGCTGAATAGGAAAAATAAGTGTCTGACGTGTCTGTTGTGTCATCATCAACCTATACAAATACTCCCCACTACTGGGCACAGGTCTTATAGAGGAGAGGAAACGGACAGACATTGTATAACCATAGTGTGCCAATTACTGGACTGTTATTTTTTGCTAAAGCAATTAGTTGACTTAAAATATACTCAATGGGAAAAAAATTGATATCGTATAGTTTTTAAGTAATATACTTAATTATAGGGTTTTGTAGGTTTTAAATCTATATTATTAAGGTTTCATGTAGTTAAAAAAACAGGTGTAAAGTATACATTATGTAACTACTACATTTCTTATGGAATTTCTGTTCAAAATATCCATAAGACATATTATTGCATAGTAGGAAGGACATTAGATCCTTTTTTCGAATATAAAAGTATTTAGCGTCGCAAAAGTTAAAAAATCTTTATATATTTATTTGAGCCGTTGAAAACTTACATGTTGTTCTAAAGTAAGGGTACAAAAATATTTGTTTGCCTGTAGTTGAATGGGCATTTACAACGTATCTAGGTTATTAGGTATGTGTTTTAGGTTATTATTCTCAGGAATCATGTATAATTTACTAAAAACTTATATGCATTCGGTAAAAAAATACGGTTTCAAGTTCTCAACGCATTAGGTAAATGACACCGTAATTATAAATTGGTAAAATAAAACGAATATAACACAAATCAAAATATATTTACAAAAAATAAAAATAAAAGTGTGCTGTCGAGGGCGGCTGGGCAGAGCAGGCGATACGGGGCGCTGTAAGAAAAAAAATTAAAATGCAGAAATTTGTTATAAGTAGTAATATTATGTTTCTCAAAAAATCGAATTACATCATGGTGCTAAGGTTGTCGGTCGCCATTCAGCGTGGCAACGCGGCCAGTGTAATGGGTACCTTTGCACCAGGGACATCTCGGGGGGGGCTTTTTGAATAGGCTTAAGCTAGTCTTAAGTTTTAGTGTTTTGTTTTGTTGACGTTTGTATGTGGTTTGTAATTATAATTTATACTGATTCTAAAAAATAAAATAAAAATTACATCATTGGAACTGGAACATCAGGTCGAGGCCTGGTTGTTATGTATCACAACCAATATCATAATCATTTACAATAAGAATCGGAAACGATTACGATATCACTTGTGATGCATAATAACTTTGCAAATAGTGAAAGATCCTTATGACGACGTAATAAAATGTGTAGTCGAGTTGCCCGAAAAGCTGACGGAACCAGTTTTATTATAATAAGTTCGACTGTCGGGGTAGGGTAATAAACAGATAACAGCAGGCGCAAAGGCAGTATTATATAAAAATGGAATAAATTTGCGGTTTCAACATGAATACTTGTAAGAAGTGAGACAAGACAGGTAAACAACATTTTTGAAGTTGTATGCGTACTAGTACATATATAAATTCAAAAATGAAGGTCGCCTTACCCATCTCTTTTTTTTCGTTTTTATATTATACTTACGAATAAGGTAAATACCCATTCCGTCTGTTTAATGTAAAAACGAAAGCCCAAACCTATCCCCTCCCCCGAAGATTGAGTATACTCACGAGGGCGGTTTCCATAATTTTGGTTCGGGCTCGACAAACACGTCCCTCTCGCAACCCTCCGCATTGGCCATAATCAAGTGCCGCCTTGCCGCTGACAGCCTTGATTTCGGCCAGTCTTCCGGCCCAGGGGTGACGCTGCGCGCCCGAGCGACTGAGTTTCTCCTAAAAATACAAAATAGTAATTATAGATCAATAGTGATTATAGTAGTGTACTCATAGGTTTTTCACGGGTCGGCAATCCACGTGTGACACCCCTGGAGGTCCATACGTCTATGGGCTACGGTAATTGCTCACTACCAGGAGAACGTATGCTTGTTTGCCACCGACGTAGTATTCAAAAAATACATAACTTTGTTAGCTTTGTACTGTAATAACAGAAATATAATAATTATACAATGAGTAAGATTTTCTGCCTAAACTGATGTAATAAATAATTACATAGTTTTAGAACTAACATAATTTCCTACGAGAATTTCTTACGATTGAACATCAAAAATCAAATTGAATTTTTTCTTGTCTGCTGACGGTACGTTTTGACGGCGCCCTTGAGCCTGTGCCCTTGAACTTGTTCGTTCAAACCCGATTACGAGAAATTGTAATAATTACGTAACAACCAAAGTAAATAATTGTATTCCTATATAAATTCTCTACAAACTTATCTATATCTTACTGTATTTCGAGCAAAGTAACAATATATTATCAGCCAAAGTACTTTGGCGAAGTACGTAAAACTTGGTGTCATAAAACTTTGGAGGCTTTTATCATCAAGTTATTTTTCGATATTACAAAAACGTACACATGACGCAAAAACCTTACTTAATTTCCAGTAATTTAGTATATAATTCTTTGAGCAACACTTACCTTTTCATTATAAAATTCACAAAACACAAAACACTAACTTTGCACTCGCGCAACACCCGCGAAGTGTAATGGCGGTAATATCAAATTTTTTCATACGTTTCGGAAATTTATTCATTTTTGTGCCTTGGATTCGAGTAAACTGAGAATATCTGCGTTTTTATGTTGGTAGAACTGTTACTCCCTCATTTTTAATACAGTTTTGATGTGACAACACAACCAAAGCGGACAAATCATTGAACCAATAGCAGCACTTGTCTTATAGACACGGTGTGACCATAAGGCGCTACCTGCCAACAAATCTTATGGACACACTGTGTCTATAAGTCGCTTGACGGGTTAAGAGCTAATGTTGCCAAGACAAGCGTGAAGAGGTAACAGACAGACTGACAGACACACTTTCGCATTGCAATATCAATCTACGTCCATGTCTATCAGTGGCGGCGCGTCAAAAATAATTCTTAGGGAAGCCGGAAATAATTTGCCTTTCTTATTCTTCAAAAGCCGTAGTAAAAGAACTGGACTGGCTGAAAATTAGGCAAGCCGATGGGAATCGAGTTGTATGGACGCTTCGCCACTGATGTCTATAGGGTTCAACTTAAATGGTTTTTGTTACGATGCTACGTGTAGTATTGTTATAGCATATATTGTGTTTGTTACGCAGGTTTCACAAGAAGAACTGAAGATGTTCGTAAAGGCATTCCTGCTGGAAACCAACTCTACGGCCGTGCGCTGGCAGGCGCATGCTCTACTGCTGGCTATATACAAGTGAGTGCTCTATCATAGCCTTGTGTGTACAATACATTGTACAAAGTGTTAGTCTCATAAGCCCAGACCACACCTGTGACACGCGAATTAACGTAAGCGCTGTAGGTAAGTATTTGTGCGTGCGCTGTCGGTACACGCGTCAATCGTTTGCGCGGGTGCGTAGCGCGTGGCGCGGTCGAATCGCGAGGCGCGACGGCACCCGATCGACGCCAGGCGGGTATCTCAGGGACGAGGTAACTGACCTCGGTGCGGGGGGTTCGTGGCCATTCTGTATATAGTATTATTTTGACCTGAATGGCGGGTACAATACGACGACGGTGTGGGCAGTTCCGACAAAAATAAACCGGCAAATACGCTATAAAAAATACGCCGGCAGCGTGCTGCAAGCGCGGCATTCACCCTGCGTCGGCGACCATCAACCGATAGGTGGTCCCGAGCTGGGAAGACGACGTTACGGAGTGGATAAGTGTGCGTTGCAGTATGAAGTTTCTAACATTTTTTTTTTAATATTTTTTTTTTAAATATTTGTGGACAATCTTACACAAATCAACCTAGTCCCAAACTAAGCAAAGCTTGTACTATGGGTACTAAGCGACGATATACATACTTATATAGATAAATAAATACTTACATACATAGAAAACATCCAAGACCCAAGAACAAATGTTCGCGCTCATCACACAAATAAATGCCCCGGCCGGGATTCGAACCCGGGACCTCCAGCTTCGTAGGCAGGGTCACTACCAACTAAGCTAAAGCGGTCGTCAAAAAATAGCATCCTTTTGTGTTTTGTAGGAGCGCTCGTGGCCCAGCGGCGCCTGCGTGCCGCAAGCGTTATACAAAGTTAAGCAACGTGGGCCGCGGTCAGTACATGGGTGGGTGACCGCTTTGAGTGGTTACTAACTGAGCGCTCCCGTGCTTTGGAAGGCACGCTAAGCCGTTGATCCCGGCTGCTGTCTATGGCAGCAGTTGGAGGCCTTCGGGCGGCTTGAAAACTTCTAACGGTCAAGTTGCCCACTCACTTGACAAAGGGGGGGTCGAAGTTGCACCACGTCCGTAGGGAAAGTACCCACCGCTACCGTACACGTGACCCCTGGGTGGTTCTAAAAGTGCAACAAAAACTGGCAACCGTACTGTCTTCTCGAAGATCTCAGGGTTCGATATAAATGCCATACGATATATAAATATCCTTTTATGTCACACCTGGCCATAAAGTGGCCATTACCGCACGCTCCGCGCGCGAAAAAACCCACTTCCTGGCCAGGGGGTGACATAAAATTTTGTACTTACCACGGGCGATAATAAAGAAAGCCTCTGATTGCATATTTATCGCCCTTGCCTTCGGCTCGGGCGTAAAATACCTGCGATCTGAGACATTCTTTGTTTTATCGCCCTTGGTAAGTAATGTACTATTTGTGATGTCCCCGTCCGTCACCGTTATTTCTTATTTGTGTAACAACAACTATGTGTTATCCGCAGTAACTCTCCCCCCGCCGAGCAGGCCAGCCTCGTCTCCCTGCTGTGGGGCATCTGGCCCGCGCTGCCGCAGTACGGGCGCAAGGCGGCGCAGTTCGTCGACCTGCTCGGATATTTCACGCTCAAGACTCCGGACATTGACACAGAGGTCAGTACTGTACGGCAAGCGTTTTGACTGTTCATTGCACGGTCGAGACGTCCAACGCACTGCAATAGGGATGTTGTATAAAAAAAAAATTATACTTCAATAGAAAGAAGACATAAAACTATGCCAAATAGTGAAAATCCTATTCAAATATCTCAAAAAATAACGAAGCTACAACGGTTAGAATGTTCATAGTTAGAGAAAGTACTACTCAACAGTGACGTCACTGTTGAGTAGCGCCATAGTAAATGGCGATCGTTCAATACAAAGGTGCGTTTTGCGGAAAAGCGACAGAAAATACCCACTCTTAAAACTTTGAAGACTTATAAGTACGTAATTATTATTATTTTTAATTACTTTTTTCGCCATTTGATTGAGAATTTGAGCCTTTAAGTATGTAGAAAATTTGTATTTATTGATTTTCTTTTATAGTGTCATCACCCCTATTAGTTGGGATCACACGCAATGTATAGTACTTCTGTCTCACGAGCGCGCGTTGGCCATTGTTGTAGTTGTGACACATAGACAACGCGAACTCATAGCTCCTACGCTGACGCACACAGAGACAGTGTGCATGTATAGTTCAACACTCAACCATGGCTCACACGTGAGATACAAGTACTGATGTGACGTCGGAAACTTTCCAAAATTGCGAATTTTTCCACATGGGGGTAAGTTTCTGAAATTTTTCACATTTTTCTATGAAATTCTCAAGAGATTTCCGAGAACTTTTCCAACTTTTTGGAAACTTTCCGCAACTTGCACATCTGTAGATACAAGTACTCTACTGTACTTGAGAGACAGACGGACAATAAAGTAATACGATTAATAACGGGATATTTACCATGTATATTTGTATATGTGAGTTGCCGATATTTCGGCACCGTGATAATGGCGCTTGCAACAGTGCCGAAATATCGGCAACTCACATATACAATAGTAGTTTATGTCACACCTGGCCATAAAGCGGCAATTACCGCACGCTCCGCGCGCGGGAAATCCCACTTCCCGGCCAGGGGGTGACATAAAATTTTGTACTTAACACGGGCGGTAATAAAGAAAGCCTCAGATCGCATATTTATCGCCCTTGCCTTCAGCTCGGGCGTCAAATACCTGCGATCTGAGACATTCTTTGTTTTACCGCCCTTGTTAAGTAATGTACTATTATGCAACTGGTACATAATGAGGGGCATTAAAACACGAGTGTGTTTTATGAAACGAGCCGAAGGCGAGTTTCATAATAAGGTCACACGAGTGTTTTAATGCCTAATTATGTACAGTTGCATACATTACTTTATCTACACACATATTATAATTACTCTAAGATGGGTTCAGAAACCGTAGTAAATAAATACAATAATTGTGTTAATACAACCTTTTTTGCACGGTTGCGGAAATATCGAAATCAGAACTGGCAACCGATACCTGAATGTTATTTTAAAAAGTAAAGAGTCCCTATTCTGATGTGATCATGTCGTTCTAGCTCAAATTTCGTGCGATATATATTAAAAAAACATCGAGTTGACATTTCGCATCGACTGAATTTGAATTTTCAGTGATACTAGAATAGGGACATGTCAACTTTGACATTTAAATTTTGACAGTTTTGTTTGACGTTTAATATTTTAACATCATATATGAGATTAAAATGAAATATTTTATTACTGCTGTAGCCTTAGCCACAGATAAGAAAATTGTCATAAATTCATTGAATGTTGAAATGAGAGTCATTTTCTACAGTTTCCGAACGCATATTAGAGGATTTATGATATGTGTGTAGATAAATATTGTTGCGGTTTTCGATAGCTCAGTGGAATGGTCGGAAAGAAAGTGTTAATCCCCAAGGAAAGTAACCAAGGCGATTATCAAGAGAAATTAGCAATCCACTCACTTTGTGAACCTAAATGGCGGCAACTCGCGTCTTGGCGGATGCCCAGCTCCTTCTCCTTCTGCTATGCATTAAGGTCTTACAAGCCTCGATGTTGGTTAAGCACAGCACAGCGTATACCAGCACAGAAAGCAGTGAAAGTAACCACAAAGGCACTGTGGTATGTCTAAGCGGCATGAAGGGATGCGCTCGCGACGACAGCTCCGTACAGACTCGTTATGATGGCGAATGTTCTTTAGGGAGCGGTTCAGTAAGGGCCAAATTCGCATAGCATTGAAGGAGCCTTCAATGATGGACTACTGTTCGCTCCTGACAAAAGCCTATGGTTACTGAATCCTAAACAAATATACATGGTAAATATCCCGTTATTCATCGTTATTCTAATGTAAATGACCATGTGAGCTCAAAATCTTATATTGGACAATAAAGTGATTCTGACTATACTACAAGGGTTCTGTTTTTTTTATTTATTTTTGAGGTAAAGAACCTTATAAAGTAGCTGTTTTACGGCGCTTGTGATTGGGACCGTCCGGATTAAAATATTCAAAGCATTGTAGAGTACTTTTATCTAACGAGCGCGTGTGAGCCATGGTTGTGTGTTGAGCTATACATACCTACACATTGTCTATGTGTGCGTCAGCGTAGGAGCTATGAGTTGACGTTGTCTATGTGTACGTATGTGCCACAACTACAACTATGGCCAACCCGCGCTCGTCAGATAATAGTATTATACTATAAGTTGCACAAATGAGAATTTGTAGAAATAAGAATCTGTATAAATGAGAATCGGTACGAATGGAAAACCGTACAAAAATCGGAAGCCCAACAAAACTAGAACAGTTACAATAATGATCAATAGATGGCGCTGGTTGTAGTTCACATCGCGCTATCGTTAGTCTTTCGTAGTTTGTATTAAGTGAGATAAAGTGAAGTTCCTCTCAACTCAATCTCTCGGAGGTTCCTCATTTACTATTGTTACAAGGTCTGTGGTTAGGACATATGTAATACTTATGCTTATAATTTTTGTATACTCCACGCTGGCGAATACCAGCGGGCGTGGGGTCGAGAGCTACGAATCGCGCTCAAAGCGCGCTTACGATCGGACCGATTCATATATGCCCGGGCTACACGAGGCTAGTTTTTCAAGCTAGGATACTTAGGATAGCAAGCTAGGTTTTTAGGGTTCCGTAGTAAACAAGGAACCCTAGTTTCGCCATGTCCGTCCGTCCGTCTGTCCCCCGTTTATCTCAGTAACCGTTAGTACTAGAAAGCTGTAATTAGGTATGAGTATAGATATTGATGATGCCGACAAAACGGTTGAATAAAATCTTGGAAAAAAAATTTTTTTTGGGTACCTCCCCTACTTGTAAAGTGGTGGTGCAATCTTTTTTTCTTCCGAACCCCATCGTATGGGTTATCGTTGGATAGCTTTTTTTAAAATATTATAAGGTTTATAAGAGCATTTTTTGATTCAAGAATCGGTTGGCGTGATATTAAGCTTTGATGTGATAATTTTTGTTATGGTCAAGTGTCCCCCCCCTGCCAGCTAAACGGTGGCTCCTAGGGATGTGAAAAAAATCATGGTAGTAGGATATACGATGAATTTAAAAGGAAAACTATCACAGCTAAGTAGACATTACTAGTTAACGAGTAATAGTCGAGCTTAAGAAATGTACTTTGCAAAAGCAAACTTTCGTACAATTTCCATTGATACCTTAGATAATGTTGTTAATTCTGTCAAAAACGTAGTAAATATAAGTTCAAAAACTTTTTAGTCCACATAATGTAACGAGTGGACAACTACGGAACCCTACATTGTGCGTGTCCCGACACGCACTTGGCCGGTTTTTTTACTAAACTCTCCTGGCTTGCTGACCTAGCTTGGAGCATGCTAGTTCTGTTTACATGAGGCTTCTGCTTTTTAAGCTAGTATTTACTGGAGTGACGAGGTGACCACACGTCCAAAATGAACTGCATACGAAAAAAAACACTCGTCGCGGTAGAAAAACAAACCAAACGCGTGGTTCCCCTTTACTAGTCAACTGAAAACTAGCTTCGCCTGTCACATGAAGCTAGTAAACAAGCCAGGATAGTAAAATCAGTGGGGGGGCGCTACTAGCCTGAAAATAGAACTCCATCCTATTAAGGCGCTACACTGAGAAATTTGGAGACTTTGAAACGCTGTCCTGCCCAGACTAGCAAACATTAGGCGCTGATTTTCAGATATATGATTCTTGACTATATGATTGTGGTACTGACAATAGCGAAACATGATTGCTTAAAATTTTCTCGATAGATAATAAATCCAAATTTCCTTTTTCTCCTCAGCCTACTAAAACAACGCATTATTAAAACACACGATTAAGTTAATATGATGGTATTTTACCTCATCTAGGTACTGACAAGAGGAAATGTAATAAACCTGCACACAGTCAGATATTTACCGAGATTTGTCTAAAAAGCCATTCTCGGAGAGGGTTGCATCCCGTTTTGTCGTGAGCGAAAAACAAAGGGTGTCTCTTTCAATCGATATATATCGCCTTAAAGACTGTCCTGGCTAATTTACTAGCTTGGCTAGCTTACTAGCTTAGAAATGAAGATAGTTTTGTCTACACGAAGCCAGAAGTACTAGCTTGCTAGCTTACTAACGCTGGCTAGTTTTACGTCACTGATGATGTCATGGACGGCGCTCACGGTGCTCACACTCCCAGGCGTAAGCAAGTTGATGTTTGACATATGGACATGATTACATGACAGTAAACACGGGCTATGAGCGTGAATCGGTCCGATCGTGAGCGCGCGGCGAATAGCGGTCCGAAACAAAACACTAGTCACGCGGCCTTGAGCGCGCTATTAGATTTGGACTGGCCGTCAGCAATGTAAGCCCTGCGAGCATTTTTAGCGTGATTCGGAACACGGCTATAGGGTGACACCAATCCACCAACGATGGACACTTCAACCCTTATTCAAAGATCATACGGTTTTAAATTGATTGTTCTATGAATTATTCTTGATTTCTTTTACATAAGAGTTAATGTACATCATTGGGCCTTGTCCATTAAATGGTGGTGTCACCCTAGTGCTTACCAGCGGCAGTTTGCTACCCCTTGGCGGGCTGGGTTCCTTCACGGTCTTAGGCTGGGTTGCACCAAACCGTCTGTAATCGTAAGCGGTGTTCGTCAAATCTGATTGTATGGCAAATTTAACAAGTTTCTATGCGATGACAGCTGCCGGCGTCATATTTGACGATGACCGGTCTGTGTTCGTACGTTGGTGCAACTGGCACTGAGAAAACGAAGTTGACAATTCGGGTGGTGACGTCACTGTCGACGCCACACTCGCACTTACAACTGATTACCAACGATAGGCGCGATAGCCGCTTAGGCCCCGTTTTATAAAGACCCGTTAGAACTTATGTCGGTGTGTTATGTTATGTACCAAAAATTTAAAGTTAGTTCTTTAAGATACGCCTCCAATAATTACATTATAACTAGAATTGTTAATCATAGTTGCTAAGTTAACTTTGTATTAAACTTGCGCATGACATTTAAATATTTAGCTGGTCTCCCGCGATACAGGCCTAGCCTAGTGCGGGGACTCCTGGAATCTCTGTATAAACAGAATGTCATGCACCAAATGCCTGTTTTGTAATTCTTTTTGTATCTCTTTCTTTTCTGTGCAATAAATACTTTTTTTTATGTCAAAAAATGTACTGAGTTACTGAAATTTGATCTGACATTTGGTCTAACGGATCTTTATAAAACCCGGCCTTAGTGTCACCCATTTATAATATTAGTATGAATTAATAAAGTATTATAATAGGGATGTCAACTCGAAAAATTTTATTACTTCAATAGAAAGAAGACATAAAACTATGCCAAATAGTGAAACTCCTATTCAAATATCTCAAAAAATAACGAAGTTACAACGGTTAGAATGTTCGTAGTTAGAGAGAGAAAGTGCTACCTAGCCGTGACGTCACGTTTAAGTAGCGCCATAATAAATAATGATCGTTCAATACAAAGGTGCGTTTTGCGGAAAAGGGACAGAACATACCCACTCTTAAAACTTTGAAGACTTATAATTACGTAATTATTTATTTGTTTGAATTACTTTTTTCGCCATTTGATTGAGAATTTGAACCTTTATGTAGAAAATTTGGATTTATTGATTTTCTTTTATAGTGTCGTCATCCCTATTACAGAAATACGTGGGCAGCGCTGTGGAACTCCTCCGCAGCATGAACCAGCTGCTCTCCTCGCACGGCAACGCTTCGCTGTACGCCGCGCTAGGCGCGTACGTCGAGCTGGACGGATACTACCTCGAGTCGGAGCCGTGCCTCGTCTGTAACAACCCCGAGGTGCCCATGGCCACCATCAAGCTGCCCACCATTAAGGTACTGTCAGGCTCGTCCCCATATTCACGCCTCGGCTAAACTCGGCTCTGCAAGACCTCTGCGGTGTCCTGGTGACCTATGGCGGGAACGAAAGAGCACGTGATATCATGATTAGCTGTCAAACGTCGGTTCTGTAACTGATGTGCCGACAGGAATTTTATAAATTACGAATTTTTGTATGTATAAACATTTCGGTTATTTCCCAATATTTCCTATGGAAAGTATCCAAAATATTAAGAAGAATTTAAAGTTTAAAAATCTTTTATCTACACACATATAAATCCTCTAATATGCGTTCGGAAACCGTAGAAAATGACTCTCATTTCAACATTCAATGAATTTATGGCAATTTTCTTATCTGTGGCTAAGGCTACAGCAGTAATATAATTTTCATTTTAATCTCATATATGATGTTAAAATATTAAACATCAAACAAAACTGTCAAAATTTAAATGTCAAAGTTGACATGTCCCTATTCTAGTATCACTGAAAATTTAAATTCAGTCGGCGAAATGTCAGCTCGATGTTTTTTTAGTATATATCGCACGAAATTTGAGATAGAACGACATGATCACATCAGAATAGGCACTCTTTACTTTTTTAAATAACATTCAGGTATCGGTTGCCAGTTCTGATTTCGATATTTCCGCAACCGTGCAAAAAAGGTTGTATTAACACAATTATTGTATTTATTTACTACGGTTTCTGAACCCATCTTAGAGTAGTTATAATATTTGTGTAGAGTGTAGATAAAGTAATGTATGCAACTGTACATAATTAGGCATTAAAACACTCGTGTGACCTTATTATGAAACTCGCCTCCAGCTCGTTTCATAAAACACACTCGTGTATTAATGCCCCTCATCATGTACCAGTTGCATAAGCTACTAGTTTAAGTTTCCTAAAATGTAAATTTGAACAATAATAAAACAACTTTCTATTACATCCAGATCGACTCGAAATTCACGACGACCACGCAAATAGTGAAACTGGTGAACAGTCACATGATTAGCCGGATCAGCCTGCGCATCGGCGACATCAAACGTAGCAAGATGGTGCGCAGCATCAACCTGTACTACAATAACCGGACCGTTCAGGCTGTGCAGGAGCTTAAGAACAAGCCGGGTGAGTGAACAGTGTCACAGGATAGTATAAAGCCTTGGCCAAAAGTGTTGAGCAATGAGCACCCCTTATTTTCCTTTGTAACTTATAAAAAAAACTATTATTTTTTAATTACAAAAACGCACATTGACGTAATAGTACATTACTTAACAAGGGCGGTAAAACAAAGAATGTCTCAGATCGCAGGTATTTGACTCCCGAGCCGAAGGCAAGGGCGATAAATATGCGATCTGAGGCTTTCTTTATTACCGCCCGTGTTAAGTACAAAATTTTATGTCACCCCCTGGCCAGGAAGTGGGATTTCCTGCGCGCGGAGCATGCGGTAATTGCCGCTTAATGGCCAGGTGTGACATAAAATATGAAAAGGTACTCGTATATACTAAAGAACATCTAGAGAACTTTAGATAATATCGTTTCGAAGTAGCTATTGCTAACTGAAGACTAAAAATAGACGGGTTTGCAATAAAAGGACAAATTGTATTTTTGTCCGTGCAATTATCTTTAACGTCAACGAAAGTAGCTAGTTTTTGAAAGATATTTAATTTTCTTTAATAAAAGGATATGAAATGCTTGATTGAAAGTTTAACTGTTATGTGGAAAACGTGTGAGTGCTCAACACTTTTGGCCTAGGCTGTAGTATTACATACAGAACGGACATGAACTCCCCGCACCGAGGTCAGTTGCCTCGTCCCCGAGAGACCCGCCTGGTGTCGATCGGGTGCCGTCGCGTCTCGCGATTCATCCGCGCCACGCGCTACGCACCCGCTCAAACAATTGACGCGTGTACCGACAGCGCACGCGCACATACCCACAGCGCTTGTATAAATGAAGGAAAGATTGACGAATTTCAAGCCGGGTAGTAATCGCAGAATCGCACCTATAGCTCAGTTGGCTAGAGCGACTGGCAGCGAGAATTGAATCCTGCTCGGTGCCTAAGTTTTTCAATTTTTCCTTTATTTCTAAATGTGTAACAAATATTTATATCTTGCAGGCATGTGGCACAAGGCGAAGCGCGTACAGCTGCAGTCGGGCCAGTCGGAGGTGCGAGTCGACTTCCCGCTGCCGATCGTCGCGTGCAACCTCATGATGGAGTACGCGGACTTCTACGAGAACCAGCAGGCGACAGGTAACTGCCTGAGGCATGTTCCGAATCACGCTCACAGCGCTCAAAGCGCGCTTACGATCGGACCGATTCACGCTCATAGCGCTTACATGAGATATCGTGACGTCATTGGATGGACGGCGCCATGTTGGCGTTTACGATGCTCACACTCCCAGGCGTAAGCGCCTTGAGCCAAACGTCAAGTTGACGTTTGATATTTGAAAATGACAGTAAACACGGGCTATGAGCGTGAATCGATCCGATCGTAAGCGCTCTCAAGCGAATAGTGGTCCGAAACAAAACACTTCTCACGCGGCCTTGAGCGCGCTATTTGATTTGGACCGGCCGTAAGCGCTATAAGCGCTGCGAGCAATTTTAGCGTGATTCGGAACACGGCGCTGGTCTTTTTGCACGACTGCCCAAAAAAAGTAGTGTAATGTTTTCAGGTTTCATGTATGTATGTGAATTTCTTTGTTCAACAATCAAGAACAGAATGATGTATCTCGTCAATCCCTGAAAATAATCAATACACTAGTTATCTACGTTTAGTATCGTAAGTTTTAACTTTTCTTGCATCGTTTCCACTACCCAAAGGTTGTCTGGAAGAGACCGCCTGTTGTCTACCATTGTGCAATTTGTTTCTGTTATTTGTTTTTAGTGTACATTATTTGGTGAACAATAAATAATATTTGTATTGTATTGTACGTGTGACTATGTCCTTGCAAGCAAGAACATACCGGACTCCAGAAACAGTACCCGATCACGAGTATGACGCATATCTCAGGCATCGCCTCCCTCGACCTTCTGTTAGGGTATAAATATGTATACATTTTCGGACCTTATCTCAATGGATTGAGGTGAAAAAGTGTATACATATTGGTGCCCTTGATTGTACGTTCGGCTGATCAGATTTCAAATATGATACAATTGTGTTTGTTCGCAGGCGAGTCGCTGCAGTGCCCACGCTGCTCGCAGTCGGTGCCGGCCAACCCGGGCGTGTGCGCAAACTGTGGCGAGAACGTTTTCCAGTGCCACAAGTGCCGGTCAGTAGCGCTCAAACACATTATACATTGATACAGATCATCATGGCCGCTCGTGGCCCAGCGGCGCTTGCGAACCGCTTGCGCTTGCTAAGGTTAAGCAACGTGGGCAGCGGTCAGGACTTGGATGGGTGACCGCTTTGAGTGGTTACTAACTGAGCGCTCCCGTGCTTTGGAAGGCACGTTAAGCCGTTGATCCCGGTTGCTGTCTATGGCAGCAGTCGTTAAGCCGAGTTGGAGGCCTTCGGGCGGTTAGAGAACTTCTAACAGTCAAGTTGCCCACTCACTTGACAAAGCCTAATCCCAATAAGGTCTAGTTTCCCCTTGGGGTTGGAAGGTCAGATGGCAGTCGCTTTCGTAAAAACTAGTGCCTACGCCAAATCTTGGGATTAGGTAGCGGACCCCAGGCATCCTTCAGGATGCAACTGTACTGGGATAACGCTAGGAGGATGATGATGACAGATCATCATCGCGTTATCCCAGTACAGTAGCAGTCGTTAAGCCAAGTCGGAGGCCTTCGGGCGGCTTGAAAACTTCTAATAGTCAAGTTGCCCACTCACTTTACAAAGGGGGGTCGAAGTTGCACCACGTCCGTAGGGAAAGTACCCGCCGCTACCCTACACGTGACCCCTGGGTGGTGCTAAAATGCAACAAAAACTGGCAACCGTACTGTCTTCTGAGTCTTCTCGAAGATCTCACGGTTCGAAATAAATGCCATACGATAAATAAATAAGTTGCATCCTGAAGGATGCCTGGGGTCCGCTACCTAATCCCAAGATTTGGCGTAGGCACTAGTTTTTACGGAAGCGACTGCCATCTGACCTTCCAACCCCGAGGGGAAACTAGACCTTATTGGGATTAGGCTTTGTCAAGTGAGTGGGCAACTTGACTGTTAGAAGTTCTCAAGCCGCCCGAAGGCCTCCAACTTGGCTTAACGACTGCTGCCATAGACAGCAACCGGGATCAACGGCTTAACGTGCCTTCCAAAGCACGGGAGCGCTCAGTTAGTAACCACTCAAAGCGGTCACCCATCCAAGTCCTGACCGCTGCCCACGTTGGTTAACCTTAGATACCGCAAGCGGTACGCGGTGCCGCTGGGCCACGAGCGCTCCACATTATTTGATACAGATAATGAATACAAAGAAAAATTAACCGTGATCCCACGCAGCCTGAGACTGCGGAGTCGAAGCCGCGCCTCTGGTTTATTTTATTTAAAAAAACTACGGTTTGCCGGACCAGCGTCCATTAGACTACTAATAATAGACGTCTAATGGTAAGCCATTAGACTACTACATTATTATATTTTTCTTTAATAGCCGATATTTGACACTTACGTATAGTGACGAGTATAACTGATGTACCGTCGAAAACTTTCCAAAATTGCGAGTCCACATGGGGGTAAGTTTCTGAAATTTCTCACATTTTTCTATGGGGTTTGAATTTTTCCGAAATGTAAAATGGACATTTCTTATATTTCTATGAAATTCTCAAGAAATTTCCGAGAACCTTTCCAACTTTTTGGAAACTTCCCGCAACTTGCACATCTGTAGCTGACGAGGCTGAGACAAAATATTGCGTCAAGTTTAGCGATTGTGAATTTTGAAAGCCTAATTAAATCGAATTAACTTCGGACTTCACAAGCTTCAGTCTATAAAGGAAAGTGGGTGTTTGCCTCTACTCATTGTCATTATGTACTGTTATGTGTTACTTTTGTTGAGGTTATGCAATAAAGAGTATTTGTTGTTGTTGTTGTTGTTGTTGTGGGAGCAGTTTACAGGTAGTTGAAGATACCTAATAATAGGACTTGTTGATAATTTCGTCACGCACATTTTACGTTATGCAATGTGCAGGTGCAGTGAGTCAAATATCGGCCTCAAAACCTTAATACTGTTACAAACCTGATGCTATTCGTTCCAGAGTCTTTTATGTTTAAGGCGCAGGGTAGGGCAAGGCCTTCCCCATACAAACTTTGTGCACGTTTTATTCGTCGGTTTTGACACTAACAAATATAATTTTTTTTTTGGTTGTAAATATTAGATATGCGAAGATCGTGATGTGAAAATTTTCAAATATTTCAAATAAAATCAAAATTAGAAAAAAAAAAATTACATCACGAAATAGCTATCAGAAAACTAAGCATACTGACCAAAAATCATAACTATAATGCAAACTCAAACGAATTAAATCCTGCACAAAGTTTGTATGGAGAGAGCTTGCCCTACCCCTCGTCTTAATGTAACTATTAATCGTCGCCTTGTATTCATACTACAAGGTTTGATTAGTTTGTGACTAGATCGCTTTGTGTATGATTATCAGTCATCGGAATTCTCGTAGCATTTTTGAGCTGTCATAGGGACTTCTCGTTTATCGACTTCGGATATACATATTTTGTCGATACATTATAGAGCACAACACAACAATCATTAAAGAAGATTAAAAGTAGAGGTAAGCAACAGGCGGTCTTATCGCTAAAGAGCGATCTCTTTTAGATAACTTTTAAGTGGCTGAAAATGTTAAATAGAGATTTGCAATTCTCGTTGCAATTTTTTTTGAAAAATGTTTAATAGCCATAAGAAATCCACAAATTATTTATAAGAAATAATAAAATATTAATTTCTATTTATAATTTCCTAAAAGTAGGTATCCAAAGGTTATCTCGAAGAGATCGCTCATTAGCGATAAGACTGCATGTTGTTTACTTCTACTCGTAATCATAATTATTTTACATTTTGTATTCTGTATTTATCGATATACATACCTATGTATAATCGGAAGTCGATAAACGAGAAGTCCCCATGACAGCTCAAAAATGCTACGAGAATTCCGATGACTGATGATTATCCACGAATATGTATTCACAAAAATGTACACCCACAGCGCCATAAACTACGACGAGAAAGATCCCTTCCTCTGCCACGCGTGCGGCTTCTGCAAATACGCCAAGTTCGACTACACCCTCACCGCGCGCCCGTGCTGCGCCGTAGACACCATAGAGAACGACGAGGAACGGAAGAAGATGGTGCAGACGATCGGCGCGCTGCTGGATAAGGCCGACCGCGTGTACCGGCAGCTGGTCGCCAACAAGCCGCTACTGGAGGTGAGTGAGACAACTGAGACGTTAATGGTCGAGCGACGACAGAGAGAACGACGGTTAGTGCAAAAAAATGGTGCATACATAAAGTAAACTTAATAAATGAGCGTTTTTAATTGACAAAAGAGGCCTTATTACATATTGTCAATAGGTAGTCAAAAATTATTTATGGCATAGACATAACATTATGCACTAGAATACGTTCTTATTTCTAGATTCAGGTTAACAATCAATTTGAGTATAGGCGCGGCGTTTGAATCCCTCACTACGCTCAGGATTCCATTTTAGAACCCCTCGCCGCGCTAGGCGCTAGCCTTAGATGTAATATTGCATTTTGGTTCCTTGTAGTACGAGTATGATACAATAATTTGCTTCTCAATATTAACCGTTTATTCACAACCGGTCATCCGTGACGCAAAGTTTGTCCATTGCAGTCCAACGCGGCACAGTCCACGCGCGCGTTTTGGTAACCTTTGCATCAGGAGTGACTCGGAGTGGGTTGTTAGATTAGAATAGATTAAGTGCCAGTGCCAGTGCCAGTTGCACCAAAGTACGAACACAGACCGGTCATCGTCAAATATGGCACCGGCAGCTGTCATCCCATAGAAACTTGTCAAACTTTCCATACAATCAGATTTGACGAACACCGCTTACGATTACAGACGGTTTGGTGCAACCCAGCCTTAATATTTGGTTGTAATACGATTATATATAATCTACTGTTATTTGTCCGCAGTCCCTGGTCCACAAGATAAGCGAACACCGTCTCGAGGGCCGACCTGGCGACGAGAACAGCAACGCGTCCACCACCTCGTTCGGCGGCGCGCAGATCAACCGCGTGATCCAGACCCTGGCGCACAAGTACTGCGTCGACAGCAAGGGCCACTTCGAGGACCTCTCCAAGATCATACAGAAGGTGCTGGCCTGCAGGTATGTAACCTTAGCCGTGTTCCGAATCACGCTAAAATTGCTCGCAGCGCTTACAGTGCTTACGGCTGATCCGAATCAGTTAGCGTGCTCAAGGCCGCGTGAGAAGTGTTTTGTTTCGGACCGCTATTCGCTTGAGCGCGCTTACAATCGGACCGATTCACGCTCATAGCCCGTGTTTACTGTCATTTTCATATATCAAACGTCAACTTGACGTTTGGCTCAAGGTGCTTACGCCTGGGAGTGTGAGCATCGTAAACGCCAACATGGCGCCGTCCTTGACGTCATCAATGACGTCACGATACCTCATGTAAACGCTATGAGCGTTATTCGGTCCGATTGGAAACGCGTTTTTAGCGCTGTAAGCGTGATTAGGAACATGCGTTTAATGTTATGGCATTATCACTACAATTGACAATATTTCAAATTTTCAACTCTGCCATTTTATGTCCTAGCTCGATAGAAAATGAAATTTTAAGCGCGACGTGTTTTATTTCTCCCGAAATTCTAGTTTTCATTCAAAAATATGTAAGAATAATCGTAAGGTCGTAAGTGAATTATGACGTCATTTTTATGAATGTTTGACTGTATTACCAATGTTTGACAGTATTGCTCCTTTACCGTCATAAGAATGGCGTCACATTCTGTGATTTTCGGTTTTATGCATTTAGGCGATTTTATTCAAATCTAGTGAAAATAATACTAGGTTTTAGATATTTTTCAAAACAGGCATGTGAAAATTGTAATGTCAAAATCATCATACATTATAGTCATAGTGAAGTCATATTATAGAAAAGAGAAACAAAATAAATCATAGAGAATTAGCATAAGGTAGGTAAAGACATTGCGATTCAGAATAAAAAAAATAATAATAATTCCGCTGGAAATATGTATGTTGTAGTCTATGTTGTTAGGTAAAAAGGATCTCTTTAGGCATGAATGCATGAATGAATATTTTATTTGTCAATAGTGGGTTTACAAACAGATAATGTTATACATTTCTGATCTCCACATTGTGCCTACAAATTAGCGTACAAATTGCAAATTAATCAGGAACTCCCTGAGGCTATAATTTTTTTTACATAACCAATTCATCAACATGTTCTTAAATACCATTAACTTCTTGTCTTTAAATTCATCCGGTAGTTACATCTCTATAGTAAGCATTGTGACGCAGCGTACGGCGTGACGCTGTAAGTGGCCGATGGCGTTTATAGGAGACCAGGGCCTAAGAGGTAACTTAGCGGCTGGCTTAAACTCTTTAGGGAAGGCATATGTCCAGCAGTGGACGTCTTTCGGCTTATTTTCTGATGATGATGATGATTATTTCAGGAAGGAGCTGGTAGCGTACGACCGATCGCAGAGCGAGCAGCTGAAGGGCGACACGCTGCCAGTATACGCCGGTCTGGTGCAGAACTACGACGGAGACCTCACCAAAGGTATACTGCAAGTTTCATTATCTCTTGTGGCACTGTTTGAAAATAAAAAAATAAAAGAACATTGCAGGCCGCCTGCAATGTCACATATAAATTCCTTTATTTGTCGGGTTCCAAACTTTTTAAAGAGTGGAAACAGTCATATAATAGGAGGCACAGGTCATATTCAGCCAGCTCAGCTCGTATTTTTCTGTTGGAAACGCGACGTTTTTTTATGTGTCTCGAATAGTTTGCGTTTTTCGGTGGGAAATACACTAGCGATTCAGTTAAAAAAAATAAACGACGGCACACGGCGGGAAAGCATGATGTTTTTGACGTTTTAAGGTTATGTTTATCAAATCTTAATTAATTTTTTATCGTATTTCCCCCATTTTTGAGAAAAGCACTATACTATATTAGCCTCGGCCGGAATGCCAATTGCAGGCTTCATATGATAATTAAAAGGACTCGCAACCTCGTCCGTAATAATAAACAAATACTCCGCCAGCAATAGGGATGTTGACTCAAAAAAAGATATTACTTCAATAGAAAGAAGACATAAAACTATGCCAACTAGTGAAAATTCTATTCAAATATCTCAAAAAATAACGAAGCTACAACGGATAGAATGTTCGTAGATATAGAGAGAGAAAGTGCTACTCAACAGTGACGTCACTGTTGAGTAGCGCCATAGTAAATGACGATCGTTCAATACAAAGGTGCGTTTTGCGGAAAAGCGACAGAAAATACCCACGCTTAAAACTTTGAAGACATATAATTACGTAATTATTTATTTTTTTGAATTACTTTTTTCGCCATTTGATTGAGAATTTGAGCCTTTATATGTAGAAAATTTGGATTTATTGATTTTCTTTTATAGTGTCATCATCCCTATTGCCTCCTTCCCGGCCACGGCAATAATATACTATTATGCCACACCTGGCCATAAAGCGGCAATTACCGCACGCTGCGCGCTCGTGAAATCCCACTTCCTGGCCAGGGGGTGACATAAAATTTTGTACTTAACACGGACGGTAATAAAGAAAGCCTCAGATCGCATATTTATCGCCCTTGCCTTCGGCTCGGGCGTCAAATACCTGCGATATGAGACATTCTTTGTTTTACCGCCCTTGTTAAGTAATGTACTATTATGCCACACCTGGCCATAAAGCGGCAATTACCGCACGCTCCGCGCTCGTGAAATCCCACTTCCTGGCCAGGGGGTGACATAAAATTTTGTACTTAACACGGGCGGTAATAAAGAAAGCCTCAGATCGCATATTTATCGCCCTTGCCTTCGGCTCGGGCGTCAAATACCTGCGATCTGAGACATTATTTATTTTACCGCCCTTGTTAAGTAATGTACTAATTACAGGGTTTATAGAGATAAAAGACAAGACACAAGCGTGACAAGAGTGTCAATGTGTAATATTTGTGGTACAGAATCCGGTGGGGGCTGCTACGGGTGCTCGCTGGCCTGCGCCGAGCAGTGCCTCACGCTGCTGCGCGCGCTCGCCTCGCAGCCGCCGCACCGCACGCGCCTCTGCCGCTTCGGTCTGGTGCAGGAGCTGGTGCAGCACAACCTACACCGCGGCACCCCACAGGTAACGGTAACACCACGTCTCGTTATATAGATGAGGGCCCTTGCGGATGCACTTGTACCCAATGGGATCTTTTATTCAATTGCCATTTCCTTTATGCCTACTCCAAGCCAGAGATGGGCAAAATTTATTCGAATGACGAATAACGAATAAGAATAACCAAATTATTCGCGAATGACGAATAAATGTATTGAATGATTATTCTTAACGAATAATTTATTCCTGGAATGGATTGGCACGAATAATTATTTTTATTTGTGTTTGATGAGTGAATAGTAATAAGGAAATACACACACATCCTACAATCCATGTTGTCTGCTATTCCCATATTGGCCAAGAGTCAACTCTTTCTCGCAATTTTTATCTGTTTTAAGGCGAGTCAGTGCCATTGCAAATGTCCCGCTCTAACACGCGTGAGTTTGCAATTAACCATCCCGCTCTCTACGGAACTCTGCGCGTAGTTTTAGTAAATATATAGTACATTTTTATTGATTTTTGGAACACTTGATCACTTATCAAAAATCTATCCGGTTATTGTGTTATAACAGTAAAAAAGCTATCCTTTTGTGAAAAAAACATGTCACTGTCGTTGACAATTACAAAATAATCAGCGTGAAAGTTTATTTTTACGATGATATTTAGGACTTTTTGACAGTGTTACCAAGATATTTTTCAATATTTTGTTCGGTTTTTTTTGCTACTTTGTTTCCTTTTCAGTCAAGAGTATTTTTTATGTAGCGTAATTCTACATTATTTCTTCCCACTGGAAGCTCAAACTTCAATATTTTCGTCGATTCATGAACTGGCCTGGCCTTAAACACTTAATTTTGTCGCAGTGCCAAGAGGAAGTGCGCTCGCTTATCTGCCTGGTGACGCGCGACAACCTGCCGGCTACAGAGACGCTGTGCAATTTGCTGTCGCAGCGCATCACGCTCTCGCTGATGGGGCACGCCGCCTCGCAGGACCTCAACAACTCGGTAAGCGTCGGCAGTGTCACAGAATAGTATAATAAATTGAAGTAAAGGCAAAACTTATATAATATTAGGTTTTAATTAACATAAAATTGTACGTAACATTAAGAGAGAATATGCGGAGACATTACGAATGACATTGTTTGTTGACAAGACAGATTTGCATAGAAGATGAAACCGCGAAGGTTCGATGACTAAATAGTTCGCATATCACGTCATTCTCCCACACTATAGTCTTGTAGATATCGAGGCGGGTTTCGAGTTCTGCCTGATCTTCTCAAGGCAGGAGGTGAGGCGTCAGGAGGAGCAGTATAGCTCGGGGTGGGGACCTCCGCAACGGGCAAGTCTTCAACAGATGGCGATGGGGTAGAGACTGGCGAAATCGGAGTTGACAAGGGCAATGGCGAACTCTGAAATGGCGAGCTAGGTGGAGTTGTATATTCTTCTTCCATCTCTAGTTCTGGCTCTAATAGTCTTTCAGCGACCCGACATTATCGCCAATTGGGGCAAGATGGCGATTTGGTACTGTCGTCTCTCGTCCATCTTGTAATCGGACAAACGAGTAGTCCGGATTTGATTGAATTAGCTCGACTTCCTCTACAATTGGCTGGTACTTGTTCTTTCGGTCGAACCATTTCATCAGTACTTGGCCCGAGCCTGCGAGCCACGACGGTATCGTGCTCCCATTAGGGGACCGGCGAGTATGCAGGAACATTCTTTCGTGCGGAGTGCAGTTGGTCGCTGTACATAGTAGTGAGCGAATCGAGTGAATTGTATGGAAAGTTTGACAAGTTTCTATGGGATGACAGCTGCCGGCGCCATATTTGACGATGACCGGTCTGTGTTCGTACGTGGGTGCAACTGGCACTAAGACGTTGTTTGTTTGCCGCCTATCACCTTTGTACAGCATGAAGTAGTTATCTCATCATCATCATCATCATATCAGCCGAAAGACGTCCACTGCTGGACATAGGCCTCCCCCAAAGAGTGCCACAATGACCGGTCTTGCGCCACCCGCATCCAGCGGACTCCCGCGACCTTTACCAGGTCATCAGTCCACCTTGTGGGGGGTCTACCCACGCTGCGCCTTCCGGTCCGTGGTCGCCACTCGAGAACCTTTCGGCCCCAACGGCCATCGGTTCTACGTGCAATGTGCCCCGCCCACTGCCACTTAAGTTAAGTAGTTATCTAACCTCGTTGATTGTTACCCCCAGGTCCGTCCGCTGGTGCTCCTGCTCGGCTCGCTGGTGAAGGTGCAGGACGGCGTCGAGTGCTGGGAGGTGCGCCTGCGCTGCGTGGTCCGCCTGTGGGTGTGGTGCTGCCCGCGGCTGACGGAGGTGGCGGGCCTGCCGTCCGCGGCCAGCGAGCTGCTCAGGCCGGAGGCGCTCGCCGGCATACCCGGGCTCGACACCACCAACCGTGAGTGTGCTACAAGTGGCTGTGTATGTCAGGTCTAACCTAACAGCGTACAATAGTACATTACTTACCAAGGGCGATAAAACAAAGAATGTCTCAGATCGCAGGTATTTTACGCCCGAGCCGAAGGCAAGGGCGATAAATATGCGATCTGAGGCTTTCTTTATTATCGCCCGTGGTAAGTACAAAATTTTATGTCACCCCCTGGCCAGGAAGTGGGGTTCGCGCGCGGAGCGTGCGATAATGGCCATTTTATGGCCAGGTGTGACATAATAGTACATTATTGCCGTGGCCGGGAAGGAAGGAAGCAAAAAAGGAAGTATGTACTGAGTATTTGTTTAAACGGACGAGCTTTCGAGCCCGTTTAATTATAATACGAAGCCTGCAATTGCCATTCCGGCCGAGGCTAATATAGTGCTTTTCTCAAAAATGGGGAAAATAATACAAAATTTGAACAAGATTTGATAAACATAACCTTAAAAAGTCAAAAACATCATGCTTTCCCGCCGTTTACTTATTTTTAACACAATCGCAAGTGTATTTTTCCACTGAAAAACGCAAATTATTCGAGACACATAAAAAAACGTCGCGTTTCCAACAGAAAATACGAGCTGAATTGGCAGAATACGACCTGTGCCTCCTGTTATATGACAGTTTCTACTTTTTAAAAAGTTTATAACTCGACAAATAAAGGAATTTATATATGACATTGCAGGCGTGCAGGCGGACCTGCAATGTTTTTTACTTTTTAATTTGGATCTGACCTTAAACTATACACTTTACCTTCCAATATGTAGGGACTAAAATCCAGTTTGCGGGCCATTTTTGAGAAAAACACAGCATGGTGCACAACTACAATACGCGTAACGCCCATAAGCTCGCGTGGGCCGCAAGTTGGTCAAGTCGGCCAAGCTCACTCATGTCGTGGGGCCCGCTGTCTACAACAACCTACCTGACAGCATCACCAGCGCCCAAATCTTGAGCAGTTTTAAATGTCGCCTCAAACGCTGGCTTGTTGAGCGCCCGTTTTATAATTATAGTGAGTTTTTAAATATCCACGCAAAGGATATTTGGTAATTTTTATTGCTGTAATATCAATGGTAATGTTATGTATGAATTCATGTTATATTTAATTGTATAAGTTAACGACATATTTAATTGTAAATATGTTCTGTACCATAACGTGTAAATTGGCTTTATGACTTACTTACTTGTGTGTGTTGTGTGTCTATGGGTGTGTGTTGCCCATAAATGCCATACGATAAATAAATAAGTACTTACATAGTAAATAATGTTATAAAGATCACATCGTCTGCAAGGCAGAGGTACTTCCCCAGTTGGGCTGCTCCACATCCGAGCAAGATGACATTATGTGATTTTACATGTTAATTAATGTATTTTTCATTCCCACAGCGCATCAGTTCGCCCTGCAACAAGTGGCGCTCCCGTGCTTGCGCTACATGGTTCAGCTGATGGCGCCAGTGCCGCCGACCGTGTCCACCGGCGACGCGGAAAACAAGGAGAACATGGTAACTATACTAGTCAACACGGTTACATAGAGCTAGAACTAAATGTCCGATCAAATCTTGCCACAGTACTTTTATCTCACGAGCGCGGGTGAGCCATGGTTGTGTGTTGAACTATACATGCACGTAGTCTATGTGTGCGTCAGCGTAGGAGCTATGACTTCACGTTGTCGGTGTGTTCGTATGTGCCACAACTACAACAATGGCCGACCCGCGCTTGTGAGATAAAAGTAGTATAACTCAGTATAATTTTTTACATAAATTGCCAACTAAGCCGTCTAAGGTCTAGAGGCTCTTATCAAACCGAAGCTAGTGCAGCAAAACATTTGTTGTGTGTAATTATGTAATTAATAATACAAAATAATTCTATTCTTGTTCCGCTAAGTTAACGTAAAGGTTTTGAGGTCATCATTATATGGGAATAATAATTTATAGGTTCTGGAGCCAAACATTTTAGTCTATCACCCTTAACAACCACCATTTGTACAAACGTTCCTAAAGATTTTTTCTTTAATATACAAGTGACTTCGCGTTGAGCTCCTTGTATTAATATTTATCTCATATTCTTCCCCAAACAGCCGGAACCACCAGCGGCCCCCTCGTCAGCGTCCACCGGCGCCCTAGCCTCGTCCACCGGCGGCGTGGTCGTCGACCTGGCGGGCTGGCTCGCGGGCCAAGTGTCGCACAACGAGTGGAGCCGGCTCGTCGCGCCGCCGGCCGAGCCCGTGCAGCGGTTGCCCGACGCGCACCTCATGCACAAATATGTAGCGAGATGGAGGGAAAAGGTGAAATATGGCAGGGGCTGTTGACAGGCCGCACATCAGCCTGGTTACAATACAAATACTGGATATTGTGTAACTCTCATACTATAGTGCCACAGCGTGTATCACTGTTTAGCTATAAGAACGCCTGTTGTTTACCTCTAATTTAAGATTAATGTGTTCTGTACTCGTTCGTAAACTTTTGTCATACTTTTTTCCGAACTAAACGGGACTGCGCTAAAATACGGGACGTTCGATAAAAATATTTACGGTGTGGTTTTAAATAAGATTTCAACGTAAACTTTGTTTTCATGCCCATAATAACCGATAACAAAGTTTGACAGCTGGACTGAGAGCACAGTGGCGCCAACTGGTGAGCACAAAAACGGTAGCCCTCATTAACCCTCGCTTCCATCACAGACGCTGCTCTCTCACGGCATGCGTCCGCTCTCGCTCGAGGACGGCGGCTGGCTGCGGCCGGTCATGTTCGAGGCGAGCTCCCGCATCGCGCGCGACACCGCGTGCCAGATGGTCAGGTCGCTGTGCGACTCTTACGAGCGCAGCAAGGCGGTACGTATGTCGGGGCCATAACAACACTCTTCACGCGGCGTCGAGACGTCAAGTACAGTACTTTTATACAAACTGCACTGTGCTTTGGCCATAGATATAATATATACTCTGTAGTTAAAAATGCGCCAACGAGCGACCGGGGCTATGTCTTTCTCATACTTGCTCATATTCATACAAAATTTATACTATGCAATTTAGCCGGTTTGCATGTCCAATATATTGCTTATGGAAGTTTGCCTTTGCTTATAGCCGGACCATGAAAAAATGTTCGGTCGGTCATAGGGACAAAACATGCCACTCTTTTCTATTTCCTCTTATAGGAATCGCAATAAGACCATCTTTCTCTAGCAAAGCGTGTCAGCCCCTTGGGTTTGGCAGAAGTGCGTAAACTTTGTCATTTGTGTTTTTTTAATGTGAATAAACATTTTTTTTTTTTTTATCTCAAGAGCGCGGGTTGGCCATTGTTGTAGTTGTGATACATACGAACACATAGACAATGATTAGATTTAGATTTAGATTTATTTATTTCATAATATAAATGACATTATAGATTAACTTAAAGCTAATTTACAAGAATTTACATTATGATCGTCAAATAGTGAATATTATAATAATTATGTCAGGTATATCATTATTCATTATAAAAAATATGTTATAACAATACCAATCTAAACAAGGAATTCAATGTCAATATCTCATAATGATCGTCAAAGTAAAATTGTAACAAGAATTAAATTAATCAATAATATTAAATTAAACAATGTCAACTAAATTTCATTTCCATGTAGTCACCAATGGAATATAAAGGATTTTCTAATAAAAAGATTCTCAGTTGACGTTTAAATGTATCGTCAGATGGTTCAGTTCGCAATTTGGCGGGTAGACGCTCGTAATAGGTTGGTCCAATTACCCGTGGATTTTTTGCTGAGAGTGCCATGCGACGCGGTACTGTCATGAGTCTCCCAGTGGATCGGATCTGCTTTCCCGTGACTTCAACTCGTTTAAAAGTTTGCATATTGTTTCTAACAAACATGAGCACCTCAAACAGGTACAGGGAGTAGTGTGTCATGATGCAGTGGGTTTTAAATAATTGTTTACATGGATGTCTCGGTTTCACTCCGGCTAGCAATCGAATCGCACGTTTTTGTAATAAGAACACTCGCTTGGAATCGGTTGAATTGCCCCAAATTGATATACCATATGACATTAACGAGTGAAAGTGTGAAAAATAAACAGATTTTAATGATCTTCGTGATATCAACGGTTGCAACTTTTTCAGGGCAAATACAGCACTACTAAGCCTTTTACATAATTGGTCAACATGACACTTCCAGTTAAGGTTCTCGTCAAGTATAAATCCAAGAAATTTGGTTTCATTGCATAATGGCATTGGACCATTTGTGATACATGGGGGCAGGGCAGTCGTCCGACCCGAAAAGATCATTACCATCGACTTGGTGACGTTAAGGAGTAGGCCGTTTGACGAGAACCATGTTTGCAGCTGATCACAAGCCTCGTGAACTCATAGCTCCGACGCTGACGCACACAGAGACAATGTGCATGTATAGCTCAACACAACCATGGCTCACCCAAGCTCGCGAGTTAAAAGTACACTACAATTGGAGATGGAAAGAGAATCCTATAGAAGGCGTATTAATATATCACCGAAAGCGACATAGTAATGGTAACCGGATTAAATTGAGGAGTATCAGAAGACTTAGGCTGGGTTGCACCAAACCGTCTGTAATCGTAAGCGGTGTTCGTCAAATCTGTTTGTATGGAAAGTTTGACAAGTTTCTATGGGATGACAGCTGCCGGCGCCATATTTGACGATGACCGGTCTGTGTTCGTACGTTGGTGCAACTGGCGCTTAAACTGCGCGAGTATTGTCCGAGTTGACTTTAGTCCTGACCTGAATGTGACTTGACACTAGTTGACAGTAATCTGATGTCACCATAATGTCTGACGCAGGTCCTCATCCTTCTGACGAGCTTCCTGCCTGAAGTGGGCGCGGCCGGCGAGGCGAGCGAACAGTTCCTGCAATTGTACCAAAGTAAGTTCATCATTTAATTATTTTATTCATTACTAAAGGTACACTTTACAGATAGTTAAGTTTACAAATAACCAATAGCTTATACCTTACGTAAGGTGTTCCGAAAAATCCTGGGGCCAGTTAAAAGAGGCGATGGGAGTTGGAGGATCCTTAAAAATGCCGAAATAGAAGAGCTGGGCCATTTTACGGAAAGTTGTACACTCGACTTTTTTTTTAAATTTGGATAAAATCGGGTTTTTTCTACTCAGAATCGAAAGCACATTCGAACCTAATGGGAGAAAAAAAGTGTCCCAAATTTTTCATACAATTTTCAGTTTTTCCATTCCGTTACCACCATACAAGCATTACAAACTTATTATGAAAACGGTAACGGAATGGAATAAAAAAAATTTGGGACACTTTTTTTCCCCTATATCATTCGAAGTGCTTTCGATTCTGAGTAGAAAAAACCATTATCCAAATGAAAAAAAAAGTCGAGTGTACAACTTTCCGTAAAATGGCCCAGCTGGTAGCCGAACCAAACATTATAGGTGAATCCAAAGTACATCGTCTTCGCTGGCTTGGCCACCTAGAGAGGATGGGAGAAGATCGACAGGTGAAGAGAGCATACTTGGGCCGACCGACCGGACGACGTCCCGTGGGTCGCCCCAAGTATCGCTGGAGGGACGTGGTGGAAGCGGACCTGCGTGAGCTCGGAGCTGGCGCAAGCTGGCGAGAAATTGCGCAGGACCGAGCAACGTGGCGTGCTCTTGTGTCGTCGAGCCAGCCCAGTTAGTTAATAGCTTATACCATCGTGACATCCCATGCAAGTGCACACAGCATGATCAATGAGTATGCAATTAGCATATAATATACATATATTGAAATGACACAGCGCACAATACATGCCTAGTATCAAGTAGACCAATTGACGTTCACTGTCGACGACACACTCATACCATCGATTGGATCGATAGCCGCTTAGTGTCACCCCCACTGTTGGGCTGGGTTGCACCAAACCGTCTGTAATCGTAAGCGGTGTTCGTCAAATCTGATTGTATGGAAAGTTTGACAAGTTTCTATGGGATGACAGCTGCCGGCGCCATATTTGACGATGACCGGTCTGTGTTCGTACGTTGGTGCAACTGGCACTAAATATCCCTAAACATTTGTCAACACCCCTTGCCTTCAGGTCTCGCGTCCGAGGCGCCGTGGAAGCAGTTCCTCGCACTGCGAGGCGTGCTGCAGCAGATCGCGGACCTCATGACGAAGGAGATCGAACAGCTGCACCGGCTCGAGGAGACCACGCTCACCTCCGACTTGGCGCAGGGTACGTTTTTGGGTCAAACAACTGTTTTTTGTAGGTCGTTATACCATGTTTACGTCTCCTGTAGGCCTAGCACGTGTTGCGCTCGGGAGTATGTCGGCGTATCTCGAGCTATCCGTCACTTTCCAGCAACGCCAATCAGAAAAAGACTCGTAGTTCGAGATAAGTAGAGATACTCTCGAGCGCAACATGTGCTACGGGCGCCGGGTCAGTATAAAACTACGATTGGGCACTAGGCGGCGCAATTTCCGGTACAAGACCAAAAAGGTTACTACGTGCTACAACCTAACATATAAATTACGTTCGTGGGCCTGAAATAAGGATATTTGAATCGTCGCTTACGCTAACGCTTAGCTGTCATTTCGAGCGCGGATGGCAGCGGTGCACCATTCGTGAGCGCGTCTTGTAGCGAAGTCATTATCGACCCTAAGGCTGGGTTGCACCAAACCGTCTGTAATCGTAAGCGGTGTTCGTCAAATCTGGCTGTATGGAAAGTTTGACAAGTTTCTATGGGATGACAGCTGCCGGCGCCATATTTGACGATGACCGGTCTGTGTTCGTACGTTGGTGCAACTGGCACTAAGTAAAGTACTATGTACAGAAGCCTCACTGTTAACAAATCCCCGCGAGGCAAGCCAAACGCGTGGCCATCTCCTTCTATCGCACGCGCATCACTCGCTACATCACTTTCTGTCGCATTGAAAGTCCCCCGGCGGGGGACCTTTGAGCGGCACGATGACGTCACGCTAGTGAGTCGCCCCTGCCTAAAGCCTTATTTACGCACGATAACATTACACTGCGGATCACTGTGGTATAGTGAATGTCATCCACGACAACGCGTCCCTCCACAGCGAATCTTATCTTATATCTTTAAACGAGCAATTCTTGTATATTTATTTATTTATAAAAAAAAAAAACAATATAATTTATTTGCTAGAATACAGTCAAGCGGATGTTGATAACAATACAATTAGTACAGTGTATTCTGCCTACTACTGGGCATGCAAATTTTGCTAATTACAATAATTAATTCATTAGTTAATTTTTTTTTTAATTAATTTATTTCTTACAAAAGATTACATATATACACAGTACTTTTAACTTCTACTACTACTACTACTACTTACTTACTACTACTTACGTACTTTTTTCTTCTTCTTTTTTTGCTATTATATGTTTATTTATTTATATTCAAAAACAAACCTAGGTGGTAGGTATACATTAAATTTCGCCAAACTGAGGGCAGTTTGTTGGCGAATAGTGCGCTCACATATTAAACAATGTTTTTGTTATACCTACTTATATTCTTAAACTTCTTATCTAATCTTAAAGTTACTAATCTTATTTATTTATTTGACTAGTGCAAATAAATACTATTTAGGGTGCAGCAAAAATGTATGTGTATCTACCCTCTTCATCCCACGAAGGCAGTGACCCTGACCTATATTATTACGTTAGATTTTTCTGAGTGAGTCACCTTCGTGAAACGTGATCTCGGAAACGGCTCTAACGATTTTGATGAAATTCGGTATGTGGGGGTTTTCGGGGACGATGAATCGATCTAGGTAGGTCTTATCCCTGACAAAACGCCGAGCGAAGCTCGGTCGTCCAGATATTACTAATTTATGCGTGGAGGGGCGCGCCTTCGTGGAAAACACGCACTATATAACAAGTTCAATCGCTCTACTCGTATGAAAACCGCGCAATGTAGTGTGATGTACCTTCTCTAATCTTTGTCATCCATTACACAGGCTACGCCCTCAAGCGTCTAACGGAACTGCTGGCGATGTTCCTCGAGGAGCCCGGAGCGAGGCGCACATATAAGGGGCGTCTGGTGGGCGCCGTGCTGGGCGGTTACCTGTCGCTGCGGCGGCTCGTGGTGCAGCGCACCCGGCTCACCGACGACACGCAGGAGAAGCTGCTAGAGCTGCTCGAGGAGATGACCACAGGTACAGGGGGTGGAGGGGGGCAGGGGTTGACCACAGGTACAGGGGGGAGGAGGGGGGCAGGGGTTGACTACGAGCTATGCGACCGTTTACAGTGTTTGCACTAAAGCTACGCTATGTAGCTGTGCGAGGAAGATGCGCTGCTCGAGCTATGCGATGTATCGACAGCGGGCGCGGGGAGCGGCAGCGCGGTGAGGGGGGAAGCGCTCACGCGTCCGTAGCGCGCATCCGTAGCACGCATCCACAGCACGCATCCATTTAAATGCTTTCCATATAAAAAAAACATAGCTTAGCTGAACCCTTTTCTACCAGTGGGGCTAGCATAACATGCATCAAGTCTCTACTCGCGCTCGAGATAGGCTACCTGTCACTGTCTAAATGCTGTCAAAAAGTAACAGCTTATCTCGCGCGCGAGTAGATACGGAATGCATGTTGTGCTAGAGGGGCAGAGCTATGCTATGTGAATAAAGGAATGTGATTGGTGGATTTCAAACTTCAAACGCATCCATAGCAACGTAACATAGCATAGCTCTAGTGGAAAACCAGCCTTATATATTTCTATAGCCGTGTTCCGAATCACGCTTACAACGCTCACAGCGCTTACAGTGCTGACGGCCGGTCAGAATCAAATAGTGCGCTCAAGGTCGCGTGAGTAGTGTTTTGTTTCGGACCGGTATTCGCTTGAGCGCGCTCACGATCGGACAGATTCACGCTCATAGCCCGTGTTTACTGTCATGTTCATATATCAAACGTCAACTTGACGTTTGGTTTAAGGTGCTGACGCCTGAGAGTGTGAGCATTGTAAACGCCAACATGGCGCCGTCCATGACATCATCAGTGACGTCACGACATCTCATGTAAACGCTATGAGCGTGATTCGGTCCGATCGTAAACGCGTTTATAGCGCTGTAAGCGTGATTCGGAACATGCCTTATATCTGTGTTCGATCATTAAAACTTGGCTATTCCCGTGGACAGGCACCGAAGCTGAGACGGCCGAGTTTATGGCGGTCTGCATAGAAACAGTACAGAAGTATCCGCTACACGACTACCGTACACCCGTGTTCATATTCGAGCGACTATGTTCCATCATATACCCGGAGGAGAATGACGTGGGGGAGTTCTTCCTCACTCTGGAGAAGGACCCGCAGCAGGAGGACTTCTTGCAGGTGAGGATTGGGGAAGCTACTTCCCACCAAAAAAATATTTTTTTTTTCTATTTAGGCATATTACATACACCTATTAGAAGATACACCTAGTTTTTTTTTTTATAATTTGGTATGTACTATCGAACAAACTGAATCGTGACCCACCGTGGAACCTTGTCACAGAAAATGGCATAGTGACATCGTACTGCCTGACAAGGAAAATCATTATGACGCTTTCTGAGACAAGGTTTCACGGTGGGTCACGATTCAGTTTGTTCGATAGTACCTATTGTGATTTCTTGTGTTTTTTTGTTCCTTGTATTTTAAGTTGTTAGAGGAAGGCCGAGGATTAAGAGGAGGGGTAGGGCAAGCTCTCTCCATACAAACTTTGTGCAGGATTTACTTCGTTTGTGTTTGCATTAAAGTTATGATTTTTGGTCAGTATGCTTATTTTTCTGATAGCTATTTCGTGATGTAAATTTTTTTTTATTAATTTTTTTATTTTATTTTTTAATTTTGAATTTTTTTGGAATGTTTGAAAATTTTCACATCACGATCTTCGCATATCTAATATTTACAACCAAAAAAATATTATATTTGTCAGTGCCAAAACCGACGAATAAAACGTGCACAAAGTTTGTATGGGGAAGGCCTTGCCCTACCCTGCGCCTTAATTAGATGGACCAAATAAAGAAAAAGATAGACGTCGCGTCGCAGAAATAGAGAAGTCAAAGAACTGGTGTTAAGTAGAACGGACTTCAGAAAACTGTACCGACAAGAGTGAAATTCTTAAAAATTGTATTTTAAGGGTGTATATGTCGACCGGTTCGAAAAAAATAAACCTCTGCCCCAAGAAAATCACCGTATCACAATTAAAAAAAAAAAAAATACTATAGTAGAAAACATTTTAGTTGAACTGTTGAACCAAGCGGGACTGCCGAGTTGTTTGGCCCGTACGCCCGTGTTCCTATTTGAGCTCTGCTCCATCATGTTAAGGTGGTTCGATTTCCATACAACACGTCTTTTGACATTCGCAGGCTAGCGGCGTGATATTTTAAGAAACTTACGTAATAGTAGTTTATGCAACTGGTACATAATGAGGGGCATTAAAACACGAGTGTGTTTTATGAAACGAGCCGAAGGCGAGTTTCATAATAAGGTCACACGAGTGTTTTAATGCCTAATTATGTACAGTTGCATACATTACTTTATCTACACACATATTATAATTACTCTAAGATGGGTTCAGAAACCGTAGTAAATAAATACAATAATTGTGTTAATACAACCTTTTTTGCACGGTTGCGGAAATATCGAAATCAGAACTGGCAACCGATACCTGAATGTTATTTTCAAAAGTAAAGAGTCCTTATTCTGATGTGATCATGTCGTTCTAGCTCAAATTTCGTGCGATATATACTAAAAAAACATCGAGCTGACATTTCGCATCGACTGAATTTGAATTTTCAGTGATACTAGAATAGGGACATGTCAACTTTGACATTTAAATTTTGACAGTTTTGTTTGACGTAATATTTTAACATCATATATGAGATTAAAATGAAATATTTTATTACTGCTGTAGCCTTAGCCACAGATAAGAAAATTGCCATAAATTCATTGAATGTTGAAATGAGAGTCATTTTCTACGGTTTCCGAACGCATATTAGAGGATTTATGATATGTGTGTAGATAAAATGAATTTCGCGCAATGGACTTCCCAGTTTGTTGCATTTTAGCACCATTAATTTTATTTAAAATCATTTTATTTATTTTAATTTTGCACAAACTATTGCATGGTGCTATGTGTGCTAATACTTAACACCTTCACCACTGAATGTTTCATAATATTCATAATCTTGCAATAATAGTAGATTATGCAACTTTAATTAAGTTAGGCGGATGTTAGTTAAGCGGATGCGTCCGCTAGCGAAAATCTAAATTTTTTAATCAAAGTGAAAATTGAAGTAATTGATTGATTGCAACTGTTACATAATGGGAGGCATTGTGTGTGTGGATTTACTATAGGCATGTTCCGAATCACGCTTACAGCGCTCAAAGCGCGCTTACGATCGGACCGATTCGCGCTTATAGCGCTTACATGAGATATCGTGACGTCATTGAAGACGTCATGGACGGCGCCATGTTGGCGTTTACGATGCTCACACTCCCAGGCGTAAGCACCTTGAGCCAAACGTCAAGGTGACGTTTGATATATGAAAATGACAGTAAACACGGGCTATGAGCGTGAATCGGTCCGATCGTAAGCGCGCTCAAGCGAATACCGGTCCGAAACAAAACACTTCTCACGCGGCCTGAGCGCGCTATTTGATTTGGACCGGCCGTAAGCACTGTAAGCGCTGCGAGCAATTTTAGCGTGATTCGGAACACGGCTTATATGGGTGTAGATAAAGATAATTCCATTTCATTTCAGGGCCGGATGTTAGGCAACCCGTACTCCTGCCTCGAGCCCGGCATGGGCCCCCTAATGCGCGACGTCAAAAACAAGATCTGCACCGACTGCGAGCTGGTCGCTTTACTCGAGGACGACAACGGCATGGAGCTGCTGGTCTGCAACAAGATCATGTCGCTCGACCTGCCCGTCAAGGAGGTGTACAAGAAGGTAACGACAAGGGGCTTGCAGTGGGTGGCGCGCGTCGCTTTAAATGCCTACCGCTCGCTCGGCCCGGGGCCGGCCGTCAGTCGAGGGCCGCCCGCCGCCGCGCGAACGCGTCTATATGCACGTTACCGCTGCCGCCGCAGACTAGAACGCGACGAGCGACGAGTCGATAGCCCTAGCGCTACACGTGCCGCGTGTGAATGAATACAAGTTATACGATAGACAGAGATGCACAGAGTAGGAATGTTTGTTATGCCTAAACGCCGTTTTTGTTAGAAAGTGAAGCTTCTGTACTTGTACTATTACTTATTCTGTGGTAACGATACTTAATTGTAAGGTCGCGCGTGTTAGAGCGGGACTGCCTTGCCTTAACCACAGAATAGTATAATTGGAATAACATACAGAACGGACACGAACCCCACGCACCGAGGTCAGTTACCTCGTCCCCGAGAGACCCGCCTGGTGCCGATCGGACGCCGGCGCGCCTCGCGATCCGTCCGCGCCACGCGCTACGCACCCGCGCAAACAATTGACGCGTGTGCCGACAGCGCACGCACACATACTTACCCCACAGCGCTTACGTTCCTTCGCGTGTCACAGGTGTGCTTTAACTAAACATTTGTTCATGTGTAGGTGTGGTGCACGTCTGGCGAGGGCGTGGACGCCATGCGGGTCGTGTACAGGATGAGGGGGCTGCTCGGCGACGCGACCGAAGAGTTCGTCGAGACTTTGTCGCAGACCAACGCGGAGACGGTCGACGACGAGCAGGTGTACAAGATGGCGAACGTGCTCGCCGACTGCGGTAAGTACGACAGGGGCCCGCGTTTGCGGGGCTCCTCGGTATAGGATACAGGGGCCCGCGGGTGCGGGGCTCCTCGGTACAGTTTTATGTTTCGGACCGCTATTCGCTTGAGCGCGCTCACGATCGGACCGATTTACGCTCATAGCCCGTGTTTACTGTCATGTTCATATATCAAACGTCAACGTGACGTTTGGCTCAAGGTCTCACGCCTGGGAGTGTGAGCACCGTGAGATCATAATTTGACGTACGTTGTTGATTCCTCAGGCGGTCTGGAGGTGATGCTCCAACGCCTGGCGGCTATCCAGCGCGTGGGCGCCGCGCGCTCGCTCTGCTCCACGCTGCTCCGTCTGCTCGGGCTGTGCGCGCGCGTGCGGCGCTGCGTGCGCGTGCTGACGCGCGCCAACACGCGCGCGCTGCCCGTGCTGCTGCACGCGCTGCAGCTGGCCGCCGACGAGGAGAAGGACATGCCGCGCGCGCACCTAGTCTACCAGCTGTTGGAGGTATGTTACACCATCATCATATTTTCCCAGACCACCCATACCCGCACTCACACGCACACGAACACACACTTACACACAATTCATCCATGTAAAACAAACCTTATCTTATATCTTGCCCTCTCTGTACACTTGTATACAGGGTGTCCCAGAAGTCGACGTCGTCCCTTCGAAAGCTGATAGACCAGCTCATGACATGACTCACCAGAATAACGTAACATTGACCTTAGTAATAGAGTAGTTTATGCAACTGGTACATAATGAGGAGCATTAAAACACTGTTTTAATGCATAATTATGTACACTTGCATACACTATTTTATCTACATCCATATATTAAATCCTCTTTCATGTGTTTCGTGTGGGCACGTCTCGCCGGCGTGCGCCATGTTTGCCTCGACAGGCCGGCCCGCGCGCCGCCGCCAACCCGCAGCTGTGTCTTTCAGGTTGTACGTGATCTCATAAGAGTATTATATTTGGTGTTCTTATAGGGGTCGCGCGCAACCGCTGCACCGTATATTATAAAGCGGGGTCTTATCTACGGTTTTTGAACTTATTAAAGAGGATTTACTATATGGATGTAGATAAAAAATCTTTAATGAATTACCGTGCATGACCACGGTAATTTTTCCTTTGTATTTGTTCTCTGTATCATATAATTAACCTAATAAACAACTTTCCCCGCAGATAATGGAGCGCATCCTGTCAGTGGCGGCGAGCGAGAGCCTCGAGTCGTTCCTCCAGTTCTCGCTCACGTTCGGCGGCCCGGAGTACGTCCAGGCGTTGCTCAATTGCACGGACAATCCCGGTGAGAAATCCCGTGTATATTGTCATAGGGTGGGCAGCTTTTCTCGTCACTGAGAGACTCATTACTTATTACAATTCATCATCATCATATCAGCCGAAAGACGTCGACTGCTGGACATAGGCCTCCCCCAAAGAGTGCCACAATGACCGGTCTTGCGCCACCCGCATCCAGCGGACCCGAGCGGAGCGGAGCGTAGAACCGATGGCCGTTGGGGCCGAAAGGTTCTCGAGTGGCGACCACGGACCGGAAGGCGCAGCGTGGGTAGACCCCCCACAAGGTGGACTGATGACCTGGTAAAGGTCGCGGGATTACTATTAGACGACAAGAAAGATCAAGAAGATTTGATCAAGTGGAAAACTCATTTATTAAGTAATTGTTACTATAATGCTGTATTACTAATACGATATGGGTGAAAAACTCACTTTCTGACCAGTAGGAGACTATACAAATTTGCACTTACCGCGGACGGTAATAAAAAAAGCCGCAAATCTTATATTTCTCGCCTTTGCCTTTGGCTTGAACGTCAAATACCTACCTAGGTATCCAATGTACTGTTAAAATGTATTCAACAAATTAAACGTACCTACGTATTTTTTCACTTGACATCAAGTCATCACTGTCATCGGACATATTACGAATGCCTATAGTGTCAAACATTACAATACTTCGTACCCCCCAGGAATCCGCAACAACTCGGTAGCCCTCGGCCACCTGACGCGCGTGCTAGCCGCTCTCGTCTACGGCAACGACCTGAAGATGGCCATGCTAGTGGAACACTTCAAACCGGTCCTGGTATTCGACAAACTCGACTCTGAGCAGTTCACTGAGGAGGAGTTCCGTATGGAGCTGTTCTGTGTACTCTGCGCTAATATAGAGAGGAATTCTATTGGTGGGACGCTGAAGGACTACCTGATATCGCTTGGAGTCGTGAGGGACGCTTTGGAGTATATTGTGGTGAGCCCGGACAATTTCGTATAATTAGGATGTATACAGTGGGCCTACGAAAATGTTGAGCACTTTAGTACTTTGTCAAATTAAACCAGAATAAGGCATATTAGCGCACGTTGAGAACATTTTGTTATATATGGCTTTCATGCAAAAGAGTGCAGCTTGTCATTGTATATCTTTGTCTCTGTTCTGCGATTTTGACAGATTTCTCTTAATTAATATTTAAATTATTTTACCTGTTGACAGTGGCACCAGAATATTTATGAAAGATTATCTTTTGAAAATTGAATGTCACGGATGATTTATCAGTCAGCTTATAAGTCATATAACCGACAAAAAGGGTGTAGAAGGCAAGCTTAAAGTTTTAACACCTAAACGGAGGAGGTTTCAAATACTTATGACATGTCAGTCATAACGAGATTTCTTTGATTTCGATGTGACAAGGTTCTAAGTATGCTCAACATTTTCATGGGCCGACTGTAATTATCTATTATTAAATGTATGTGAAAGAGCTCGCCGCACTCGACTCGGTGGATCTCAGAGCCAGGAGGCTCATTGGCGACAGTACGGAAGTAGGATCTAAGCTGCAGAGCCTAGCGCATAGACGCAAAGTAGCGTGTCTATGCGTCTTCTACTAATTGTACTTTGGTGAGCGTGCTCAGGAGCTCCATGAGCTGATACCGCCTTCTCCCTTCTTCCATCGGACATCCAGACGTACGGCGGGTTACCATCCTTACCTGGTTGAGATTCCTCTTACTCGAACCAAGCGCTTTTCGTCACCTTTTATAATGCGCACTGCTATACGGTTTGGAATTCCCTGCCGGCATCTGTATTTCCGAGTTCATATAACCTGGATCTATTTAGGCAAGAGTGAATAGGCATTTTCTGGGTGAGCTCGCTTCATCGTCGGCCTCATCTTTGTCCCCTGGCTAGATACTGGCCAAGAGCAATCACATTATTAATAAAAAAAGTTGTGAATTATATATTTTTTTGTCAGAAAAACGCGCCATGCGTGAAACCGACGCTCGTGTGCAACGACTCTGACGAGCTGAAGGAGTTCATCAGCCGGCCCGCGCTGCGCTACATACTGCGGTTCCTCACGGGACTGGCCAACGACCACGAGCCCACGCAGGTATGGATGGTAACGACCACGAGCCCACGCAGGTATGGATGATAACGACCACGAGCCCACGCAGGTATGCTGCAGTCACAAAGAAAATAACAGGGGTCAACCTAGGAATTAAATAGTCGGAGATAGTGCAATACCGCGTAACTAGCACTGGTAAATACTGCGTATATATCTATATCTATAATCCTAAGATACCAAATATGCGATCTGAGGCTTATGTTTAGTTTAATTGAATGTTATACTCATCCGGTCCAAGCCATTCTGTTTATTGTCTGTTTATTGTTTATTGTATATTATTATCATTCTCTTTATTCATTTTGAAACTTTATTATTATTATTATTGTGTAACGTATACTAACAGTAGTTGTAAGATTTTTAAATTGTATCCACTAACACTTTATGGGCAATGCCTGAAATAAACGATATTGAATTGAAATAGTCCAAATTGTAAACATTCCAAACTAAACTACGCATTGGCATTGAATTTGTTTAAATTTGTTATATATATGAAGGTTCTATCGGAAGACCAGCGCTGGCACATTTTGCTGAAATGGAACCGTTTCTTGACAACAACTTTTTAGTTTTATGCTGTGTAAATTTTTAGTTGTTTTAGTCTCGAATAAATATTAGGGACGTTGACTCAAAATTTATTATTATTCCATACGAAAGAATACATAAAACTATGCCAAATAGTGAACATCCTATTCCAATATTTCAAAAAATAACTAAACTACAACCGTTAGTTAGAATGTGTTTAGTTCGAGAGAGAAAGCGCTACTACAGATCAGTGACGTCACTGACCTCGAGCGCCATAGTAAATGACGATTGTTCAATACAGAGATGCGTTTTGCGGAACAGGGACAGAAAATGCCCCCTCCTAAAACTTTGAAGACTTATACAGATGTGGTGCAAAATGATTTTCCTTCGTACTTTATCGGAAACGTTCGTATTTATCGTGCTCTCTTGGAGCGCTCGTGGCCCAGCGGCGCCTGCGTGCCGCAAGCGTTATGCAAAGTTAAGCAACGTGGGCCGCAGTCAGTACATGGATGGGTGACCGCTTTGAGTGGTTACTAACTGAGCGCTCCCGTGCTTTGGAAGGCACGTTAAGCCGTTGATCCCGGCTGCTGTCTGTGGCAGCAGTCGTTAAGCCAAGTTGGAGGCCTTCGGGCGGCTTGAAAACTTCTAACAGTCAAGTTGCCCACTCCTCACTTGACAAAGGGGGGTCGAAGTTGCACCACGTCCGTAGGGAAAGTACCCACCGCTACCGTACACGTGACCCCTGGGTGGTTCTAAAAGTGCAACAAAAACTGGCAACCGTACTGTCTGTCGAAGATCTCACGGTTCGAAATAAATGCCATACGATAAATAAATAATAAAATCGTGCTCTCTCAATTAGCTTCAGTACCCATCTTACAGGGGTAACTTTGACACTGACATTTTTCACTTTGACATTTGACACTAAACAATAAAGTTCCATAATAATGGATATGAAAACGTCACTCATTTAATACAATCATTGATTGACAGTTCGGGTGCCATCGTATTCCGATTGAGATGCGAGTTTTCCCGAAAGAAAATCATTTTGCAATAAAACTGTAATTATGTAATTATATTCTTTTGAATTACTTTTTCGCTATTTGATTGAGAACTTGATCCATTTTCGAGAAAATTCGGTTACATTGATCCCCTTGTTTGGTGTCACCGTCCCTTTTCTTAGGCTGGGTTGCACCAAACCGTCTGTAATCGTAAGCGGTGTTCGTCAAATCTGATTGTATGTAAAGTTTGACAAGTTTCTATGGGATGACAGCTGCCGGCGCCATAATTGACGATGACCGGCCTGTGTTCGTATGTTGGTGCAACTGACCCTTATTCTTATTTCGTGTTTTAGATGCTGGTGTGCGAGCGCGTGATCCCGATAGTGCACCGCTTGGAGCAAGTGTCCTCCGGCGAGCACGTGGGCTCGCTCGCGGAGAACCTACTGGAGGCGCTCCGCTCGCAGCCGCAGTGCGCCGCCAAGGTGCAGGAGGCGCGCGAGTTCACCCGCCAGGCGAGTACACCCCCCCCCCCCCCCCTGCTCCCCCTGCTCGTACTCGTACAGGTCACTCAACTCGCTCACTACGGGGTCAAAGGACTCTTGGCCAAGTTGCAGACAACATGGATTGTACGATGTAGTTGTTGTTTAAGGCGCAGGGTAGGGCAAGGCCTTCCCCATACAAACTTTGTGCACGTTTTATTCGTCGGTTTTGGCACTAACACATATAATATTTTTTTTTGGTTGTAAATATTAGATATGCGAAGATCGTGATGTGAAAATTTTCAAATATTTCAAAAAAATCGAGTGATCGTATAAGGCTTCCATTTCTATTTTTGAGTGCGGAACCGTAGATTAGACCGTTAGATTTGTCATAAGGGTTGTGATTTTTTTGTTATAATTGTAAATATCTGGGCGGCCGAGCTTTTCTCGGCGTTTTCCCGGGCATGAGACCTAGCTAGATCGATTACTCGTCCCCGAAAACCCCCACATACCAAATTTCATCGAAATCGTTAGAGCCGTTTCCGAGATCCTCGAAATAAATATATAAATAAATAAATATACAAGAATTGCTCGTTTAAAGATACAAGATATCAACCGTCGAAATCGGTGTACCCGTTGAGCTTACAGTTTTTTAGGGTTCCATACTCAAAGGGTAAAAGGGGACCCTATTGCTAAGGCTCTGTCCGTCCGTCTGTCCATCTGTCACCAGGCTGTATCTCAAAAATCGTGATAGTTAGAAAGTTGAAATTTTCACAAATGATGTATTTCTGTTGCCACTATAACAACAAATACTAAAAAACAGAATAAAATCAATATTGAAGGGGGCTCCCATACAACAAACGTGAATTTTTTGCAGTTTTTAAAGATAATGGGACGGATTCTTTTAACTATTTATTTTTTGTTGCGCCATACTGAGTGAAGCGGTTTGGTTTCATCAAAAAGTGCAGGATTTTTTTCATAACACATCATGACTAAAAGTTGCAATTTTACTAATATAATAATAAATATCGTCAACAGGAAAAGAAACGTCTAGCGATGGCGGTGCGCGAGCGTCAGCTGGGCGCGCTCGGCATGCGGAGCAACGAACGCGGTCAAGTGACCGCGCAGTGCTCGCTGACTCAGCAAGTGGCCGAC
The DNA here is from genome assembly GCA_951800055.1 of Cenopis cana. Taxonomy (NCBI): domain Eukaryota; kingdom Metazoa; phylum Arthropoda; class Insecta; order Lepidoptera; family Tortricidae; genus Cenopis; species Cenopis cana. The sequence goes on along the minus strand of OX637471.1, from coordinate 2,173,463 downwards.
CTGGCGGAGGAGGCGGGCGCCGTCTGCTGCATCTGTCGCGAGGGCTACAAGTACCAACCCACCAAGGTACTTCAATCCCATACTTGTAATATTATTAGAGGTGAGACGTACTAGGCAAAACGCGTACTGAGTCTTGCGAGTACGCGTCCACAAAAAGACCAGATCCAAAGACGCGCTAAACCGACCCCGACCCGAGGTGCCCCGAAAGAATCCGAACGCGCAGACGAATACGAATAGCGCGGAACATTAAGTGCCAGTTGCACCAACGTACGAACACAGACCGGTCATCGTCAAATATGGCGCCGGCAGCTGTCATCCCATAGAAACTTATCAAACTCTCCATACAATCAGATTTGACGAACACCGCTAACGATTACAGACGGTTTGGTGCAACCCAGCCTAAGACCCTTAGACGTTTCGAGTCTTCAGAGTCGTCGTACGCCTAGTACTCGATACGCTAAAAGACGCGCGGGCGGGATCGCGTACTTACGCGTCCATGCCAAAACCTATTCCTGTAAATATGTCTCACCTCTAAATATTATAGATCTAGATTCACAATGAGCGGTGAAAAAATACCCCGCGTAAAAGTGGGCTGTACTTTTACGCGGGACATTTTTTATAATACATTAATGTTGGTATTTGTGTTTACAAATTTGACACTTACGACTTATCAGCTGTAGGTCTTTTTTGTACGAAACTGGTTTAATGTAACTGACAGTGTCAAATTGGGCCACATTTTCCACCATTTCAGTTCGGTATTGTTTGTCTTAATATTTCTTTATTTCAAGTCATGTTGAATCCCCAAAGTTCAGGTCAAGTATACGCGATACAGTGACAAAATATGCGAACATGACTTTGACAAAATCGTAAGAGTGTACGGATATTTTTGTCACTTTGGGAACGTACATATACAAAGTGTTCCACTGTCCAGGTCGCAATAAACCGTTTGGAGTTACACCCCCTTTTAAAACGAAGTGTTGTACTACTACCTAACTTAAGAGGAGGGGTAGGCAAGCTCTCTCCATACAAACTTTGCGCAGGATTTGCTTCGTTTGTGTTTGCATTAAAGTTATGATTTTTGGTCAGTATGCTTATTTTTCTGATAGCTATTTCGTGATGTAATTTTTTTTTATTAAATATTTTTTTTAAATTTTAAATTTTTTTGAAATATTTGAAAATTTTCTCATCACGATCTCCGCATATCTAATATTTACAACCAAAAAAAATATTATATTTGTTAGTGCCAAAACCGACGAATAAAACGTGCACAAAGTTTGTATGGGGAAGGCGAACTTTCGAAATTCCTGTCAAAAAACAAACAGGTGGGCTAGCACAACTCGCTGTCAAGTCGTATATCACGCGGTTCAGCGATTCCTTACTCGCTCGAACTGTGCGAATTTGAACGAGTGGGGTACATTTTTATCTACTCGCGTCGCGTCGCAGCGGCAGTTGAGCTAGCCCTGCAGTAACAATAATAAAAATAAAAATTGTGGACAATCTTACACAAATCAACCTAGTTCCAAACTAAGTAAAGCTTATACTATGGGTACTAAGCGACGATATACATACTTATTTATAAATAGATACTTAAATACATAGAAAACATCCAAGACCCAAGAACAAATATTCGTGCTCATCACACAAATGGATTCGAACCCGGGACCTCCAGCTTTGTAGGCAGGGTCACTGCCAACTAAGCTAAAGCGGTCGTCAAATTATTTTGTTATGCGGCCGGAGATTTTCGGGGTCCGAAGACTAACTATTAACTAATATTTGTCTCTTCAGGTGTTAGGCATCTACACGTTCACAAAACGCTGCCCCGTGGAGGAGTTCGAGGTGCGCGCGCGCAAGACGCTCGGCTACACCACCGTCTCGCACTACAACATCGTGCACGTCGAGTGTCACATGGCTGCGGTGCGGCTCGCGCGCGCCAGGTACTGTACTCTGACCGTCACACTTACCCGTGCGTCGAACACTACACGAAATTTATTCTTTGTAATGTATTTCATAGTTCATACAGTGATGCGGTATGAAACATTTTATTCTGACGTCACACTTACCCCTGCGTCGAACACTACACGAAAATTATTCTTTGTAATGTAATTCCTAGTTCATACAGTGATGCGGTATGAAACATTTTACTCTGACGTCACACTTACCCCTGCGTCGAACACTACACGAAATTTATTCTTTGTAATGTATTTCATAGTTCATACAGTGATGCGGTATGAAACATTTTACTCTGACGTCACACTTACCCCTGCGTCGAACACTACACGAAAATTATTCTTTGTAATGTATTTCATAGTTCATGCAGTGATGCGGTATGAAACATTTTACTCTGACGTCACACTTACCCCTGCGTCGAACACTACACGAAAATTATTCTTTGTAATGTATTTCATAGTTCATACAGTGATGACTGATGAGGTATAAAACATTTTACTCTGACGTCACACTAATATATTTCATAGTTCATACAGTGATGAGGTATGAATAATTTTACTCTGACGTCACACTTACCCCTGCGTCGAACACTACTCGAAAATTATTCTTTGTAATGTATTTTATGGTGATGTGGTATGAACAACTTTCTTTCCTGTATTTGAACGAATCAGTGTGTGATTTGAACTTGGCAGGGCTGATCAACTTTTTCTTGTAGGTCGTTATTATACGATATCTGGAAAATTACGTGTTTGTACCAAATTAGGAGTCGATGTTATTACGAATTTTCCGTCGAAAGTTGTCTTTAGGCCTATGGAGGAAGTTGATTGACCCTAATTTTTTCAATTTTTGGATATTCTCGAGTAGATCACATGATTTCGTTCTAGTGAATATGACTTCTAGTATAGAATTTGGCTTTCTAGTGACTATTTGAATTGTTGTGCACATCTTTTAACTTTGATATCGATTTCTCGTATCGCTGCGTCTCTTATCAGATTCCAACTAATATAAAAATAACATTTATGACATCTGATTATCATTAGTAGAATTAGCTAATTTAATTGTGAATTAGACTGTTTTTTGGCACGATTTTCAATATCATTGTATCTACTATCATGTCATCCGCTGTCAGTCGTCTACAAAAATCTATCCATAATTCGAAAATAGGATACTTTTTTGTACAACTTTCATCGAAGCTTTATGCGTGTAATAAATAACTGCCACAGTAGTTTGTACAAACGCCTTATATTTTTTGTACTCGTACAATTGGTGTCAGATAGTGGCAAGTGCTTTATCTTGTAGCTTATCGCGCTGCTAAATGTACGATCTTCATCGACCGGGCAACGCTGGCGCACATTGCAAGTGCCAAAGGAAGTTAAAGCGTATTTGCTCTAGTTAAATTCCATTTTTGCACGGTATCGTGCTAACCTCAAAAATATGTTTACACTTTTGTACCTTATTCCATTGTAAAAGGCGAAAAATGTATACATATCTTTGACGCCGACTGTAAATAACGATCTATCTGTAAATAACCATCACAGGCCCCTTGCTCCACCAAGCATTGATGAAAAGTGTGGACGACAAATCACATTTGATTAACATATTTTATTTCCATCTCTCCCAAATAATTGCGACTAACATGATGGTACAGGTGCAACTGGTATGTATCTCGGAGGTTGTCTGAATGGAGCTGTTACCAGTCTGTTTATATGTCACTTGTATTGTATGCGCCTGCATTTGTTCAATGTGGGGTAAAATGATACATAAGCGATTGCCATAGGGTCCACATATAGTCGGAAAGGTGGCGAAAGAGTAAAGATGTATGTATCTTCATAAACGCTCCCTTTTTCATTTTTATGTATTTAAAAATCTTAACGTGTTTAAAAATCTTCAATACGGCATCAATAGTTTGAGGATTTACAAGTATTGTCGTAAGTTTTGTTATACTTTTGTCACAAGTACAAATAATATTTCACATGCTCATACTAATTTATTTATAATGCACAAATTCATTACACGTCAAAGGTTATAAGTACATTACTTAACAAGGGCGGCAAAACAAAGAATGTCTCAGATCGCAGGTATTTGACGATAATTACGCGATCTGAGGCTTTCTTTATTACCGCCCGTGTTAAGTACAAAATTTTATATCACCCCCTGGCCAGGAAGTGGGATTTCCCGCGCGCGGAGTGTGCGATAATTGCCACTTTATGGCCAGGTGTGGCATAAATACATTTTACGAGTCATTTTTAATGTCTTAGAGTATTAATGCTCTTTACTCTTGGCCACCGAACATTCTATAACAAACAGTCGAAATTTGTAAAAAAAGGCCATTTTTGCACTGAACGTAGACAATGAGCTTGAGGGGGCGATTTTTCTTGTCGATTTTTATTTTACAGTTATCAGTTTTTCTCCACTTTTGATTAGAAAAATCCCTTAAAATTTCCACTGAGTTACGAAACCCTCAAACGTTTTGTCGCTAAATGAAAAAAAAACTGTAGGAGATTGTCCGAATATTGTTCAGAACAAAGAACTCGAGCTACCCACCAATTTCCACTCTAAGCCCTCGTACGCACGAGCGCTTTTTCAACGCGCGTTAAAAAAACGTTGAAATGACACAAATTGATAACCATGTGTGAAAATCGTGTAAGTTTAAATCAATATAAACCATGTATTTATTCACACGAAGGCGGTTTTAAAGCGCGGCGTTTTTTTATCGAGCACTGTTCGATTTTCGACGTTGGGCGTTGGACTTTAAATTGAATTAAGCTTACGGAACCGCCAACGTCGGGTTTTAACGCGCGTTGAATGGTTCCATATATAACAAAAAAAAAGACAATCAATTAAAAATGGGCCCCAATTGTCAGTACAATCATTGTTGTTATATTTGTATGTCGCCCTGCATGTTCACTGTTGTATGCGTTTCCGTCAGACGAGTAAATAATATAGGTCTTAATAGCTCCGGAGGCTGCGCTGCGTTGAGAGCCCGCTGTCGACGCAGCGAATCCTCGAATACTACTTAATCTCACTGGAGCGGAAACTCTTAGAATATTCAACGGTTTTAACCGCCTGCGTGGTCGTTTTGGAGGTTGGATGTTCCCACAGTCTAGTTAAAAAAAGAAAACGCTGGGCGCACGATAACTTCGGCTCGAGGTCAAGCCGTATTTACTCGTACGAAACTCGCAAGTTTCATTACTTAAATATAAAAAAAAATCATAGCCACCAGCTTTGTATGTAGTATGTTGTCAGTGGTCGACTTTGCGGGTTATCGTACCGAGGTATAATAAGTTAAATCGATTATGAAAACGCTCAATGTAGTGAAACTCGAACGCGAGTGTCGTACGTGCCTAAATAAGGCAGGTTGTTGTTCAGCGCCCGTAGCACATTTTGCGCTTGAGAGTATCTCGACTTATCTCGAGCTACGCGTCTTATTCTGATTGGCGCTGTTAGTAAGTGACTGATAGCTCGAGATACGCCGACATACTCTCGAGCGCAACACGTGTTAGGTCTACAGTTGTTTTATCTCTCGAGCTGTTGAGCACATTGGCTATGTGTGCGTGAGCGCATGGCGCGCTCGTGAAATAATAGTAGTTTATGCAACTGGTACATAACGATAATGCCTAATTATGTACAGTTGCATACATAACTTTATCTACATCCATGTATTAAATCCTCTTTCATGTGTTTCGTGTGGGCACGTCTCGCCGGCGTGCGCCATGTTTGCCTCGACAGGCCGGCCCGCGCGCCGCTGCCAGCCCGCAGCCGTGTCGTTAAGGTTGTACGTGATCTCGTAAGAGTATTATATTTGGTGTTCTTATAGGGGACGCGCGCAACCGCCGCACAGTATATTATAAAGCGGGGTTATCTACGGTTTTTGAACTTATTAAAGATTACTGATTTACTATATGGGTGTAGATAAAAGAGCTTTACGATATGTGAGCAAGTGTTAAGTGTACGTTACCATGCACCGAAGCAGGGACGAGTGGGAGAGCGCGGCACTGCAGAATGCGTCGACTCGCTGCAACGGTCTGCTGCCACTGTGGGGGCCGCACGTGCCAGAGTCCGCCTTCGCCAGTTGCCTCGCGAGGCACACCACCTATCTACAGGTATGTATGACTCACACGACACATACAGGGTGATTTCTGGGTCGTGATCAGGTAGTAATAATCAGGCCCATGAAACTGAACAACTTTCCCCTAGGAATATAGGTCGAAATCTGAAGATATAAAAACCTACTTCACATAGTCAATTAGTCACATGACCAGCCACTTTGTATGAAAGTTTATCATCATCCTCCTAGCGTTATCCCAGTACAGTTGCATCCTGAAGGATGCCTGGGGTCCGCTACCTAATCCCAAGATTTGGCGTAGGCACTAGTTTTTACGGAAGCGACTGCCATCTGACCTTCCAACCCCGAGGGGAAACTAGACCTTATTGGGATTAGGCTTTGTCAAGTGAGTGGGCAAAGGCAAGTGTATGAAAGTTGATATCTAATTTTATTGTTTCGGCTTCGGCCCATGGTTTCTTGGGGAAAGTTGTTCAGTTTCATGGGCCTGATTATCCACCTGATTCCTGATCACGACCCATAAATCATCCTGTATAGTCGTCCTCATCGATTTCGATGACGGCGACCCTGACAAAACTATGTATTTGCCCTATTTTGAGCTCTGATATGGCTGGCGAGGCTAAACTTGCTCTGGAATACTCTATTGCATGCGTGACAGTAGAGTTGGCCAGACGTGTTATACGTGTACACGTAGATGGGTTTAGGCCTCTCTTTTCTCAATTGGCGTTTTCGATCCAAGGTCACCAGGCGATTCTCCTCAAAGCACTTGACACCAAAGATGGTAGACCGCCAAGATGGTTTGTTTGCGGCTAGCGCCTCCCAGCGCTCAAGCGGATATTACACTGTCCTCAATCAGGCGTCCTGACTAGTGGAGGGGAGTTGAAGCATCTCGCTCTAACGAGTGTCCTGAATTCAGCACAGTGTAATACCCGCTTCAGGGTAAAAACATCTTAGGACACTTTTTTTTCCCTATATCACTCGAAAGTGCTTTCGTTTCCGAGTAGAAAAAAAAACCCGATTTAATCCAAATTAAAAGAAAAGTCGAGTGTACAATTTTCCGTAAAATGGCCCATTCAACTTTCATTGACGTCTCACCACACCAGTGACACGAGAAGGAACGTAAGCGCTGTGGGTAAGTATGTGTGCGTGCGCTGTCGGTACACGCGTCAATTGTTTGCGCGGGCGGACGAATTGCGAGGCGCGACGGCACCCGATCGACACCAGGCGGGCCTCCAGGGACGAGGTAACTGACCTCAGTGCGGGGTTCGTGTCCGTTCTGTATGTAATACTATTAGTGCCAGTTGCACTAACGTACGAACACAGACCGGTCATCGTCAAATATGGCGCCGGCAACTGTCATCCCATAGAAACTTGTCAAACTTTCCATATAGCCAGATTTGACGAACACCGCTTACGATTACAGACGGTTTGGTGCAACCATAAGCGTATTTACCCTAGGGCCAAGGGGGCCATGGCCCAGGGCGGCAGGCTGAGAGGGGTGACGAAGCCGCCCTTCGCAGCACCTTCACCGGAATTTTTTGGGCGCTCTTCTTGATTTCTGGGGCGGCGAAACTTATTATTGGCCCGGGGTGCCAAATTTCAAAATACGCCCCTGGGTGCAACCCAGCCTTATACTGTTCCGTGGCCCCACAGGAGTGCACCGGGCACCGCGACATCAGCCACACGTGCACCATCCACGACCTGAAGCTGCTGCTGTGGCGGTTCGCGCGCGGGCGCACCTTCCACGACGACACCGGCGGCGGCGGGCCGCTCTCCAACATGCAGCTGCTGCCCGCGCTCGCTCACATGGCGTTATACGTGCTCAACACGTGAGTACAAGCACAAAGTAAATAGCAGCGGCGCGCGCCGGAGCAGAGAGTCCGCTCAGTACAAAGTGCCATTTTCGCCGCACGCACACAGATATAACATTTACAGGCATTCTCGGTTGATTTCGGACGAGCTTAGTCGCGACTGTCACTGTCGCGTCGCGAGTGCTAGTTGTGCGCGCGTTGATCACTTGACGTCCCCGTCGCTACGTAGGTACTTTGTGTCACGTACGTCAAAATGAATAACCGATATTATTACAGTTGGAATGTATTTTATTGTTTAAATACAACAAAAAACTGTGCCTACACTTTCTTCAAATTTTCAAACGATATTGAAAGGTAAATAAAACGGTTTTCTCATTTTGGTAGTTGCAAGGTTAGTTACAAAGTTAGGTAGGTAGGAAATTTTTTGAAACTAGCCGCTTTGATAACGACGATCAACCATTACACATTCATCTTATCGTTCGCTGGTAAAACGCCAGTATTTAAGTACTATGGTTTAGTTAAGTAGGTACCTAATTAATTAGGTACTTATATTCTTTGTTGGCTCTCTCGACCGCCGCCGGTCACAAGTCACAACTCGCAGCGGGTCACGCATCAATTTATTAGGGTTCCGTACCCGAAGGGTCAAAACGGAACCCTATTGGTGTCGCCCAGACGTCCGTCCGTCCGTCCGTCGTCTGTCACAAAATTTGTTCCGAAGAATTTTTAGACTTCTCATTGACCTATGAACTTGAAATTTGGTGACAATTTTCAATATAACGTATATTTTTTTAACAACAAATACTAATATATTGATAAATCATATCTTTGAGGTTGATTCGGAACCCTAAATGTGCGAAGTCCGACTCGCACTTGGCCGGTTTTTTACCAAGATACGCTGGTTCATATTTAAATGTCATGTTGTAGAATTTTTATTATACCTACTCCTTTTTAAAATTCAGAATCAATACAGAAGCAACCCTCAAGTTTAGGTATGTATTTTCAAGAACGGCGGGAACGGACCTTCTGTATATTTTTTATTTTGTGGTACAAGTGACTTTTTTCTTTGAAAAACAAAAACTAAGCTAACTAGCAAGTTATCAAGTTATATTGTAATTTTTTTTCATGGACTATTGTACGATTACATTAATATATCACTGAATTCGATGGAGCCTCTGAGAAAAACGATTTGCCCACTCGTTCTTATAGCTCGGTTCTACGGCGTTTTTGAGCTTTTCTGCACTTGACTCATACTGATGCCTAGGGTTGCCTGCATCTGCTGTTAGGTCACTCTCTTATCAGTCTCTATCATGAGCCGCCCAGCACTGATGTTTTTTTTCAGCAATCGCCATAAAGTGACGTCTCTCACGAAGATCATCAGTGTCATTGATGCGATGACATTTGAACCCGTTAAACTAGTTGTAAATAGTCTTGAAGGATGTAGCTTCATCATCAAGGGCCCGCCGAAAAATCTTTCATAACTATATTGTTGATTTCATTGCAATAGAAAGGCATAAAAAAAATATCGAGTACTTTTTTTTAAAATGGCTCGCAAACTGGACGTCACTCGCTACATATTGGAAGGCAAAGTGTATTTAAGGTCAGATCAAAATAAAAAACATTGCAGGCTGCCTGTTAAGGTTATGTTTATCAAATTTTGTATTATTTTCCCCATTTTTGAGAAAAACACTATATTAGCCTCGGCCGGAATGGCAATTGCGGGTCTAGTATTATAATTAAACGGACTTGCAAGCTCGTCCGTTTATACAAATATTCACCCTACAGTTGCTCCCTTCCCGGCCACGGCAATAATGTACTATTACTCTGTATTATCATATGTGTTATATTGTACAGGTCGCGCCTAGTGGCGCGCGAGGTGGCCGCACTGGAGACGTCGCTCGCGTGGGCGCCGGCGCGGCTGCTCGCCTCGGCGCACGACGCGGACGGCCCGCTGTACTACACCACGCAGATGATGCTCGTGTACCCTTACGTCAAGTGAGTAGTGTACCCTAGTGGCGCGCGAGGTGGCCGCACTGGAGACGTCGCTCGCGTGGGCGCCGGCGCGGCTGCTCGCCTCGGCGCACGACGCGGACGGCCCGCTCTACTACACCACGCAGATGATGCTCGTGTACCCTTACGTCAAGTGAGTAGTGTACCCTAGTGGCGCGCGAGGTGGCCGCACTGGAGACGTCGCTCGCGTGGGCGCCGGCGCGGCTGCTCGCCTCGGCGCACGACGCGGACGGCCCGCTCTACTACACCACGCAGATGATGCTCGTGTACCCTTACGTCAAGTGAGTAGTGTACCCTAGTGGCGCGCGAGGTGGCCGCACTGGAGACGTCGCTCGCGTGGGCGCCGGCGCGGCTGCTCGCCTCGGCGCACGACGCGGACGGCCCGCTCTACTACACCACGCAGATGATGCTCGTGTACCCTTACGTCAAGTGAGTAGTGTACCCTAGTGGCGCGCGAGGTGGCCGCACTGGAGACGTCGCTCGCGTGGGCGCCGGCGCGGCTGCTCGCCTCGGCGCACGACGCGGACGGCCCGCTCTACTACACCACGCAGATGATGCTCGTGTACCCTTACGTCAAGTGAGTAGTGTACCCTAGTGGCGCGCGAGGTGGCCGCACTGGAGACGTCGCTCGCGTGGGCGCCGGCGCGGCTGCTCGCCTCGGCGCACGACGCGGACGGCCCGCTCTACTACACCACGCAGATGATGCTCGTGTACCCTTACGTCAAGTGAGTAGTGTACCCTAGGCGAGGGATACTTGTGCCTGGGGTTGCCAACTTATGTGCCCCGATTTGCGGGACATTTGTTGTAGAATTGCGGGACTTGGCTAAAAATGCGAAACTCGCTCACTCTATCAATGATGTCAATATTCTTAACGTGTACCTAGTTGTGTAGGGTACATTATTTAGTCCCGCGATATATACCTTCTTAGTGGATGATTTCCGAGCTAAAATGATGTTATACGAGTGCGGTCCTCCGGAAGCGGGATACAAATTACATATTTTCATGTATCGGATTTGTGCGCTCTTTGCTCAAATGAAACAAAAGGTTCGCTTCAGTTCTTATAAATCTGCCGAGGCCTGAAAACGGGACAATCGGCGTCCCGCACGCGTCCTCTAGGGTTCTGGAAACGGGACGGCCCGCCTGAGGCGGGACGGTTGGCAACCCTACTTGTGCCTGTCACCTTTAACAGGGCGTACAGTACACCCATTGCAAATACCCGCTTTTGACACGACGCGTGAGTTCGCAATGGGGGCTACCGTTTTTGCGCTCACCAGTTGGCGCCACCGTGCTGTCAGTCCAGCTGTCAAAGTTTGTTGCTGTAAAACACAAATTTACGTTGAAATCGTATTTCATACATCAACCGCACTGTACACGTTTTGTATCATAGCGCAGTCTCGTTTTGTTCTTCGATAAATTCGAACTTTTCCGATCAAGTACCTACGATGGAAAATCATTTTGCACTACATCTGTACAGCTATAAGTATAAAAATAGTATAGTACTTATCGTTAATGGTCTGTGTGCGAACAGATGGAAGGCGCACAAGATCGACACGCTGAAGCGCCTGCTGGTGACCGCGCACGCGCGCGCCGCGGCGCCCGGCGGGCCCGCGCTGCGCGCGCTCGCCGCCAAGCACCGCGCGCCCCGCCCCTGGCCCGAATACAAGCCGTACGCCATCTTCATGGCGCTCGTCGATCAACTGTACACCGTCATGTTCAAGGTACCCCACCGTCTCACTAACTTTTGCCACACTTACTCACTTTTGCCAGCATTGACACACACCCCCTTATTCATAAACGCCCATCAAACCTAAGCCGTGTTCCGAATCACGCTAAAATCTCTATTATTTTATTATATTCTGATTATTTATTACCTATGTTATTATTTGCTTTGGTGTTATTTTATGCTGTAAACTTACATGTATTTAAATGAATAAATGAAATGATATAAAAATGCTCGCAGCGCTTACAGTGCCGGTCCGAATCAAAAGCACGCTCAAGGCCGCGTGAGTGTTTCGGAGCGCTATTCGCTTGAGCGCGCTCACGATCGGACCGATTCACGCTCATAGTCCGTAGGCATGTTCCGAATCACGCTTACAGCGCTATAAACGCGTTTACGATCGGACAGAATCACGCTTATAGCGTTTACATGAGATGTCGTGACGTCATTGATGACGTCATGGACGGCGCCATATTGGCGTTTACGATGCTCACACTCCCAGGCGTCAGCACCTTAAACCAAACGTCAAGTTGACGTTTGATATATGAACATGACAGTAAACACAACATGCCCGGTCCGAATCAAAACACCACTCACGCGGCCTTGAGCGCGCTTACTGATTCGAACCGGCCGTCAGCACTGTAAACGCTGTGATCGTTGTTGGCGTGATTCGGAACACGGCCCGTATTTACTGTCGTGTTCATATATCAACTTGACGTTTGGCTCAAGGTGCTTACGCTTGGGAGTGTGAGCACCGCGAGCGCCGTCCATGACATCATCAGTGACGTCACGACATCTCATGTAAACGCTACGAGCGTGCATCGGTCCGATCGTAAGCGCGCTGTGAGCGTGATTCGGAACATGCCTCTATGTTAGTTAACATGTCGCTTAAGTTCGTTTGTCCCTATCTGTCACTTTGACATTTACGTTTGTGAGAAAGGGACAAACAACATTTTAGTTAGCAGAAGTTTGTTAAGTTTTATGAATAAGGGGGTTATAATTTAGAAAAAAAAACTAGTTTTTACCTGCGATTTCGTCCTCGTCTAATTCCTTCATCGCGAAGTTATTGCTATTGTTTTTATCAGGCTTACCTAGTTATCGCTCTTCTATACAAACTTCCACTCCCTTAAGGGATGATTTCCGTGATAAAAAAGTATCCTATGTCCTTCCCCGGGACTCAAACTATCTCCATTCCAAATTTCATCTGAATACGCTATTTGACTAATTTTTTTTATAATGCCAATCGAACCAGTTTTTAGAGACCATCAAATGTCTATATGGGACAAACAACTATTAGAGCACTATAAAGGGCTAAAATTAGGGACAAACCTAGCTCGACGCTAGCGGGTCTCAAAAAGGCTCCTACAAATTGGCCCTGGCAAATGAAGTCACTTGCACTGCATTCGACCAACCGTTGTATGGGAAAATTAGTATTTTGCTGTTTTAGTCGTAAAATAATGCGTTTAGGTACATAGTTGCTCTACAATTTATTTTTTATTTTTACATAAGCATTCTATTGATACCCTTTATTTGAATTTTGGACGGTAAAAAAAATTACCTAATTTTCTGAGTTTTTGATGATTCATATCTTTTTATGATTTTGGTAAAATTTTATAATTTACGATTTATTGTGATATTTTGATGGCTAACTATCCAAAATGTGACACTGTGTTACAAATTTTAATATGTGTCAAATACCGTATTGGTTCAGCGGTTTAAGCGAGAAGACGTAACAGACAGACACACTTTCGCATTTATAATATTAGTATGGATTTACGCCCTCAAAACACCTATTTACGAATTCCATTGACGTCAAACAGAAAGCAATATCAAGGTCGGGAAACTGAGAACACCTATAAACTATACCAGATAAAAACATTGCGCAATGAGATGTGACCTCTCACATAAACTGACGACGCGACAGGCAGAACCGAAGATGAACTATACCGCAAACTGTTGCGCAACGCGATGCGACGCGATACCTCACCTGCCGTCCCGTCACGCGCTATGTATGGGCACAGAATAGTATAATAGGGATGTCGACTCAAAAAAATTTATTACTTCAATAGAAAGAAGACATAAAACTATGCCAAATAGTGAAAATCCTATTCAAATATCTCAAAAAATAACGAAGCTACAACGGTTAGAATGTTCGTACTTAGAGAGAGAAAGTGCTACCTAACCGTGACGTCACTGTTGAGTAGCGCCATAGTAAATGACGATCGTTCAATACAAAGGTGCGTTTTGCGGAAAAGGGACAGAACATACCCACTCTTAAAACTTTGAAGACTTAATTACGTATTTTTTTTTTAATTACTTTTTTCGCCATGTGATTCAGAATTTGAGCCTTTATGTAGAAAATTTGGATTTATTGATTTTCTTTTATAGTGCCGTCATCCCTATAGTACTACATACAGAACGGCCACGAACCCCCCGCACCGACGTCAGTTACCTCGTCCCTGAGAGACCCGCCTGGTGTCGATCGGGTGCCGTCGCGCCTCGCGATTCGTCCGCGCCACGCGCTACGCACCCGCGCAAACAATTGACGCGTGTACCGACAGCGCACGCACACATACTTACCCACAGCGCTTACGTTCCTTCGCGTGTCACAGGTGTGGTGTGGGCCCGAACAGTACTTGAGTTAGGTGTTCCCGCCGTACGGGGTCGTCTAGCGCGTGATAGCGACAACACAGACACATATAGTCCCTATTCGTCCCGGTACCGCCGCATACCGTATAACAGTACCCAGGTCGGGACTAGCTGAGTTTCTTGATGGACTGTTCTCAGCTAGGCTAGGTTTAGTGAACCAGCGACAAAACTCCCAGTAGCTCAATTCCACTGACACCTCAGATTCGGTAGAAAGCCTCTCAATAAATCCCACTGGAGCGCGAAATCTTATGGCGCTACCACAATTCGCCGTATTTGTGCAAATATTCGTGTTGCATCTCATTCTTTAATATCGCAAAAGAAAGGGAGGCGAATACGCAACGCGACACGCATAGCGAAGTGTGGGGGCGGCCTGAGAGTATTCCAGTGTTTAAACCGCCCGCGTGGTCTTGTCGGATGTTTCCCTGGATTTTAATTCTTAATCAACCAAAGCTTTCAAAATTCGATGACTTATAGGTCTTAGAGCTAGAGTTGAATGCTTGCTCTAAAAGTGCTGGCGCAGTGGTGGGCAAGGCATTCTCCATACAAACTCTGTGCACGTTTTATTCGTAGGTTTTGGCACTAACGAATGCAATATTTTTTTTGGATGTATATATTAGATATGCGAAGAAAGTGATGTGGAAATTTTCAAATATTTCACAAAAATTCAAAAAATAAAAAATAAATTACATCACGAAATAGCTATGAGAAAAATAAGCATACTGACCAAAAATCATAACTTTAATGCAAACACAAACGAAGTAAATCCTGCACAAAGTTTGTATGGAGAGAGCTTGCCCTACCCCTCCTCTTAAGCGGAATGGTTAAGCCAGAACCATTACGTTCCGATTCTTAATAACTTATGGAACCCTACAAATAATAGCTTTCCTCCAAAACTAACCCCATAGTTCTACTCCTATCTTCTCCAACCGCTTATCTCTCCGCACCTGCTATATAAGTTTGAACTCTATCCCGTTATAGCAAGGTTGACATTAAAGTAACTCGCGAGTAAGATGCAAGGTTAAGAAAGTGCTATGTTTACGAGTATGTTCACCTGCAGTTCTCACGACCGCGCGGCATTGACACGGCGCTTATGCAACTGTGGCCTTGGCCGTCAAACGCGCTCGCTCCCGCTTTTGCGTTCGAAGGGATTTGTCAGTGAT
The DNA here is from genome assembly GCA_951800055.1 of Cenopis cana. Taxonomy (NCBI): domain Eukaryota; kingdom Metazoa; phylum Arthropoda; class Insecta; order Lepidoptera; family Tortricidae; genus Cenopis; species Cenopis cana. The sequence goes on along the minus strand of OX637471.1, from coordinate 2,158,109 downwards.
GTCATTTGTGTTAAGATGTACACTGTTCAGCAGTGGCGGCGCGTCACAAATATTCTTAGGGAAGCCGGAAATACTTGGCTTTTCCTATTCTTCATGAGCCGTAGTAAAAGAACTGGACTGGCTGGAAATTAGGCAAGCCGATGGGAATCGAGTTGTATGGGCGGTCCGCCACTGCTGTTCAGTTAACAATTTGGTGGGTGATGCTTAAAGTTGCCACATTAATACTTTTATCTACACCCATATAGTAAGTCCTCTTTAATAAGTTCAAATACCGTAGATAAGACCCCGCTTTATAATATACTGTGCGGCTGTTGCGCGCGTCCCCTATTAGATCACGAAATAGAACACTTTAATGAGATCACGTACAATATTAAGACACAGCTGCGGGCTGGCGGCGGAGGCGCGGGCCGGCCTGTCGACGCAAACATGGCGCACGCCGGCGAGAAGTGCCCACACGAAACACATGAAAGAGGATTTAATATATGGATGTAGATAAAGTAGTGTATGCAACTGTACATAATTAGGCATTAAAACACTCGTGTGACCTTATTATGAAACTCGCCTTCGGCTCGTTTCATAAAACACACTCGTGTTTTAATGCCCCTCATTATGTACCAGTTGCATAAACTACTATTTTAAGCGCCAGTTGCACCAACGTAGGAACACAGGCCGGTCATCGTCAAATATGGCGCCGGCAGCTGTCATCCCATAGAAACTTGTCAAACTTTCCATACAATCAGATTTGACGAACACCGCTTACGATTACAGACAGTTTGGTGCAATCCAGCCTAATTATACAGTTATAGACCCTGAGAAGGATTTAGGATAGTTTTTTATAAGGAGTGTGGATGTTTGTACGGAAACACGAGATAAACGAGTTCCACCCAGACGAAGTCGCGGACAATAGTACATTACTTACCAAGGGCGATAAAACAAAGAATGTCTCAGATCGCAGGTATTTTACGCCCGAGCCGAAGGCAAGGGCGATAAATATGAGATCTGAGGCTTTCTTTATTATCGCCCGTGGTAAGTACAAAATTTTATGTCACCCCCTGGCCAGGAAGTGGGTTTTTTCGCGCGCGGAGCGTGCGATAATGGCCACTTTATGGCCAGGTGTGACATAAAAACTAGTAAAGAATCTGTCATTTTTTCATAATCATTTATTTACAAGAATACAACAACAAATAAAATAAAATAAAAGCTAACTTAAATCAAATCCTTCCTTGAGGCATGTACCGAGGATGCTGGCGGCATTTCCTCGCTGTATCGCAACGCTGAAACGTTGTGCCAGGAAGTCGCCAGCTCTTTGGTCACCAGTTATGTCAACCAGATCTCGCGATTTCACTAAATAACTTGTGTCCGCTGGGACCACATGGACCTAAGGCATGTTCCGAATCACGCTTACAGCGCTCAAAGCGCGCTTACGGTCGGACCGATGCACGCTCATAGCGCTTACATGAAATGTCGCGACGTCACTGATGATGTCATGGACGGCGCTCACGGTGCTCACACTCCCAGGCGTAAGCACCTTGCGCCAAACGTCAAGTTGACGTTTGATATATGAACATGACAGTAAACACGGGCTATGAGCGTGAATCGGTCCGATCGTGAGCGCGCTCAAGCGAATACCGGTCCGAAACAAAACACTACTCACGCGGCCTTGAGCGCGCTATTTGATTTGGACCGGCCGTCAGCACTGTAAGCGCTGCGAGCAATTTTAGCGTGATTCGGAACACGGCTCTAGAGTAATAGAACAGTACATTACTTAACAAGGGCGGTAAAACAAAGAATGTCTCAGATCGCAGGTATTTGATTATTACCGCCCGTGTTAAGTACAGAATTTTATGTCACCCCCTGGCCAGGAAACGGGATTTTCCTCGCGCGGAGCGTGCGCTAATTGCCGCTTTATGGTCAGGTGTGACATAAAGTATATTTGTAGGTTATTGTAACGTGTCCGTTTCCCCAACAGAACGTGAACGCGACAACCATCGACCAGTGGTCCGTGAAACTCGCCGAATACATACGGAACAACGACGAAGCGAACGCCAAAGCTGCCGAGCGCATCGTCACCACGCTAACTGACGAGCTGTTGCCTTGCGCGTCGTTCGCCGAGTTCTGCGACGCGGCCGGCTTGTTGGAGGACATACCGGACCCGGACGCGTGGCTGGCGGCCCTCATTAACGAGCAGCCCTGATTCAGGGCGCTGGCCGCCGTGCTTGAGAGGGCGGCTTAACCCTTAAAACAACCCTAGAGTGAGATAAGCTTTTCCTTGTCTCTATGGCATTGATTTAAAGTCGATTTTCTGCCCAGCTAGCAAGGCATGGTCGTCCATAAAACCTATTATGGTAGCTGCTCTGGAAAAGGTTTTGTCACTATGCCTTTAGGGTTCGGAATGAAGAAATAAATTCCGCTTAAGGGTGCTTATGTGGGCAGTGGGACTGGTATAATTGGTAGTTGTAAAGTGCATAGTTTATGATGGGTATGGAATAATTCGGGAGATTTAATAAGCCAAATGGTACCCGTTGATGTTGTCAATGTGGCGCTAGTTTCGTCTGCAATTAAAAATAGTCGTTATTGCCATCGATAAAAGGGTAATTTTTATATTGAAATTGACTAGAGCCTTGTCATAACTTGGTTAGTGAACCAGTTAATGTGCCCAATCGATATAATAACGTTGTATTACTTTTGAGCCTCGAAAAGTGTTCCGGACCGTCTATAAATTGTGCAAATTATACGTCGCAAGTGAGTTTTCGTGAGAAATCTGTCTTATGTATTTTATGTGTAAACTTTCTAGTTTTGAACCTTTCTTTTCGTACACACATCTGTGATGTTAAAGGGCAGTAACATGGAAAGTTTATGCGTTAGACGGTAATTTATGTGTAGATTACGTGGCGTCTCCTCGCGAAGCTGTACTGTAGAAGTAGATATTGTCACGCGTTCAGTCACCAGTCAGTCACCACTTGTCCCGTGTATTCGAGGCTTTCCACGCTCACAGCACGGCTGCAAACGCTCGCGTTAAAGCCTCGTTCATATAAGTGTGTTGCGGGTAAACACAGCCGAGTGTACCCGGTCGTCTATGAACGTAGTTTTAATATTCACCTATCCGTTAATAAGGCATGAATGCTAGTGTTATTGTTTTAAATATTGAATACTGTATTTAACTTATATCATACCGCTTTAAGTTAATGTAATGCTTTCGGCGTTATTCTGCTCTAATAAATTTGTTTGCTTTTATTTACTGTTTTATTTACCCCAAAGGTTCCCTGGAAGGGATCGCTTTTAACCATTTATTGTCCGAATGTTATTTTGTTTTGTAAAAATCCATTATTCGTACAATAATAAATATTTATTAATTATATTATTTAAAAAAAGATTATTAGTAAGCCTAGTCACAGATTAAGTAACAGTACTACCTACGTACAGAAGTCCCACTGTTAACCCTTTTCCAGGCCGCACCTACCTAGGGTGATGGCACCAGTAATCGGCAGGCTCCAGTAATCGGCATTTTTTTTACAAGTTGGATTAAAATTTGGACTGCCAATAATTATTCCAATTAATCAACACTGGAACATATACAGTGTATATTCTACTCTCATCCAAGGCAATATCATAGACACAGGCGGTTTTGTTTAAAGATGATAACATGAAAATGATGAGAAAATTAGTACTTCTGAAGAAAATGAATAATCCTTAAGGAAATAGTTAAGAGAGTGACTGTACATTTTTGTCGATTATTTAAAAACTATGAAAGATGTTTGAGTTTTTGTTTACGTTATGTATAGCTATAAATATCCTTCAAATAATGTTGTATTAGAACAATTTAATGTTAGCTTATTCTTGTAAAAAAATAAAGTGCCGGATACTGGTCCCGTGAAACTACACTTTCTCCAGTAATCGGCAGATGTTGATAATAATGATTCTTAATATGCCATTAATAAATTATTCGTAGATACATAGATTTTGCCCGACGCAATGACTCAGAATATATGAATACGAGGACAGATAGTGAGAGAAATACATGATTTTCATTCTAACTGCAGTACTAATCTAATATTATCAATATTAAAAATCAACGTCCTAATAAAACTACTGAACGTAGAAGCTTGTTTTTATTTTACAGTAGTCTTTCTAGCCTATACTTACTGTTTATCTATCTTTCCAAGCTAGCTCTCTCGGAACATTTCAACTTCTTACTGTCACTTTTCATTTCCATACATTTTATAACCTAAAAGTTTCTTTTAGGTTATATAAAGAAACAGAACACCCTAAGCAACTTTCTACAGTTCGTTTCTTTATTTATTCGTTTCATTCAACGATAATTTCTTATCCTGTTTCGTAAAATACATCAAAACAAAAGTACCTATTCGAAATACTTGCACTATACTAGTGCCGAATACTGGGTGCCGAATACTGGAGACTGCCGATTACTGGGTGCCGGACACTGGAGACTGGCTGCCGATAACTGGAGATTGCCTATATTTTTGGTTATTAGAATGTTTTTATTTATCCGTGTCTCTTCAGTTAACAAAAAGCTAATATGTTGTTACTCAGAGATATATTTCACGTTTTTATTCAGTTATTTTTATCCTAAGTACAACCATATTATTTTTATCATTGATGAAAGTACACAACCTCCTTAAAATGCCGGTAACTGGTGCCATCACCCTATATGGTTTTGCGAAAAACATTTTTTTTTATTTTATTAAAAATGGGATCGCTCTTGGCCAGCATCTAGCCAGGGGGCAAAGATGAGGCCGACGATGAAGCGAGCTCACCCAGAAGATGCCTATTCACTCGTGCCTTAAAAAGGTCTAGGTTATATGAGCTCGGAAACACAAACGCCGGCAGAGAATTCCAAACCTTAGAAGTGCGCATTATAAAAGATGATGCAAAGCGCTTGGTTCGAATAAGAGGAATTTCGACCAAGTAAGGATGGTATCCAGCCGTACGTCTGGATGTCCGATGGAAGAAGGGGGAAGGCACACTCTCCGAAGTACAATTTGTAGAAGACGCACAGACATGCTACTTTGCGTCTATGTGCTAGGCTCTGTAGCTTGTTTCCTACTACCTGACCGTCGCCAATGATCCTCCTGGCTCTGCGGTCCACCACTAAATATATATTCGAAATAGCTATGATTTGGAAATTAATGTAAGCGAAAAAGTAACCACTTACCAGTAGGTCAGCTTGTTTGCCCCCGACATTATAAAAAAAAGTAACTTCGCCGAACCCCAAATTATAATAGGTAAATCGGTCATTCTCCAGATTTGTGATCAAATTCTAATTAACGCGTCGCTTTTTTCCCACTTACTTTTCAATTATTTTAATCTCAAATATAGTAACATATCGATCATTGAAACTTAAATGTGTATATGACACTTTATAATTGTTAAAGGTTAATTATTTAGAAACAAATTAAAATTTATGTGACGTGCGAATTAGAAAAACGACGTGTTAATTAGAATATTTTACTTTTGTATGACGCGTGAATTAGAAAAACTACGCTTTAATTATACAAAATGGGTGACTTTTTTTTTTTGCCTTCGGCTCGGGCGTCAAATACCTGCGATCTGAGACATTCTTTGTTTTTCCGCCCTTGTTAAGTAATGTACTACTTACTATATATACTATTATGGTTGCGCTACTCCTAACTCGAGAAGAACGTTCCGTTTTTTTCATCGCAAAACCGTATCTTTATCACACCCGATGATATCTCCCTCACGATGCATGTGGCAACACACGATCGCGGCGTGCGCAACCACATAACTCCTCACTTCATAAAGAGTATTGTATAGACCTAGATAGTCGTGATTAGGACTTAGGCTGTTTCAGTCGTGAGGGCTTCAAGGTCGATTCTTCGGCATTGTGTGACAAGTAGAGCTCCGAGTGCCCTAGATAAAGCTGTTGGGGTGTCAGATATCAATGAAGCTTAGTGCTTGTTTTCGACCTGCGTGAGTACAGTTCCGTCTCAACCCTTCGTGTACGGAACCCTAAAAAGGTTTCTGAAGTACATTTCTTAATACCTCGCCCGCCCTAACATGTCGCTTTTGATGTGACAACCTCACTTCTCGCCGACAGCCTAAAATTTTTGATAGATTGATCCAAATGGATGCTTCACCCACAACAATCATTGTTGCAGCATGGTTGCTGCGCGCGACCCCAACAGTGTGCAAGCTTACGGGATTATTCCACTTACGTTTGCTCCCAGTTACAGTCACGAGTTTTAATTTCGGACCCACTTAAGGTTGACAGACCTGTCAAACTGTATAGGAAGTCAAAGAAAAATTTTGCGAAATGGGTCATAAATTAAAGCGCGTGACCGTACCTACGTCGGAAAGTACTTAGGTACTTGATTTTCTTTTAACTGAAATTTATTCCATTTAGGTCAGCTCTGACAGGGTATTAGGTATGAATGTGAAGGGATGCAAGAGAAGGGGTAGGCCAAGGAAAAGGTGGATGGACTGCGTGAAAGATGATATGGAGAGGAAGGATGTGAGTGCCGAGATGACGAGCGATAGAGAGGTATGGAAGAAAAAAACATGCTGCGCCGACCCCAACTAAATGGGATAAGGGCAAGCCAATGAGATCAGTTCTGACAGCACAATCGACAAAACCGCTCACCATACCAATTTTTCCTAATTTGTCAGTTTGGACGCCCGTTGCGTACCTAAGCTCCTATCTCTGGGCGGTTTTCACTTCAGGCATTTGAAGCTACCTGACCTGACAGAACTACCCTACCTTCCTTTCACACGAAATCTCTGTCCAAATTGGAATCTTGGGTTTCTGGTGATGTGTAAGAGCTCCAGAGGATGCGCTGTGGTCAGAGTGTGGTCAGAGTGAGAACTTGTACGTTTCTGGCTGTCAACCCAACAGACCCTCAAGTCAATAAAGGGTAGGTATCGCGCTTGTGGTTCTTCGGAAGTCGTAGGCGTCCACAGGCTGCGGTTCCTGCTGCCATCAGGTAAGCCGTAAGCTTGTTTGCCACCGTCATAGAAGAAAAAAAGTGTGGAAATAAATTTATTTTTCTAACATAAGTAACTAGATGCTGGTGTAAGTGGAATAAATCGCTTACGAGTAGGTATTTGTAGGTGTCGAAATAAAGGGCTTGTCGTGTCGTGTCATAGTATTTAAATTAGAGTGCGTTTAAATGTCATAATTGCATTGCTGCTGACGTATCTCCATACCAACGTGGTGGTTAGTTATGCCATTTTAAGACGAGAACTGTTTCTGAATGCATTGTACTCAGGTGTTGTAGCGCAAGAGAAATTATGCGTGTAGCTAGAAATAGTCGGGTCACCGATGGATTTAATTTTGCGTCTTTCCTGGGGCATTGCCTAATTTAAGTGCTAAGTATATAGCCTAATTGTTTGACGAACGGACTTTGCTCCCTCTAAACGGGCTATAAAAGCCTTTTTTTCGAATAGGATAAAGAAAATGATGTTTTTATTAACTTATATACGTACAGTCAACATCATAACATGTATCCATTCTATCCTATGTTCATAATCGCTTATCAAATATATATAAATTTAGTTCTAGTTACTTTTTGTAACACGGCGCAGTAGGTAAATAACGTAACACACATATAATTCACTTAACTATATTTACAAACCAAAGTAACTTCTTTTAAAATAAGACATAAAAATATACATAATTACAGGCAGCGAGACTAATTTTCAACCAATCTTTTTTGCAGTGTCAAAATCGTCATTTGTTTTTATTGTTTTTCTATCAGGTCGCCAAGCGGCCAGTACGAAAAAGGTTACAAATACAATCATATAAAGAGGCAGCGTTTACACTTTTGTTACTGGTTAGGTCCAGGCGCACGCTCGTCCTGTACCATTACCATGAGTTTGCTATGTTTGCATTACATTACCGTACTCGCTAGCGACTGCGTAAACGATTTAGTATGGACAAAAGTACAGCGCCTCTGGCAGTTACGCAGTAGAACTAAGAATCGCCATACTAAATCGTTTACGCAGTCGCTAGCGAGTGCATTAGCAAACATTGCAAAGTCATCCCATGGTAAAGGGTAGGTACCAGTGGCGGCGCGTCAAAAATATTCTTAGGGAAGCCGGGAATAGTTTGCCTTTCTTATACTTCATTAGCCGTACTAAAAGAACATGTGTGGCTGAAAAAAAAAATTTAACTGTTTATTTCAATTTTTTCATACATACATTTGACATTGTTAGGCATAATCTTATTTTTTAAAGATTTTTCAATTATCTAACGGTCTGTTATTATTATTACATTGAATATGGTAGTAATAGAAAAGAAAAATATTGAAGAATGTGTTAAGCGGTACTTAATTAGGCAAATTAGGCAAGCCGGTGGGAATCGAGTTGTATGGGCGCTCCGCCACTGGTAGGTGAGATGAGATAGAACTCTCGAAGTCTTTAAAACTGTTTAGTAAAATATAGTTAAATTTTAGTTAAATTGCCGCAGAAATTCGTTTGTCCCATCTGTCACTTTGTCATTTAACTATGCTTGTGAGGTTTGCAGGAGGTTTGTTAAGTTTTGTGAATAAGGGGTTTAAACTTTAATATTTGGAGATAAGGTTGAAAATTAGATGTATACATATTTATGATGCTGGCTGTACATTTTTTTTCCTTAGCCGGCTCCTATTGTGCGGTACTGCATTGTTACATACGTGATTAATTTAATATCTGAATAGGATCTTCGTTCGTTGAACTCAAATTTTTTGTGCGTGCATTGTTTGTGTACATGTATTTGCTTAGTCAGCTGTCTATCGGTTCATTTTATTTTATGTTTCATTACACTCGATGAGGTGTAGGTATGGTTGACGAAATATAAGCTGCACCGATTCGCCATACAAGTTGTTCGAGTAATGAAGATAAAAACGCGAGCGTAGTGAGTGCGAAATGTTTCGAACATTATGATGCAGGCACGGAAAAGATTTCACACGCATCAACTAATGTAGATGAAAACGCGAGCGTAGGGCGCGCGAAAATTTTCGAACATTATGATGTAGGTTCGGAAAATACTTTATACTCATCAAGTAATGTAGTTGAAAACGCGAGCGCAGCGAGCGCGTAATTTTTGAACATTAATATGCAGGTGCGGAAAATACTTCATACGCATCAAGAAATGAAGAAAATCGCGAGCGCGAAATGTTTTGATGCAGGTGAGGAAAATACTTCATACGCATCAACTATAATGTAGATGAAAACGCGAGCGTAGGGCGCGCGAAAATTATCGAACATTATGACGTAGGTGCGGAAAATACTTATCAAGTTATGTAGATGAAAACGCGAGCGTAGCGAGCGCGAAATTTTTCGAACATTCTGATGCAGGTGCCGAAAAGACTTCATACGCATCAACTATAATGTAGATGAAAACGCGAGCGTACAGCGCGCGAATATGTTCGAACATTATGATGTAGGTGCGGAAAATGCTCATCAAGTAATGTAGAAGAAAACGCGAGCGCAGCGAGCGCGAAATTTTTCGAACATTATGATGCAGGTGCGAAAAATACTTCATACTCATCATGTAATCTGTATGAAAACGCGAGCGTAGCGAGCGCGAAATATTTCAAACATTATGATGCCGGTGCGGAAAATAATTTATACGCATCAAGTCATACAGATGAAAACGCGAGCGTAGCGAACGCGAAATTTTTACGAACATTATGATGCAGGTGCGGGAAAGACTTCAAACGCATCAAGTAATGTAGATGAAAAAGCGAGCGTAGCGCGCGCTAAAGTTTCTGAACATTATGATGTAGGTGCGGAAAATGCTCATCAAGTAATGTAGAAGAAAACGCGAACGCAGCGAGCGCGAAATTTTTCGAACATTATGATGCAATTGTGGAAAATACTTCATACTCATCAAGTAATGTGTATGAAAACGCGAGCGTAGTGAGCGCGAAATGTTTCGAATATTATGATGCAGGTGCGGAAAATATTTCATACGCATCAACTATAATGTAGATGAAAACGCGAGTGTAGGGCGCGCGAAAATTATCGAACATCATGATGTAGATGCGGAAAATACTCATCAAATGATGTAGATGAAAACGCGAGCGCAGCGAGCGCGAAATGATTCGAACATTCTGATGCAGGTGCGGAAAAGACTTCATACGCATCAACTATAATGTAGATGAAAACGCGAGCGTACGGCGCTCAAAAATTTTCGCACATTATGATGTAGGTGCGGAAAATGTTCATCAAGTAACGTAGAAGAAAACGCGAGCGCAGCGAGCGCGAAATTTTTCGAACATTATGATGCAGGCGCGGAAAATACTTCATACTCATCAAGTAATGTGTATGAAAACGCGAGCGTAGCGAACGCGAAATATTTCGTACATTATGATGCTGGTGTGGAAAATAATTCATAAGCATCAGGTCATGCAGATGAAAACGCGAGCGTAGCGAACGCGAAATTTTTACAAAAATTATGATGTAGGTGCGGAAAAGACTTCAAACGCATCAAGTAATGTAGATGAAAAAGCGAGCGTAGCGCGCGCTTACGTTTTTGAACATTATGATGCAGGTGCGGAAAATAATTCCTACGCGTCAAGTAATATAGATAAAAAAGCGAGTGCGAAATGATTCGAACATTATGATGCAGGTACGGAAAATACTTCATACGCATCAAGCAATGTAGATGATTGAACAAAAATAAATTGTTGACCTATCAAATGGCTTTGTAAAGAGGTGGTTGAATAGATATTTTTTTGTTCATAAATTAGTGGAATACCTTTCAAAGTTCAAAGTGCTTTCTTGTAAAACATAGGTATAACTGAATACCTATTTTGGTCTGTTCTTTCACTTTCGAAGATGGGGTAGAGGCCTAGATTGATAGCGCACCCACCCTGGTTGCTTCTAAGAGGTATGTGATTTTCTGAGAATTGCTTTTTTTTGCTTCCTATCCGCCTATAACTTTCGAATTTGGTCATACTTGATGTTTCTTGTTACGTAGGTATATTTTACTAACGGATACCAATATACCCTAAATTTATGTCTGTTACGCGCTGAACGTATTTTATATATTTTGCTGACGGAAAACGCAACTAATCGGCACCTCGAAGAACCTCAATGACACCCATATCGATTATTAAGAAAAGTAAATAAGTAAATGTCCGCCATCTTCGATTTGAAAATGGATATCATTCTTGTAATGAGCACCTCAAAAAACAATATTTTATACAAAAATGCGCATACCTAATATATAGGTACATGTCGCAAGTACTACCATGCAACCGAGAGCCCGCCGCTCTGCGTAGGTACCCTCCATCGAAGACAAAAAAACCGAGGTTTCGTAGTAAGGTTTGTGAATATTGATAGAGACTGACTGACCAACATAATTAGATCTCTCATTTCAAACAGTTAATATGGTTTGAGGGACTTTTGTATTTTTGTCTTTAGCCCTGAGGTTTTGTTATTTCACCCCCCATTTTTTCAAATACTATCTGTTTATTATAAAATGTTTGAATGGGGTTCTATTTACTTTGCGTCCATGTATATACTTACCAATTTTCAAGCCTGTAAATCATGAACTGAAAGACTTCTCATACAAAGTTTAACCCCTCTTTTCACCCCCTTTCATCCCTAACCTATATGATTTTTATAGCCTATAACCTGGCCGAAGATCCAATAAACATATTAGTGAAGGCTGTATTAAAATCCATTCGCTAGTTTTCGCGTGATAGTTAGACAAATAAACAGACAGACAAACAGACAAACAGACACGAATTCTAAAAACAGTTGAAACGTGTTCTGTTATCGATTCTTAGACCCCTCCATCGATTTTTTTACTAATATCTTCAATGTACAGATTTTCGACCCTCTTCTGCTTTATTATATGTATAGATACATCCCAACGATAAAGTGTATAGAAGCTTTCTGATACATAATTTTACGTCTTATGTTTTGGATCATTTTTTGCTACGGGCCATAGTTTACGAGATTTTTACAAAAAAAAACTAAAAATAGGGTCATTCACCCCGAAGAACGAGAATCGGTAGAGAAATGCGACCTGCTGTAGAGGAGAAGTCTGGTCCGCCAGTCATACGAATATTTCTGCCCTTGCTGAAACGGAGACGCTCGCTCGATCAAACATAATTTGAGTTAGACTGTACAGAAAGATGTCGAGGTGCAATGTACGCGATGAACTTTACCGTCGCGTAGGCGGCTGCTGCCATTATTTTCGTAACGGGTACTTACAACGCTGTAAGGGGTTCACATGGCATCCTACACTTTTTTTTGTGTCATCATCTTACAAATCAGTGTAAATATTTTACTTAAGGCGCGGATTTACCTCAAATAAATAAGTCTAAAAAATCCTTTAATCATTATTTTATAATCCGACTGTAATTTTTTTCGACATATATTCCTTCTATACCTACTACATGATACATGAGATATTTGCATGGTTCTTTAGAAAAACGATTGCTAATTCATATACCTAAAATCGTCGTCGATAGTTTTGATTTTTTATTTAAAAACCCTAGTTGGTCTGTGCTCGAGCAAAGAGCACGGTATATTAAGCTACCACTACATAGCGAGCGAGCGAGCAAAACGTAAAAATTGGGATCACCAAGGTACTTAACCCATTGACGGCCTATGACAATACGTACATGCGTCATGGTGATTTCAAATTAACTTTTGCCTGCGACTTCGTCAGCGTAGACCTGTTTATCGCCTTATAATAATTGCTAGTGTATTAATTTAGGCGCATGCAATTACCGAGCTTTCACAACAAACTTCCACTCGCCATTCCGGCTCCTTAGGCGGTTGTCACTACCGCCTTAAGAAATGATTTCCTGGTTTTTAACTATACTAAAGTTCTCTCCAGAAACTTAAATTATTTCCATGGTACTATAAAACCACGCACTCAAGTGCTCAGTGTAGTTCACGTTTGGGGGTTAAATGTACGAGATGACCCTCGTATTTTGAAAATAAAACAGGCAATTAAATAGACGTATTTATTTAAAATTATTTATAATTTATAATATACAATTTGTGTGAGACGTATGACAAATTGTTCCTCTAATAAACACCATGTTTACGCGGTACTATGATTCACAATACCACAATCTCGAGTATAATGTATTTTTGTACCTTATATACTATTCCACATAATTTAAATAGTCTTTAAATAACTTAGTTACTAACTTATTAGCGTAGAAGAATAAGAATTGAAGCACCAATTGCACCGTAATTGATATAGATATATTTCTGTGTTTAAAATTGCATATAATCCGTGCCGATTGTATTATATTTCCATTTGGGTAGTGTATATATTTGGGGAAATTTTCTTATTTTTCTTACCGGCATGGGAAAATCGATGTTTATAATCACAAATTCACATTTATATTTTAAATATATATGCTTAAATATAGTAGATTTAATAATAAACATGAAAGTTAATGATAGTAGTTTATGCAACTGGTATATAATGAGAGGCATTAAAACACGAGCTTGTTTTATAAAACGAGCCGAAGGCGAGTTTCATAATAAAAACACACGAGTGTTTTAATGCGGCATTATGTACAGTTGCTTACATATTGTTAACTATTTGGTTTTTGTAGCTTTTACAGTGACGGGTGCGACCTAGGAATTTTAAAACTTCCATAAACATAAACAGTGGAGCATGAAGTGAACCCATTCATAATTAAAGTAGACTTTGGAATAAACACAAAATGGCAATAATGAAAATTCAATGAGCTTACACTATTGCGCGCTTAAAAACACAGTGACGCATTCAAAACTCTATTGTGTGTACATTAAATTTGAATTTTGATTTACAGTTGTGTCCTTGTATTTTTAAGCGAGTCACGCGTTTTAAGTGTATGTCGTTCTTCGGGAAATTTGGTCACGAAGCATATTGAACCTTTTTTATTTACATGGGAACTTTGACTGGCAATATCCAAAAAAAGTTCCGAAGATAAGAAACCTACATTTATCATTTACTGTCAACACGGCGAATCCTCACTTCATATCAATATCGGCATCGCGCTTATGACTTCTCTGTATAGGTACTTTAATAATAGCTTTTCATGAAGCAGTTACTTGCGATTTAAACAGCCCTATGTGTTTTTTCCCCTTAGAACGACTAACATACGAAATCAAACGCGTTTCGAGACGGAAACCGTTGTAAACTCGGCCATACAGCTTGGTAATAAGATTAGAAGTCGTATGAGCCGGACTCGCCAGCCTTGCCGATGCGGAACACGTATCTGTAGACCAGGCCGGCGATGACGCCTCCGGTCAGCGGACCCACCCAGTACACCTGAAACAAATCACAAGTTAGGATCATTGTATATACAGGTATATATTAATAGATTCTGAGAATATGTGAGGACGTATATTGTAGACGGATGGCCGAATCTAACACTTAGAAGTCACAGTCAGGATCATCGTACACCTACGATATGTATGTTATTACATTCTGGGAATACGTGAGGACGTGTATTGTGGTCGGATGGCCGAATCTAACACTCCATTAATGTATAGTACTTTTATCGGCGGTAGCCCTCATTGTATTAAATGGAAAGTCTTGATGTCGGAGATGGTTCTAAGGTGCATATACCAACGTAAGTTGTGTAAGTTATTAATTCTATTATTATTCAATTGTACTACCGATTCCATTTTCCGTTACCATTAAGTGTTGTACCATACTGCTCTTACATCATTAGTACTGTGTGATTTCACTTTCCCCGGGTATTGTCCGTTTGCCTTTGTTCTACTAATGCTAGCTAAAATAGTCCCTATGGAAATTGACATAAAGGAAAGATTGCTTCAGATTAGACTGCCCCTATTGTTACGTCTCGGGAGAAAAATATAGTTCTTCCGGAGCTATAAGTTTATTTCTTTTTGTAACGTAAACTAGGAACTTGGCTAATGAATAGCGGAGAGATAATTGTGTTTAGGTACCCAAACGTCCATATTCTCACAATGAATCTTCTTCAGCCAATCTCATTTCATTACATGTATGTATGTTTATTTTATGTTTATTATAAAATTATAATTTATTTTTGATAAGTACCCACATGATACTCAGATATACAGGGTGTCCCAGAAGACGACGTCGTCCCTTCGAAGGCTGATAGACCAACTCATGACTCACCATCAGAATAACGTACTAAAGATTTTTTACTAAAGTCATGTTACGTTATTCTGGCGAGTTATGAGCTGGTCTACGAGTATCAGCCTTCGAAGGGACGACGTCGACTTCTGGGACACCCTGTATAATGTTGCATTATCTCCGCTACCCAAAGGTTGCCTGCAAGAGATGGTTCTTTAGCGATAAGACCGAATGTTGTTTACCTCTACTTTAAGTATAATGTTCTGTACTGTGCTCTTTTTGAGTCCATAAAGAGTATTTGTACATACAGAACGGACACGAACCCCCCGCACCGAGGTCAGTTACCTCGTCCCTGAGAGACCCGCCTGGTGTCGATCGGGCGCCGGCGCGCCTTGCGATTCGTCCGCGCCACGCGCTACGCACCCGCGCAAACAATTGACGCGTGTACCGACAGCGCACGCACACATACATACTTACCCACAGCGCTTACGTTCCTCCGCGTGTCACAGGTGCGTCCAAAGGTAAAGCGTCGGTATTATAGTCCCGTTTTTTTTTTTTTTTTTTTTAGTTTTTTTTTTTTTTCGTTTTTTCATCGTTGTAGTACTTACCCAGTGGCTCGCCCAGACTCCCATGACGAGGGCGGGGCCGAAGGAACGCGCCGGGTTCATGCTGGAGCCAGTGAAGGGGATCTGCAAAATCGTATATGTTAATCGACTAGTAATATTATTAAAAAAAAAACTGGCCAAGTGCTTGTCGGACTCGCCTTCCGAGCGTAGGCAGTTAAATGTTACTAAAAACACTAGATTTCTTTAAATGATTTCATTATAAACGTATAAATGTTGCAGCGCTCGTGGGCCGGGTACCGCTTGCGGTATCTAAGGTTAAGCAACGTGGGCAGCGGTCAGGACTTGGATGGGTGACCGCTTTGAGTGGTTACTAACTGAGCGCTCCCGTGCTTTGGAAGGCACGTTAAGCCGTTGATCCCGGTTGCTGTCTATGGCAGCAGTCGTTAAGCCAAGTTGGAGGCCTTCGGGCGGTTTGAGAACTTCTAACAGTCAAGTTGCCCACTCACTTGACAAAGCCTAATTTCAATAAGGTCTAGTTTCCCCTCGGGGTGGAAGGTCAGATGGCAGTCGCTTCCGTAAAAACTAGTGCCTACGCCAAATCTTGGGATTAGGTAGCAGACTCCAGGCATCTTTCAGGATGCAACTGTACTGGGACAACGCTAGGAGGATGATTATAAACGTATAGTTTTCAGATTTTTCCCTGTACTTGTAGTATTAAGACCATATCACTTGTCAAATTTCATTGTTCTAAGTCAACAGAAGGTAGGTACCCTGTAAATTTTGATTCTCTTGAGAGTGTCGAAATATACGTTTTATGCGGCAACGGACGGAGCTCTTCAGTTCGCTGCGGCGGCTGTTCACCAAAATCGGGGACGTGATAGCAAAGCTAGACATGATGAACTGTGACTTACGCAAGCAGCATGGCAGGCGGTGATGCTGAGACCGATGGCGAGTGGCGCCGAGCCCTTCAGGTCGTTGCGGCGGCCATCGCAGACTCCGTTCACCACCAGAACCAGTACGAACGTGATCAGCGCCTCAATCAGCACAGCCTGCACAACAAAATAAGAGAGTTAGGGCACAGAATAGTATAATAGTATTACATACAGAACGGACACGAACCCCCCGCACCGAGGTCAGTTACCTCGTCCCTGACAGGCCCAGGATGACAGGCCGGGTTACGATCGGGTTACCGTCGCGTCTCGCTATTCGTCCGCGCCACGCGCTACGCACTCGCGCAAACAATTGACGCATGTACCGACAGCACACGCACACATACTTACCTACCCACATCGCTTACTTTCCTTCCCGTGTCACTCCCGTGGTCATTTTGCTCTCATCTTGCTGGAATATGGAGCAGCGCAACTGGGGAAGTACATCCGCTTTGCAGAATACCACAGCCATAAACAAGTAATGTAGTATCGTGTTCCTGGAGGTGAGCAAGGTTGCCAGATCTCCCAAGGATAAGAACAGCAAAATACTAATTTTCCCATACAACGGTTGGTCGAATGCTGTGCGCCATTTGCCAGGGCCAATTTGTAGGAGCCTTTTTGAGGGCTGCTAGGCCTGCTAGCGTCGAGCTAGGTTTGTCCCTAATTTTAGCCCTTTATTGTGCTCTAATTGTTGTTGGTCCCATATAGACCAACCATTACCATTAATCGCCTTAAAAACTGATTAGATTGGCATTATAATTTTTTTTTAGTTAAATAGCGTATTGATTCAATTCCAAAACAAAACAAAAACTTCTCTATTTCCTGGGACAGGAGATTGAAATTTCATTGCCAATTTTTCTTGTGTGGTGGGCCGCTAGAGTTACACGTACATACCTGTCCGTCTGTGACACCGGGTCCTGGCCTCGTCATGCCGAAATCCTTCACTTCAACATCGGGAACAGCCAACTGTTGGGAAAAAATAATCATGTAACTAAATTTTTTAATCAATGTGAAAATTGAAAAATTCAACACCACAGGTGGGATTTGAACCTCTGGAATACGTCCATTTCTCTACCAATTGTGCCACCGTGGTATCCCTTGTGATGGTGAATCATGTAACTGTCATATTTTAGGCAACAAAAGGTGTTGTAAACTCCGCTTCGAGTCCTCTCCCAAACCCTCTGGATACCAACCACGATGTTAAAGACACTTCACAAGTAACTAGCTTGGTTCCAGGAATAAGTAACTTCGACCTTGCACGTTGAGCTAATTGCCAAAAACAAAACAATCGGATTTAGCATTAAATTGACGTCATAGAGGTATTAAACTTTTTCCTCAACATCTGCACGTTAATCGTTTCTCAAAAGCCGGCGTGACAGGTTGGCCTATATTCGCTATATGTGATCTTAATAAGTGATCACTTAATAACGCCTTTGAGCTGTCACGACGCTAACTAGGCGCATCAGGGCTTATTCACAAAGTTAACAACTCATTGACCTAGCCAGTGTAAGTCTGATCTTAAAACTTGATACCCTGTGTTACCGGCATGCAGGCTTTTTTCAAGTTGGGTATTTAAGGCGAGAAATATCGCGTTTTTTGAAACGCTGTTCTGCCCGGAAAGCGTTGTTTTTAGTAGGCTAAGTAAAAAAAGGAAAATAAGGCTCGACTTTGGATCTATCGAGAAAATTTAAAGCAATTATGTTTCAGCTATTGTCAGAAACACAATCATATAGTCCGAATCGTATATCTGTAAATCAAACCCTACTTATAGTTTTTATCTAAAACTTGAATAACATCATCGTAGCGATTCACCTTCGGTACAGTTGCCGGCAATCATCTTGAACCTGATTGACCTGCGCAGTAGCGTGATTTGTACGTAAATCGGCTACTGCGCACACAAGGTTAGGTTCAAGATGTTTGCCGGCAGCTATATTATAAATACTTTTGTTAAAATTTGAAATTAAAATATTTTAACGTAAAAAACAAATATTTTTTAACTATATATACATGTTCCTACTGTTAGATTACTTTGAAAATTTTTGAAGTTCCTCAGTAGGAAGGGCACAGCAAAATGTCATCTCCTGCTCGAATTTGGAGCAGCCCAACTACCTCTGACTTGCAGAAGACCACAGCCGTAATAATATTATTTACTATACAAGTATGTACCTAGTGTTGTATTCCTGGATGTGAGCAAGGTTGCCAGCGCTCCCGAGGGTGCACTGTGTTGAGAGCGAGGGATCTATTGTCCCTTCTGCTGTCAACACAATGAATCCAAAAATTTTATAAAGGGTCAAAGCGTACGTGACTCTTGGAGTTGCAAGCGTCCATATGCTGCGGTGTCCGCTTACAATCAGGTGGACCGCACGTTTCT
Organism: Cenopis cana; assembly: GCA_951800055.1. NCBI lineage: Eukaryota > Metazoa > Arthropoda > Insecta > Lepidoptera > Tortricidae > Cenopis > Cenopis cana. The sequence continues at coordinate 2,139,197 of OX637471.1, read as the reverse complement.
TTGCCACAGTCGTAGCGTAAAAAAAAACTTGTAAGGCTTCCTAAGGTCTACGTATACTAGACAAGTGATTCGAGCGACGCGTGCGCCGCTGCGCTTGCGTCTGCTATGAAACGAAGGTCGTTACGATTCAAACCTTTACAGTACCAGTGTCATGGCGAGCGACACACATGGCTCCATAAGGTTTCGGTCGTGAAAGGAAATTAGTAATGTCTGAGTGTGCGTGGTCGTATTATTGTGTTTAGGAGGCTAAAGGTATAACGTTTCTAAGTTACAACTCAGGACGGGTTTATTGATGCGATGTTGTTAAAGCCGTCCTCTCCTGGCGAAAAAAAAATTAACAATGGCATTGTTTTGTTATACACCGACGACAGAGGAAGGCATACAAGTTAAAAAAAAATAGATTACAAAATTTGTCAAAAGTATTCATAATACCAATAAATACGATGATATTATTAAAGTTTTAGATAGTAAAATATATTTTATTTTTTCAATCTTTAACCAAAAGCCGGAATTCACACCATGACTCAACTACCAAGAGATTCACAAATCAAATCACAGACAGTAAAATTAGTATGGATGGAAGTTTTACTCGTGATCCTGGCAATAGTCTGGCATATGGTTTTTCGCATGTCATTGGCTGTCGTGCAGCGCTACGAAATATTTGACAGTGAAAGTTTTAAATAAATATTTTTTTTAATTAAATGTTTTTTTTTTTGTGGACACTTACACAAATCAACCTAGCAGTGGCGGAGCGTCCATACAACTCGATTCCCACCGGCTTGCCTTATTTTCAGCCAGTCCAGTTCTTTTACTACGGCTCATGAAGAATAAGATAGGCAAATTATTTTTGGCTTCCCTTAGAATATTTTTGACGCGCCGCCACTGCAACCTAGTCCCAAACTAAGCAAAGCTTGTACTATGGGTACTAAGCGACGATATGCATACTTAAATAGATAAATAGATACTAAAATACATAGAAAACATCGAAGACCCTAGAACAAATATTCGTACTCATCACACACATAAATGCCCTGGCCGGGATTCGAACCCGGGACCTCCAGCTTCGTAGGCAGGGTCACTACCAGCTAAGCTAAAGCGGTCGTCATTATATACGTGCTCATCACACAAATAAATGCCCTGGCCGGGATTCGAACCCGGGACCTCCAGCTTCGTAGGCAGGGTCACTACCAACTAAGCTAAAGAACTTACCCTGACGAAGGCGGCGCCAGCCACGGCCCCCAGGGTCTGCACCACGATGTAGAACAGCGCCTTGATGATCTTAACCTCGCCGGCCGCGAGCAGGCCGAGGGTCACCGCGGGGTTGATGTGCCCGCCGGACACGTGCCCGATCGTCTGGTGACAAATAAGTCAAATAACGTTAGTTTTAAAGGAATTACTGAACACACTGAAGCTTAAAAATAGAAGAGTGACGGAAAAAGGCCCAATGTTAGACAGCTTAATACCCCAATAGTTTATTGCACACTGTATTATTATGACAAGCTTGAAAGTGTCATCTATTGGGTCAGTATCGAGCACAGGGACGTTTCCCTTATAAAAAACTATGTATATAAATTAACGCTTAGATGGTACAGTCAGCAGCAATGGTTGCTACGCGGGCGAGGTGCTCAAAATGATTGTAACACATCTTTATTATAAGCGAATAATAGCGTGTGTAGATCATTTTGAACACCTCGCCCGCGTAGCAACCATTGCTGCCACTGCTGCTGTACAGTAAAATTAAGATTAGATGCGAAGAAGAACTCCATTTAGCATAATGTCCACCCACACGAGGTGAAACGACGCTATAGTACATGACTGCTCGACATGACCGACTCGTTCTCACCTGTCACCTCACCCATCACCCGTTTTTATATGGAAACTGTCAAATGTCATTTCATACCTGAGCGGGGTTACAGGTGAGAACGAGTCGATTTGTGAATAACAGCCCTGTAGACGAGAACAAACGGACATCCACACAGTATACGAAACTATTTTTGCCCGAGCTTGAGTAAACGGAGGCGTTCCGCTCGCTCGGACTATTATGTGGGTCTACTACACTGCAGTAGGTACAGTGGGCCAACGAAAATGTTGAGCACTTTAGTACTTTGTCAAATTAAGGAGGTTTCAAATTTTATGACGTTTCAGTCTAAATATTTCTTAGATTTCGATGTGACAAGGTTCTAAGTATGCTCAACATTTTCATGGGCTGTCTGTACGTTACATTAGAATTGCGCGTGAGATATTTCATAGTATCGACAATATCGTTTCACAGAGCCTACAATTTATGGATATGAGATAGTTATCAATTTACGGGACGTTTTGCTTATAAATCTCAATTAACTTAGGTATCTTGGCATAACATGAACATTAAGCGTTTATATAGGTCTAGTATAGCTGTAAAATGACGACATAAATGGATAGAAAATTGTGATGATAGTACGTTTTCAACATTTCACAAAATCAAAGTGCGTTCTAAGCAAACATTTTTTGCAATTTCTGATTAAAAAATTTAAACAAAAATGACTACAAAACTAACTCAAAAAGGCATGACACAAATTTTTAATGTTTTTTTGTCTATTAGGCGACGAAAAATAATAAAAAACGTTTTTTCGTTCTCCTGTAAAATTTGCCAAAACTGAGATACTTGAATTTGGCTTAGGGCAGCCGAGCGCGTGCGAGCGGGATTCTATGATTAGCTGTCAAACATCGGTTTTGTTAGGGGGCTATTCATAAATTACGTCATCAATTTTTGACGATTTTTGACCCCCCCCCCCCCCTAAAATCATCCAACCATCATAATTCGAATGACCCCCCCCCCTATCAAATAAAATGATGTCATTTCAAAAAAATGGCTTAATTTTTCAATAAAAAACTATTTAAAATGATTTAGTTATTATTATTTCTTTAAAGTTAAAACAATCAACAAAACAACAAATTAACAATCAACTCTAAATATCAAATAACAATTTTTATTCATTTAGATTTAGTGTTTTCCCATGGGGACTTCACCCACTCACTCCTCCAAGTTCTAAATCAAATCGGGCCTGGAATCATGTGGTTCTTGATCAGAGCCTCCAGCCAATTTCATTAGCTATTTATTTATTATAATAATTTATTGTTGATTCAAGTTTAGTAGGTAATTTTTTATAGCATTAACAGTTTATAGAAACACGAATTTCATTCCTTTTTAGGAAAAATAAACGCATTTGTATTTGTATTTGTATTTGTATTTTTGTATTTTACTCATTAAAACACTTTTTAAAGATGCGAGAGATGATGTCATCTTGGGATTGACCCCCCTCCCCTCCTACGTCATGCTACCATCATCCAATGTTATGACCCCCCCCCCCCCCCCAAATTTGAAATGACGTAATTTATGAATAGCCCCTAGACAGAAAACCGTCTGTAACAACGTAAGTAGGTACCATTAATTATCCTGTGCCTTAGGTACCTCTCTAGTCTCTGGGTAACTGTTATGCGAAGCCTTCTTGACCCCTGACTCACCGATCACCGATCCGTAGATATGTAGCTTACAGCTTACAATAGGTCATGCAGCGTTCACGCCGACGCTGAGGTTAGCAGTGTGGACTGCGCTTTATTGACCCTTTGTATATGATATGAGTCAACAAGGCAACAATGTTACAAAACGATAAAAAAAAAAACCACGGCGCTGTCAGTCCGAGATTGGATCCCGACGATTAACCTGCGACCCGGCGTCAAAACGCACCCACATCGATCAGCCGTGCCATTCTAATGTAACGGAAAACTTGACGCTACTTATATTGTTTGACATGGTTATGTTTGATTCAAATCCTATGCGCAATATTTGTACAGTCAATGTCGAAAATATGACGGACAAAGTGCCAAAAATAATGACAAGTAGCTCTAGTATAAGTTTTTTCGAAACATTAACTAATTCGAACGCGTTTGCGTTTTGTCTCAAAATGTATATGTTTGCATTACACTTATGATTTTTGGTCAGAACGCTTATTTTTTCAATTTTTTGTTTTTAGGGTTCCGTACCAAAAAGGTAAAAAAGGAACCCTATTGGTTTCACTTTGTCTGTCTGTCTGTCTGTCTGTCTGTCTGTCTGTCTGTCTGTCACATCGCTAAATATCTCAGGAACTACTTATCCTATCGATTTGAAATTTGGAATAGTTATAAACAAGGGTAACCCAGATACATAGAAGATGGTTTTTAAATTATTTTATTTTATTTTCTGTGAATAATGACAGATAAAAGGGGGTTCAAAATTTTAAAGTCTGGCAACTATGTCAAGTGGGGTATCATATGAAAGGGCTTGACTTGTACATTCCAAAGCAATTTTTAGTTTTTTTTTTTCGTTGGGGAAATTTCGATTTACGAGGGAAAATGTAAAAAAAAATACCATTCCCCCCCCCTTATCTCCGAAGTTTACGAAGAAAAAAATTTGAAATTATTACACAACATTAATATGCATGTATATTTTACAGGAAAATTATAGCCATAGCTCTATCTAGTTTTTCTTTTTTTTAATCATCAAAAAACTTTTCTATACTAAGTTTGTAATTTAATCACCTTTGTATATATTTTTGTTTTATATTTAAATTTACAAAATTACGTTGAAAATACCTTCTTTCAAATAAAAAAACAATTATTGAAATCGGTTGATGTGATAAAGAATTATCCTTGATAAACCAACATACGTACTAAGTTATTCAGTCGCGCAAATTAGTAACACAATGCGCCGATAGATGGTGCTGTCATGTTGGGGTCGGGACGGGTACACAACTACATATTCAAGAACTGTGTACGGAACCCTCGGTGCGCGAGTCGGACTCGCACTTGACCGGTTTTTTTATTTTTTTTAATAATTTGATGACGAATAAAACTTTCACAGAGTTTGTATGCAGAAGGCCTTGCGTATGCAGGCGCCTGGCACGTATACCTTATCGAAAGTTCCCACGGTTAAAATATGCAGACTCCAGCCTACACAATATAAAATTAACTAAATTTATAACGCACTCGCTGATTAACGGTAATCGGCCATGGCAATGGCCTTGAAGCTCGATTTAGAGTATAAATTAGCAATTAAAATTAAATGTTGATTTTATAATAGTTATGAATCAGAGCGGTGGGCCTTGGCGGGTCGCCGGGGTCGCCGGGTGACCCGCGGGCGAAAACTGGAAATGTGCCACTGTTAAGTACCTACACGCCGCACTTGGAGCTTCGGCCGACCACTTATAGACAATACGGTTTTAGTACCATATTTATGAGAGGATACACTCGATACATATTTTTGCACTAATATTTTGGTGTTGTATGTAACTAGTACCTAGATCTCCCGACCAAATCTACTGAGTTAGATCTGACATTTGATCTATCGGACTTTTATAAAACTCGCTCAGTGTATAGTACTTTAACTTCCGAACGATGACAACATATTCGTATCGACGTAACTCCGATTAGCAGGTTCATAAAACATATTTCTCAACGGTTGCTTATTTATTAGTTTATTACGGAAGAGGAACAGATTAGTCATATAATTATATTAAATTTGCCTCCGTAAACTTTAACATTACATAATAATACGACACCTTTAGTGACCAATAGTTGATACCAATTGATCGCCTCTGTCATTATGACAGGATTGATGTTTGTATTGGGTCAGTGACGAGCACCTTAAACTTCTCAATACTTAAATACGCGTTGACTCGTATCGTATAAGCACAAAATAAAGAATATACAGAAGGTCCGTTCCCGCCGTTCTTGAAAATACATACCTTAAACTTGCCTGACTCACAGGGTTGCTTCTGTATTGATTCTGAATTTTAAAAAGGAGCAGGTATATTAAAAATTCTTCAACATGACATTTAAATATGAACCAGCGTATCTTGGTAAAAAACCGGCCAAGTGCGAGTCGGACTTCGCACATTTAGGGTTCCGAATCAACCTCAAAAATATGGTTTATCAATATATTAGTATTTGTTGTTAAAATATACGTAATATTGAACATTGTCACCAAATTTCAAGTTCATAGGTCAATGAGAAGTCTAAAAATTCTTCGGTACAAATTTTGTGACAGACGACGGACGGACGGACGTCTGGGCGACACCAATAGGGTTCCGTTTTGACTCTTCGGGTACGGAACCCTAATAAATTGATGCGTGACCCGCTGCGAGTTGTGACTTGTGCCCGGCGGCGGTCGAGAGCGCCAACAAAGAATATACCTACCTAATTAATTAGGTACCTACTTAACTAAACCATAGTACTTAAATACTGGCGTTTTACCAGCGAACGATAAGATGAATGTGTAATGGTTGATCGTCGTTATCAAAGCGGCTAGTTTCAAAAAATTACCTACCTACCTAGGTATTGTAACTACCAAAATGAGAAAACCGTTTTATTTACCTTTCAATATCGTTTGAAAATTTTAAGAAAGTGTAGGCACAGTTTTTTGTCGTATTTAAGTGTATTTAAACAATAAAATACATTCCAACTGTAATAATATCGGTTATTCATTTTGACGTACGTGACACAAAGTATTTACGTAGCGGCGGGGACGTCAAGTGATCAACGCGCGCACAACTAGCACTCGCGACGCGACAGTGACAGTCGCGACTAAGCTTGTCCGAAATCAACCGAGAATGCCTGTAAATGTTACGTCTGTGTGCGTGCGGCGAAAATGGCACTTTGTACTGAGCGGACTCTCTGCTCCGGCGCGCGCCGCCGCTATTTACTTTGTGGTATAAGTCCTCGCGATAAACCCCCTGGATCCGCCATTTTGAAATTATTCGAAAACAGAATCGACAAAAATATTCTTTATAATAAAATTATCGAACCGACAACATTTCAGTAGCTCTAGTATAAGTTTTTTCGAAACATTAACTAATTCGAACGCGTTTGCGTTTTGTCTCAAAATGTATGAAAGTGGTATGAAAACGTGAACAGCGCCTCTGGTGGTCACTAGTGGAAACTAAAACAGCGAGTATAACATTTGTTGCTAACCGATGAACGCGTGTATTTCAAACTCGGTGACAGCGTTTTCATACATTTTGAGACAAAACGCAAACGCGTTCGAATTAGTTAATGTTTCGAAAAAACTTATACTAAAGCTACAGGAGAATCGCAAAAAATGCGACTTTCCTAACTACATTGGGCCCGAATCGGTAAAAAAGGCAGTGAACTAATACAACACTACTTGTTATACGGTTTTATAATAACATGAACGTTAAAAGCACATGTTTCGCACATGTCCAAGCATACGAGTAGGTATGTATGAAATATTTATAAAGTCAATAAACTGGGTTAGTTCAATGCTTCGCGCAAGTTAGTTCGCATAGTGAACGTGTGCAGGTAATAATAGGTATTTTACTCAATAAATTATGTTTCGAAAGCGTTTGTAAGGGTGTCAATCAGATACCGTGTGACATTAGTAAGGTAGATACTGTATACTGTCTGTACCTATAGTACATAGATAAAAGAGGGCTCAAAGGCTTTTCGAAAAAAAATATTTCGGCAGAAATTGGTGATTTTACCCGAATTAAACACTGCTTTTCATTTTCGAATCCGAGGAAACTTAAAAATACTTAGTAAGTATTTTCAAAATACATTTCGTCTGTAGACCAGTTAAATCTAATCTTCATCGTAATGATGTCAGCCAATTTGATGTCTGGACCACTTAATTCATACTTTGTCACAGTGGAAATCAATTTGAAAACCGCTAAAGATCTCATTCTAATGTCATTGTGACAAGGTACAAAGTGGCACAGGAATCAAATTGGTTGAGCGTAGCGTACAGTCAGCAAAGAAAGCGCTCTACCCCTTTTGGACTTTAACGTACACATAATAGAGTCGAAAAGGGGTAGACCAGTTTTTTGGTTGACTGTACCACTCAGCACGCCACTTAGATGAATAATGTGACAATGAACCACTTGCAATGTAGGTATAGGTTTTTCAACACTTTTACAGATCTCCTTCTGAGACAGAAACTGGAAGATAGTTAAGTTTGAATTTAGAATTTAGCTCTTCGCATGGCTATTATCAGCTATCAACTAAAATTGGGATTGGTAATTTTCATAGTAAACTCCTCAGTGAAACGCGAGAAATTTGTATTCTATAGGTAACTACCTAACAGAAAAAAAGTTGTTGACTCGCGATAATTATACATTTAAGATTTTGTAATCTCGAGAGAAGAAAATTTATTTCGCAAACCTTTGCAGTGGTAAACTCCCAAAAAGAAATACCATATATAATTTATTTTGCAAACCTTTGCAGTGGTAAACTCCCAAAAAGAAATACCATATATAATTTATCTATACCTATTTAATTATGAAATATTTTGTACCTAAGTGCGATTTCGACGCGTACAGAGCCGCGTGCGCAGCTAGTTAAGATATAAAAGTGACAGCTCTGCTTGACCAGCACAGTCACCGTGGCATTTATCACCGCTGCGTATTCACCACGCTACAAACCGTTATTACCTGACCCCAGGTTGCTCACAGTTGCTTCGACGCTTGGGGTCAAGTTGTAAGCAGGTTCGTCGAACCACAATACACATATCACGTAATAGTAATGGGCGCTGCGATCAAGGGCGCCAACAATCCCTAATGCGAGTAGTCGAGACACAGGCGGCAGCGTTTTATTATTCGCTTAAGCGGAGGTATGTCCCGCTCTAACACGCGACTGCCCGTTCCGCTACAGTCCAAATTGAACCGTAATGGTATTAGTTTAATGCTTAATTTTAAGCGGAGAAGTGTCGTAGGGGGTTGCACTAACTTACGACAAATCGATCAACGTTAAATATGGCGTCACAAGCTGACACTGACACACCATAGAAACTTGTTAAACTTTCCATATAATCGGATTGTAACCAACACAGACGGTTTGATGCAACCCGATGTATGAAACATGGCCTATATGGCCATGTTTTAATCGCACGACCATCTTTTTAACCCTGACGCAAAAAGAGGGGTGTTATAAGTTTAACGTGTCTGTCTGTGTATCTGTCTGTGGTATCGTAGCGCCCAAACGGATGAACCGATTTTCGTTTAGTTTTTTTTGTGTCATAGATAATTTTATCCCGAGTGTTCTTAGCCATATTTCATGAAAATCTGTTCAGCCGTTTGAAGATCATCAGCCATCATGTCGGGAAGTGTTTAAATTTTTTAATTTTTTATGCAGCTAAATGTAGGGCATATTCGTCTGTAAATTACATGACAAACAGTACCCTTACCCATGAGTTTGCAATGTTTGCATTACCGTACTCGCTAGCGACTGCGTAAACGATTTAGTATGGCGATTCTTAGTTCTATTGCGTAACCGACAGAGGCGCTGTACTTTTGTCCATACTAAATCGTTTACGCAGTCGCTAGCGAGTACGGTAATGCAAACATAGCAAACTCATGGTAAGGGCACTGAAGTCCGCTCGACTCGTTTCCCTTGCGCCCGGCGTAACCGTATCACACATGTACAGGGTATGGAAATGCCTTATCCACCGGACGTATTAATCTATTTAATCTATTCGTGGATTATTTCATTCACGAACCGACTCGACCGCTTTATCGCTGTTTACTAATTAAAAAAGTGTTGATGCTCATTAATTTCTCGTGTTACACAACACACTCGCGGTCACGGTGTATGTTTTGACAACTTGGCGGCGTTCCGTGGACCAAGTGTTGGGTCTGGTTGAAATGGGATGAAGTAACCCAAATTGGGCGAAATAAAAGCAAATGGAGGGAGTTGATTGGAGCCCTACACCCTACACCCCAGCAGAGGGTAACGGGATAAAGGAGATGTACGAGTATTGACAGCTCGTACGTCTGAGCTCGATCCTCAAGCGTGTTACAAAAAAGGATCCAACATCGAGATGTATCCAGTCAGCCATACATGACATGGATTAGAAGAAATGGTTCGAGGATGTGCGAGGTTCATTATACCTTTGAATTCTTTCGCAGGCATATGTCTTAATGCTGGTACGTATGCCAGCGAAGAAATCATCAAACGGTTTTTTTTATTCATCAGTTTTTATTTATCTTTACCGAAAATCCAATGTGTAAAAAGAAAGTATTGTCCAGAGAAGGAGCGACATAATCTATAAAACGTAGGAAAAATATTAACAGCGGGATTAAGGAATTGACGCAGACGGTACATCGCCATCTATCGACATATTCGACTAACATATCCATTTTAGCTTAAACGCAACAAGTATATCTTCTGCATATGCCTACATTTCTACTGTTCCAGTCCGCCCATCGGTAACGTGTGCCTGTTAATTACTACGTCTAATTACGTCTGACATTCTATTGTCCTCTGACGTGATAATACGTCTAATGGCTCCAGGGTAAAATGATCGACTAATCAAATGATTAAGCACTATGACAGGACTTGACTACATGCTGTAACCCATCGTGTGATTAACTCATTAAGTTACATGGTTTTCCGTATTGTATAATTGCATTGAAACTTGTAAGGATGCATCAGAATGTAGATAAGGCTAGGTGCACACTGCACTAGACGTTAGAGTAAAGCTATAATAGTCTTATACCTAAAGCCCTTCAAATGTTTTCGCTCACATGTGTCACTCACACAGTCCTGACTACTCGTCTCTAATTCACAATCGCAACACTTGGCGCAGTTTGACCGTAGAAAATTGTGACGTCATCACTTATCAATCAGTCATATTTCGTTTCATACACAAAAAGAGTTTCTGATTTGACTATTACTAGTAAAATCCCGTATTAATGTTTATAGATAAAATATCTTATAACCGTAATAAAACAATCTTAAAGCATTACCGAAGATGAAACTGATTGTAAATGCTAATCGGTCTTATTTAATGCATTTAAAAAGCTTATAAAACTTAACGACACCCGATTTGAATCGAAGATTTATAACATTTTAGTTCGATGATCGTTTTATACCGTTACTGCATACTTAGCTATATTAAAGCATTTTACACCTTGTTGCTATCTTGTAAAGGTATACACTTAAATGATTAAATCAAGGGATTATGGCGGTTCCCGTTACCACAGTCGCAGGCGCATGCCAGCTGCATGTTTACAGCATGCATGTATCATGATTGCGTTTGCGATACTTACAGCGAAGAAATTCCGCCAGCATCCCCGTTACAAAGTACCTACATCAAGGGCCTGTTTTAGATTTAAGTTATTTTAAATAAATAAATAATAAAAATTTGTGGACAATCTTACACAAATCAACCTAGTCCCAAACTAAGCAAAGCTTGTACTATGGGTACTAAGCGACGATATACATACTTATATAGATAAATAAATACTTAAATACATAGAAAACATCCAATACCCAAGAACAAATATTCGTGCTCATCACACAAATAAATGCCCCGGCCGGGATTCGAACCCGGGACCTTCAGCTTCGTATGCAGGGTCACTACCAACTAAGCTAAAGCGGTCGTCAAGAGCGGTCGTTAATATTATTTAAGTTATAATTGTTAAGTATTCTTGTCAATAAATGTTTATGTATTTAGAAGTAATAAAATAAATTGTATTTTAGTTGATTTATGTAAGTAATTCGTACAAAAATCATGCCAAAGATTAAAAAACCAGTCAAAAGTAGTGTTATACAATTTCGGCCAGTACAAAAGGAGGCACACAGCGGATGACCAAGTTGGAAAAAATAAATCAAAGTAAGTTGCAAAGTACCAAAAATCTAACCCAAAGGAAAAAGTAAATATTGTCCTTTCTTTCACCGAAAAGCCAAATATCAAAGGACATTTCGTATAGGTATGTTTTTTTGGAAAACCCAGATATGTACGAGCCGGGATTCGAACCCGGGACCTCTAGGTTGAAAGTCGCGCGTCTTACCACTCGGCTACAGTGGCTATGGGATTCACTAAGTGTCGTCCTCACGTGTCACCTCACCCCTCACCCGTTTTTATATGGAAACTGTCAAATGTCAAATGTCACTTTTTGACAGTTTCCATATAAAAACGGGTGAGGTGACAGGTGAGGACGAATCAGTTCATGAATTACAGCCCAGTAGCGTTGTCAAATTAAGGCACATGTAGAGGCAAGGCCTTCTCCATACAAACTCTGTGCAAGTTTTATTCGTCGGGTTTGGCACTCCCGCATGTAATTTTTTTTGCTTGTTAATATTGGATATACGAAGAAAGTCAAGAAATAAAATCACAAATTCCAACAAAATTAAAAAAAAAACAAAAAATTAAAAAATAACTTGGGGTTCTGGCTAACAGAAAAATAAGCATACTGACCAAAAATCATAAGTGTAATGCAAACACAAGCAAAGAAAAACTTGCACAAAGTTTGTATGGAGAGTGCTTGCCTCTACAGGCGCCTTAAGAGGAGGGGTAGGGCAAGCTCTCTCCATACAAACTTTGTGCAGGATTTACTTCGTTTGTGTTTGCATTAAAGTTATGATTTTCGGTCAGTATGCTTATTTTTCTGAAAGCTATTTCGTGATGTAATTTTTTTTTTAATTTTTAAATTTTGAATTTTTTTGAAATATTTGAAAATTTTTACATCACGATCTTCGCATATCTAATATTTACAACAAAAAAAATATATTATATTTGTTAGTGCCAAAACCGACGAATAAAACGTGCACAAAGTTTGTATGGGGAAGGCCTTGCCCTACCCTGCGCCTTTATACCGTCGGCTATGTAAATGAAGGTTTTAATTGACCAGGTAGTATGCAAATATGTGAGTGCGCCAGGCGGCTTGTCGCCTGTCCTACGATTGCCATAATCTTTGTACCTACGAAACGATTGGTAATTCATCAATTCACATGTGAGGGCTATAGTGAAGTCCTATACGGTATTAGAACTAAACATGAACGATAAAAAAAGAAAAAAACCGGTTAAGTGCAAGTCGGACTCGCGCACGAGGGGTTCCGTACCGTTATCTATAAAAACGGTAACAAAATCATATCTGTTGTATGGGAGCCCCCTTAAATGTTTATTTTATTCTGTTTTTTTTTGTATTTATTGTTATAGCGGTAACAGAAACACATCATCTGTGAAAATTACAACTGTCTAACTATCACGGTTTATGAGATTCCAGGGATCGGATACCGGTATTATTTTCAAACCGGTTTCGGCCATTGACCCCAAACCGAAATGAATAGCGTTTGTGGTTTCGTTCTTGTTTCTGGTTTTCGGCACTCAAAACCGGTTAGTGAAAGAACTGTTCTGGGCCCAATTTCGTTTCCGTGGAACGAAATTAACCGGTTTTCGACGGAGACAACCAGTCTTAACTCGAATTTTTGACAGAGGCCGCTAAGGGTTACTATCATTCGCAGCGGTAGTGCGCTGACAATTTATTTAAAAGCTTATTTGTAATTTATAATTTTATATTAAATTTTACCACTAGACCTGATGTCGAGGGTCTGATGATGCAGCCGGAACAGAGCCACGGAACTGCCTAACGGAAAGTGATAAAGTAGTCGAGTTTGGGCTTGTTTGTTTTGTTGTCTTGAGTACTTACCACTGGACCTGATGTCGAGGGTCTGATGATGCAGCCGAAGGAGAGCCACTGGAACTGCCTAACAGAAAGTGATAAAGTAGTCGAGTTTGGGCTTGTTTGTTTTGTTGTCTTGAGTACTTACCACTGGACCTGATGTCGAGGGTCTGATGATGCAGCCGGAAGAGAGCCACGGAACTGCCTAACGGAAAGTGATAAAGTAGTCGAGTTTGGACTTCTTTGTTTTGTTGTCTTGAGTACTTACCACTGGACCTGATGTCGAGGGTCTGATGATGCAGCCGAAGGAGAGCCACTGGAACTGCCTAACGGAAAGTGATAAAGTAGTCGAGTTTGGGCTTGTTTGTTTTGTTGTCTTGAGTACTTACCACTGGACCTGATGTCGAGGGTCTGATGATGCAGCCGAAGGAGAGCCACTGGAACTGCCTAACGGAAAGTGATAAAGTAGTCGAGTTTGGGCTTGTTTGTTTTGTTGTCTTGAGTACTTACCACTGGATCTGATGTCGAGGGTCTGATGATGCAGCCGGAAGAGAGCCACTGGAACTGTCTAACGGAAAGTGATAAAGTAGTCGAGTTTGGACTTGTTTGTTTTGTTGTCTTGAGTACTTACCACGACCTGATGTCGAGGGTCTGATGATGCAGCCAAAAGAGAGCCACAGGAACTGCCTATTGGAAAGTGATAAAGTAGTCGAGTTTGGGCTTGTTTGTTTTGTTGTCTTGAGTACTTACCACTGGACCTGATGTCGAGGGTCTGATGATGCAGCCGGAAGAGAGCCACTGGAACTGCCTAACGGAAAGTGACAAAGTAGTCGAATTTGGGCTTGTTTGTTTTGTTGCCTTGAGTACTTACCACTGGACCTGATGTCGAGGGTCTGATGATGCAGCCGGAAGAGAGCCACTGGAACTGCCTAACGGAAAGTGACAAAGTAGTCGAATTTGGGGTTCTTTGTTTTGTTGTCTTGAGTACTTACCACTGGACCTCATGTCGAGGGTCTGATGATGCAACCGGAAGAGAGGCAGTGGAACTGCCTAACGGAAAGTAATAAAGTAGTCGAGTTTGGGCTTGTTTGTTTAGTTGTCTTGAGTACTTACCACTGGACCTGATGTCGAGGGTCTGATGATGCAGCCGGAAGAGAGCCACTGGAACTGCCTAACGGAAACTGACAAAGTAGTCGAATTTGGGCTTCTTTGTTTTGTTGTCTTGAGTATTTACCACTGGACCTGATGTCGAGGGTCTGATGATGCAGCCGGAAGAGAGTCACTGGAATTTCCTAACGGAAAGTGATAAAGTAGTCGAGTTTGGGCTTGTTTGTTTTGTTGTCTTGAGTACTTACCACTGGACCTGATGTCGAGGGTCTGATGATGCAGCCGGAAGAGAGTCACTGGAATTTCCTAACGTAAAGTGATAAAGTAGTAGAGTTTGGGCTTGTTTGTTTTGTTGTCTTGAGTACTTACCACTGGACCTGATGTCGAGGGTCTGATGATGCAGCCGGAAGAGAGCCACTGGAACTGCCTAACGGAAAGTGACAAAGTAGTCGAATTTGGGCTTCTTTGTTTTGTTGTCTTGAGTACTTACCACTGGACCTGATGTCGAGGGTTTGATGATGCAGCCGAAGGAGAGCCACTGGAACTGCCTAACAGAAAGTGATAAAGTAGTCGAGTTTGGACTTCTTTGTTTTGTTGTCTTGAGTACTTACCACTGGACCTGATGTCGAGGGTCTGATGATGCAGCCAAAGGAGAGCCACTGGAACTGCCTAACGGAAAGTGATAAAGTAGTCGAGTTTGGGCTTGTTTGTTTTGTTGTCTTGAGTACTTACCACTGGACCTGATGTCGAGGGTCTGATGATGCAGCCGAAGGAGAGCCACTGGAACTGCCTAACGGAAAGTGATAAAGTAGTCGAGTTTGGGCTTGTTTGTTTTGTTGTCTTGAGTACTTACCACTGGATCTGATGTCGAGGGTCTGATGATGCAGCCGGAAGAGAGCCACTGGAACTGTCTAACGGAAAGTGATAAAGTAGTCGAGTTTGGACTTGTTTGTTTTGTTGTCTTGAGTACTTACCACGACCTGATGTCGAGGGTCTGATGATGCAGCCAAAAGAGAGCCACAGGAACTGCCTATTGGAAAGTGATAAAGTAGTCGAGTTTGGGCTTGTTTGTTTTGTTGTCTTGAGTACTTACCACTGGACCTGATGTCGAGGGTCTGATGATGCAGCCGGAAGAGAGCCACTGGAACTGCCTAACGGAAAGTGACAAAGTAGTCGAATTTGGGCTTGTTTGTTTTGTTGCCTTGAGTACTTACCACTGGACCTGATGTCGAGGGTCTGATGATGCAGCCGGAAGAGAGCCACTGGAACTGCCTAACGGAAACTGACAAAGTAGTCGAATTTGGGCTTCTTTGTTTTGTTGTCTTGAGTATTTACCACTGGACCTGATGTCGAGGGTCTGATGATGCAGCCGGAAGAGAGTCACTGGAATTTCCTAACGGAAAGTGATAAAGTAGTCGAGTTTGGGCTTGTTTGTTTTGTTGTCTTGAGTACTTACCACTGGACCTGATGTCGAGGGTCTGATGATGCAGCCGGAAGAGAGTCACTGGAATTTCCTAACGTAAAGTGATAAAGTAGTAGAGTTTGGGCTTGTTTGTTTTGTTGTCTTGAGTACTTACCACTGGACCTGATGTCGAGGGTCTGATGATGCAGCCGGAAGAGAGCCACTGGAACTGCCTAACGGAAAGTGACAAAGTAGTCGAATTTGGGCTTCTTTGTTTTGTTGTCTTGAGTACTTACCACTGGACCTGATGTCGAGGGTTTGATGATGCAGCCGAAGGAGAGCCACTGGAACTGCCTAACAGAAAGTGATAAAGTAGTCGAGTTTGGGCTTGTTTGTTTTGTTGTCTTGGTACTTACCACTGGACCTCATGTCGAGGGTCTGATGATGCAACCGGAAGAGAGGCACTGGAACTGCCTAACGGAAAGTAATAAAGTAGTCGAGTTTGGGCTTGTTTGTTTAGTTGTCTTGAGTACTTACCACTGGACCTCATGTCGAGGGTCTGATGATGCAGCCGGAAGAGAGCCACTGGAACTGCCTAACGGAAACTGACAAAGTAGTCGAATTTGGGCTTCTTTGTTTTGTTGTCTTGAGTACTTTTGGTAAGTACTCAAGACAACAAAACAAACAAGCCCAAGCTCGACTACTTTATTACTTTCCGTTAGGCAGTTCCAGTGACTCTTCCGGTTGCATCATCAGACCCTCAACATCGGTCCAGTGGTAAGTACTCAAGACAACTAAACAAACAAGCCCAAACTCGACTACTTTATTACTTTCCGTTAGGCAGTTCCAGTGCCTCTCTTCCGGTTGCATCATCAGACCCTCGACATGAGGTCCAGTGGTAAGTACCAAGACAACAAAACAAACAAGCCCAAACTCGACTACTTTATCACTTTCTGTTAGGCAGTTCCAGTGGCTCTCCTTCGGCTGCATCATCAAACCCTCGACATCAGGTCCAGTGGTAAGTACTCAAGACAACAAAACAAAGAAGCCCAAATTCGACTACTTTGTCACTTTCCGTTAGGCAGTTCCAGTGGCTCTCTTCCGGCTGCATCATCAGACCCTCGACATCAGGTCCAGTGGTAAGTACTCAAGACAACAAAACAAACAAGCCCAAACTCTACTACTTTATCACTTTACGTTAGGAAATTCCAGTGACTCTCTTCCGGCTGCATCATCAGACCCTCGACATCAGGTCCAGTGGTAAGTACTCAAGACAACAAAACAAACAAGCCCAAACTCGACTACTTTATCACTTTCCGTTAGGAAATTCCAGTGACTCTCTTCCGGCTGCATCATCAGACCCTCGACATCAGGTCCAGTGGTAAGTACTCAAGACAACAAAACAAACAAACCCAAACTCGACTACTTTATCACTTTCCGTTAGGCAGTTCCAGTGCCTCTCTTCAGGCTGCATCATCAGACCCTCGACATCAGGTCCAGGGGTAAGTACTCAAGACAACAAAACAAACAAGCCCAAACTCGACTACTTTATCACTTTCCGTTTGGCAGTTCCAGTGACTCTCTTCCGGCTGCATCATCAGACCCTCGACATCAGGTCCAGTGGTAAGTACTCAAGACAACAAAACAAACAAACCCAAACTCGACTACTTTATCACTTTCCGTTAGGCAGTTCCAGTGCCTCTCTTCAGGCTGCATCATCAGACCCTCGACATCAGGCCCAGGGGTAAGTACTCAAGACAACAAAACAAACAAGCCCAAACTCGACTACTTTATCACTTTCCGTTAAGAAGTTCCAGTGGCTCTATTCCGGCTGCATCATCAGACCCTCGACATCAGGTCCAGTGGTAAGTACTTAAGACAACTAAACAAACAAGCCCAAACTCGACTACTTTATCACTTTCCGTTGGGCAGTTCCAGTGGCTCTCTTCCGGCTGCATCATCAGACCCTCGACATCAGGTCCAGTGGTAAGTACTCAATACAACAAAACAAACAAGCCCAAACTCGACTACTTTATCACTTTCCGTTAGGCAGTTCCAGTGACTCTCTTCCGGCTGCATCATCAGACCCTCGACATCAGGTCCAGTGGTAAGTACTCAAGACAACTAAACAAACAAGCCCAAACTCGACTACTTTATGACTTTCCGTTAGGCAGTTCCGTGGCTCTCTTCCGGCTGCATCATCAGACCCTCGACATCAGGTCCAGTGGTAAGTACTCAAGACAACAAAACAAACAAGCCCAAACTCGTCTACTTTATCACTTTCCGTTAGGCAGTTCCAGTGGCTGTCTTCCGTTCCGGCGGCATCATATAAATTAGCTTCTAATCTAAATATTATAAATTATAAGAGCACACGCGCCGAGGGGCCCGCGGGTGATGGTATTACCTGACGACAACGCCTTCAAAAGTGACAGTCGTGACATTTTAAACCGGTTTAATAAAGTTCCACGGAACGTTAAAATTCCGTTCTCCTAGAATACTGATAACCGAAATAATTCGTTCTTTCACTAACAGGTATTTTGATAAACCGGTATTATGTAAGAACGAAATCAAACCGGTTTAGGAACAAAATAATACCGGTATTTGGAAACCGGTTCCGATCCCTGAGATTCAGCCTGGTGACAGATGGACAGACGGACGGCCAGCGTAGTCTTAGTAATAGGGCCCCATTTTACAATTTCGATACGGAACCCAAAAAAGGATAAGACACATAATACCTATGTTGGACAAATAAACAATTTGAGTTTTGTATAAAAGAGGTCTGAGCATACATAAGATGTTCTCTGCCTATGAGCTCTAGAAATCTTGACACCAACTCCATTGCGTTAGTAATATTTGGAAAAATTGATGTTGTCTGTCTATGAAGAAAATTACAAATTCATTTATTCAATTTTAGACATATTACATGCACCTATGTTGAAAAAACTACCACCGGTACCTAAAATAAACCTCTGCCTCGAGAAAAACCGGCGTAAGAAACACGACAAGGTGAAATTGTTTGAAAAAAATAATACTCGCAATGTATACAACATTACAGTAAGTAGTTACCTATGACAATTCTACAAAATTTCATTGCTACAGTAGAAAACATTTCAACTGAAAATTTTTAGTAAGTACAAAATATTTTGTTTCTGATTAGATTACCTCTATATGTGAAACAATCTTTGTCGTGTACTAGCGTTAAACTAGCACATTTAAGTAAGAACTAGTTAATATAATCTAACTGTACTGTACCCGTTGGCGTACGTGAACTGGCTTTAATAAGTAATAAATCTACCACGCCATTCACATCACTCACCCTTAACCAACCAACTTGAACCATACAGGCTCACAAATACGCTATTTGACGATTTTTTTTAAAAATGCCAATCGATCCAGTTTTTAGAGACGATCAAATGTCTATATGGGACCAAAAACTATTAGAGCACAATAAAGGGCTAAAATTAGGGACAAACCTAGCTCGACGCTAGCGGCCTTCAAAAAGGCTCCTACAAATTGGCCCTGGCAAATGACGTCACTTGCACAGCATTCGACCAACCTTTGTATGGGAAAATTAGTATATTGCTGTTTTAGTCGTAAAATAATGCGTTTAGATACATTGTTGCTGTACAATTTATTTTTTATTTTTACATAAGCATTCTATTGAGACTTTTTATTTGAATTTTGGACGGTAAAAAAAATTACATAATTTTCCGAGTTTTTGATAATTCATATCTTTTTATGATTTTGGTAAAATTTTATAATTCACGATTTATTGTGATATTTTGATGGCTAACTATCCAAAAAGTGACACTGTGTTGTAAATTTTAACATGTGTCAAATACCCTATTGTAGGCAACCAAAGGTCATCTAACACTGGATTGTTTGAGACGAGTGCCAGTATGCGTTGAAACTAAGTTGGCCGACACGAGATTTATTGGTGGGCACACCTGAGAAATATCGAATTAGATTTAAATCTTACTGTACCTTCCATACTATCCTACTTCCCTCTCAATCCATACTATAATGTGTTTAAATAAAGTCTGTCTGTCCGTCTGTTACCTCTTCACGCTCAAACCGCTGAACCGAATTAGGGCTTATCCAGAAATCACGCGAGGTTGAAAGAGAAAGAGAGATGAAATTTGGTATGAAGATAGCTTGAGTCCTGGGGAACGCTATAGGATACTTTTTAACCCGGAATACATCCCTTAAGCGGGTGGAAGTTTGAATGGAAAAGCGATGACTAGGTAAGCGCCTGACATGAAAAAATAGCAATTGAAGTTTAGACTTTAATGTACGGATTCACCGCAGATACAGTTGCGGGCAAAAGCTTGTGTGATGTATTTGTAACATAGATTTCGCCGCATTTTTTCCGCGTAGAATTTAATACCGCCTTGGCGAGCAACATAAATTTGTTACTGTGGTTATGTATTAATAAAAAAAAGAAAATAATGCTATTAAGTTATTTTAGGCGCACGCACGTCTTCACCTGTCACCTCCCCCTCACCCGTTTTTATATGGAAAGTGTCAAATGCGATTTATAATTTTTTGACAGTTTCCATATAAAAACTGGTGAGGTATGAGGTGACACGGGGACGAGTCGGTTAGTGAACAACAGCACCGCTTAGATCGTAGCTGGGTCATTGTCAGTCGGAAAAACAAAAGTTGTCCATTCGGTGGTTTATATTTAACGACTTGTGTGCATGTAATTTACGTTTTTATTACATGGATTTATAGACACGGAATTACAGATTATGCGGGTTATCAGATCAATCGAAAATTAAGCTTTGTAGCCCTTAACTTTTGGCATGTCCACCGAAATGACGCGCACCGAAATGACGCGCACCTAAATCTGACAATGACCCAGCTGTTATAACCATTGGGTGATTATCCAGTGTGTCCAATCGATAACAGCAATATTGTCATATAATCACTATTAATTCGGCAAAAAACGGCAACGAAACAACAGTAAGACGTTGTCTTAACAATAAACAAAACTACGAAAATACTTGGAAAACATCAAACTTCAACCTGTTTTAAGCTATAATATTTTTTTTAATCCATTAAAGATGAAAAAAGACGCAATTTGACCGTAAAAAAATGCGATGATGATATAGGTACATTTTTTTATACACAGTTTAAAAAAAACTGATTTAATTACCTACAGCGATTTTATCTTACGAGCGCGGGTGAGCCAAAACATGATTGTGTGTTGTTGTTGTGTTGCTATACTTACATGCACATTGTTTATGTGTGCGTCAGCGTAGAAGCTATGAGTTCACGTTGTCTATGTGTCCGTATGTGTCAAACTACAACTATGGTCAAACCGCGCTCGTGAGATAAAAATAACTATCAGTGAAGTAGTCTATTGCGTAACTTACGCGTATAAAAAGCGAGGGACGAGAAAAACAAGATGTTGTTGTTATATCTGTCGCAGCCGGATTGTATAATCCGCCGTTTTACATTACGGCTAGCCGTTTTAAAAAAAACAAAGCCGTTTTGTAATACGGCGGGTTAACGATTAGCCGGATCGTCATTGCAATACGTTCTACAATATGGCGGCTCTCGTTTAGCCGGATTGTATTTGCCGGATTTCATAATCCGCCGTTTTACATTACGGCTAGCCGTTTTACAAAATGGCCGGATTGTCGTTGCTAAACAGCGCTGCGAGTGTTACAAATGGGAACTAAAAGCTGTCAAAGAGGTGACAGCTAAAACGACGCTATTTTGCGAAAAGGCTAGCCGAAATGTATTACGGCGAATTATACAATCTGACTGAACCGCTTTTTTGCATTACGACTAGGCGAATTGAAGAACGCAAATCGCCGATCACATTACGGCGGACTTTCATTCAGCCGTATTCAATCCGCCTAATCGTTGACCCGCCGTAATACAAAACAGCTCTGTTTTGTAAAACGCCTAGGCATAATGTAATACGGCGGATTATATGATTTGCCTGCGACATATCAACTGCATTATGTTGTATTTGTTCACAATTTATACCGCAATCAGAGTGTAAACGCATAATGGCCACGTTATGGTAACGTGTATAACCACGTATAACGTATATGTAACACCGATGACCGATTTTATCGTAATTATCGCCCATATGCACTCATGCATTATTCATAGCGGTATTTACATTACATTAAGGTTATAAACTAGATACATATTGTACCTACATGTGCATGAGCGAGTATTTTTCACTGTGTACGTTTGTACGTACTAGCAAACTGCTTCAAGAACAATATTATGGCATTTTTGAAGTGAAAACTTCTTTAGCGGCGCTGAGCACTTTTTGTGATGGGGAAAAATGTACTCGCGACAGATTCGTAAGGAGGTCTCAACATAGTGGACGGAAGTACGCCTAGGACGCTCTACGACCAGCTAAGTTGATAACACGTACGTACGATCGCAATCACGATACTAGGAGGGGTCAACTAGCTGGTCTTACGAATCGTCGCGAGTTTAACAATTTTCCCGCACCACAAAAAGTGCTCAGCGCCGCTAAAGAAGTTTTCACTTTAAAAAGATGGGCACCTTTTTCTTTGGATCCCGCGGGAAAACTACCGAGGCAGAGGCAGACCGAAAAGGACATGGCGGGACGCTCTTAATGTTTTTTGTTTTAAGGCGCTACAACGAGATTTATCGCGTTCATTGAAAAGCTGTTCTGCCCAGACGAGGAAACAATAGGAACTGATTTTCAGATACCTATATGATCTTTGACTATATGCTTGTGTTTCTGACAATAGCCCAGACATGATTGCTTAAAATTTTCTCAATATTAAAGCTTAAAGTTTTCACTTCTGCCGGCACTCCCGGAGTGCAACCCGTTGTTTTTTTTTTCTTCCTGTCTGTCCTTCTACCTATGCGGCCAGTCACAGATATAGAGGTGGGAAACACCCTCAGCGGCCTAACGGGCCAGCAGGGCCATCACAAGACTTTTAAAAATAATATACTGATCCCGGACACGCCAATCGCTGAGTGATTTGTTTATTTGACCTACTAATACACATATCAATGAACGAGTCTCAAACCCCTCAGTGTCAGCGCGGTCACGACAACTTATCCCATGACAGGTCGCGTGTCCAATTTAATACAATAGGAAATCAATCGGATATCACTCGCGATTCGCGATCTATTGTTCTGACAAACGACTGGTGCGAGAACCATAACCCATTTGCGGGCGAGAAAACAGTCACCAATAAAAAATAGGCTTTAGCTAGTTACATTAAGAGCGACTGTTGGATTCTGCAGCGGAAAAACAATTATGTGATGTAGCGCCGGCAGATAATCCTTGCAAATCGAAAAGGCGGTAAAAGCCTACGATTGTCTATGGCTCATTTGACTTATTGATGTTGTAGGATAGTGTGGGCAGAGACAATCAACCGATTAACATACAAATTAATATTTATAGTAGACCCGTACGTCTGTTATTGTTCTTAATGTGATAAATGGCGTCCATCAATTTTCTATTTGTTAGGTCACTTGATTCACGCTCTTTTGAATGTGAAGGACGCAGGCCGCAGGGCGGGATTTCGTAATTCTGATATTGTTTAGGGATTGAATTTAAGTTAACCAACAGAAAACAAAAACATTAATTTGGGGATAAGTACCTAATAGTAGTTTATGCAACTGTGTTACATAATGAGGGTTCTGAATAGACGAGGGTCGGTTTATAAGGGCAGGAAAAAGGGGAAGGGGAAGGGAAGTATAGGAAAACGCGAGTGTTTTAGGACCTAATTATGTATACAGTTGCATACACTACTTTATCTATATGCATTTCCATAAATATTCTATCATGTGTTTAGGAATCATTGCTTGAACTTGAAACGCAATGGTTCCGTTGCAGCGCGTTGAAGTCTTTTGTAAGCACGAGCCTGCACTGTAATGTCAATATTACTTTTTTGTTTTATTGCGTCCAATAGTTAACAATTTATTGAATGGAAATTACTAAATGGTAGTTATATCACATATTTCCGTCAAAAGACCGGTTTGCCAAAAATAAGTAAGTGATTAATAAAAATTGTTCAAAGATTCATCAAAGCAAATCGATTCCCAACGAGGTCATAATCGATGAATTTAATTAGATACCTAACGTTTCATCGTTACAAATTGCATTCGTATTTTGACAAGTTAAACGATTATGATTGATTTAGGGCTCTATCAGTTAAAAACAAAACACTCAGCGATTTATACCTATTATGCAACGTTTGTGTGAATTGACACTTAAGCACGCCCCTGCTAGACACTGACCCGATACATGACACTTTCAATCGTATGCCATGATGACAGTGGTGAATCAATTTTGTCTGAAGGTGTCGAGCACTCGTTTTACCTACTCATAAAACACATGCCCCGATAGAAAAATTCCCTTGTAGTATAGTGTTGTATATTTAAGATTATATTAAGCGGGCCGTGTTGATCAATAACTCTAAAATCAGGAGTCGCGTAAAAATGCCAAAAAATATATTATAATACGTCGGTGGCAAACAGTCGTAAGGCCTGCCTGATGGTAAGCCGACACCGTAGGCTATGGGGATAATTGATTTGATAACCGCGTTTTGATGTGCATTTAGTGTTTTAGCTGTGTTTGTCCGTATTTTTATGGATTGACAAAGAATTTCTTGATAAGCGATTAAATATACTTTACAATGTAACAACTTCTAGCTTTTGTCCACGACTTCGTCCGCGCAGAATGTGTTTTTTTTTTTTCAGGCGGATACCTAGCTATCGATATTCCATATACAAACTTCCACTAAACTAAATAGCCTCATAATAGCTGTAAAATCAACTAGCTGATTTTACCAACAAACTATGGGAAGAGCTGTAGCCTAACAACCTAAGTGTCCTATCGTCCTAACAACCCTAAAGCCCTACAATGCCTAGCCCTAACCATAGGTTCAAATATACATATATATAATAAGTGCGGGATGTCTGCTATCCTAATCTTCCTCGGAACTGCAAACTCGCCACACCAAATCATCTAAATCGGTTCAGCGGTTTAATAAATAAATAAATATTTGTGGACAACCTTACACAAATCAACCTAGTCCCAAACTAAGCAAAGGGTACGCGATGCGGCGGGTAAGCGACGATATACATACTTATATAGATAAATAAATACTTAAATACATAGAAAACATCCAAGACCCAAGAACAAATATTCATGCTCACCACACAAATAAATGCCCCGGCCGGGATTCGAACCCGGGACCTCCAGCTTCGTAGGCAGGGCACTACCAGCTAAGCAAAAAGCGTCGTTTAAAAGCGTAAAGAGTTACTTTCGCGTTTATAATATTAGTAATAACAGTTTAATTGGGTATCACATGCGTAAACCAATTTGAAAGTTACAAAACTGCCCGTCGAGGTGCATCCGAACATATCCACGATACCGCCGGTCCAATAACATGGAGAAAGTGTCTCAATACTTTCACTGTTTAAGTTTTAGTTTTGCTAGCTTTCGCCTTGTGAGTTTTTAGAGGCAGCAGGCGCTGTGGAATGTTAAATCAAATACATATTCAATAATATTATAAATGTGAAAATAAGGAGCGCTCGTTCGTGGCCGAGTGGCGCCCGCGTACTGCGGTATGCGAGGTTAAGGGGAGGTATCCCCAACGCAAATGTCCCGCTCTAACACGCGTGAGTTTACAATTAACCATCCCGCTCTCTACGCAAGCTCTGCGCGCAGTTTTGTAAATATTTAGCTATAGTCATTAAGCCAATCATTTTATCAAAGCAAACCCTGCGAATTTGTCTATAACTATTTACGATCTTTAATTGAGTACAAAAATTAAATGTTAAATATCAGTAATATAGCCGTAGTATTGAAAATACATTCCAAAAAGGGGTAACTTCGCGATTTTTTTCTATTGAGTGAAATTCATCAGGTCATGTAACTGACTGCGATTTTGACTATCCTTATGTAACACATATATTTTTTTTAGATTTTTAGACACTATATTCTATGTCTCAGATGGTTTTTAAAAACTCAAAAGTGGTAATACACGGCCTTAAGCAACGTAGGTCCAGGTCAGTTCTTGGATGGGTGGCTTTGAGTGGTTATTAAGGCTGCGTTTCCACCAGAGATGTGCGAGGATGCGTTGCGAGGGATGTGTTTGTCATGAACCAATAGAAACACTTCATTTACCTATCCTCGCTTAGCTTAGCTGTTTCTATTGGTTCATGACAAACACATCCCTCGCAACGCATCCTCGCACATCTCTGGTGTAAACGCAGCCTATCTGAGCGCTCCCGTGCTTTTTAGTTTATCCCGGCCGCTGTCTGGCTCCAAGACAAGAATGGTACAAATTAAACTGACTTCGCACTGAACAGTGAACACGGCCGAAGTGGCGAATTTATGTTTATTGTGTATAGCGAGACTGCAGTCTATATACCGATCACATTATCCACGAGTGCCCGAAACGGAAGTACACTATAGACCCTCTGGACTAAGCAATAAGTGGAAACGCAGCCTGAATGAGTGAAGAACCTAGACATAAATTTGTAAACTCGTAGATCTGTTTACTATAAGTACGCCATACGACTTTTTTTTTTATACTACGACGGTGGCAAACAAGCGTACGGCCCACCTGATGGTAAGCGGACACCGCAGCCTATAGACGCACTCAACTTCAAAAGAGTCACGTGCGCGTTGACGACCCTTTATACAATTTGAGGATTCACTGTGTTGACAGCAGAAGGGATAAAAGGTCCCTCGCTCTCAACACAGTGCATCCTCGGGAGCTCTGGCAACCTTGCTCACCTCCAGGAACACAACACTACATACTTGTACAGTAAATAATACTATTATGGCTGTGGTCTTCTGCAAGGCGGAGGTACTTCCCCAGTTGGACTGCTCCGATTCGAGCAAGAGATGAAATTTTGCTGTGCCCTACCTCTCTAGAAACATAAAAGTTCGTATGGTTGTTTGCCACCGCCGTATAAAAGCACACGTAGAAAGCAAGTGGAAGGAAGACTCGACCGGTCGCATGTGTGTCAAGTGCGATTGCGTCATGCGCCTTAAGTTACAATTTATAAATAGAATAATTAATGCATAGAGCGTTCCGTCTCGACTGGTTTGCGAGGGTGTTTTTTGAGGGCTTTTTAGTTAATTTACTTCTGATAACATACAGGCTCAAAACAAAATAAGGGCCATTAAAGTGACTTCCTGATTTGTCGGTGCGGAGGCTGTACGATATGAGTAAACTATCAAATGTCAGTGTCTACTGTCAGACGACTCAGTACCGCTTTTTACTGCGCCCCTACATTTAAATGAGCGCTTCCTGACTAGGAGCGCGGGATGCGCGGTAGCGTGGCGATACGAAGACAGTACTGGTCCGCTTCTGCGCATGATATTACTACTGCGCAAAAGTAATACTGACAGTATTCCGTCAAGTGGGAATCTTTGCGACGTCAGTAAGTTTACGTCAAAGAAGAAAACGTCAGATATCGATCCCGCCCCGCCAATTCAGGAAGTCGCCCTACAAATGTATGTTTTATTTATTGTTAATTATATAAATTGGACAAAGACTAATTGATAAGTGCTGGTGAATTAATGATACCTCTTTAACATCTACAAGTGTAATTAGCTGTAAAAAATTATATAGTTTGTCAAGTTCCTATGGGATGACGGGTGCGGGTCGATAGGTCAGTTGACGACCACTATTACCACTAATTTGGTGCGCTGGTTTGCGAGCACATGGATGAGTTGATGAACTTGAATTTAAACTTTCGTGAGACATGTTATAACTTTATTTTACTAAACATGTCGCCCGAAGTGACAATTAATACGTGAGTTTCAACCGTTTAGTAAAATAAAGTTGATGAACTGGATATTATAAATTCTCGTTTATTTAAAAGGATTCCCATTCAATTACTCCCAAATAAAAGGCACACAACTTACTGTAAACTACAAATATTTTTAACCGAAAAAAAGCCTCGTTCTTCAGATGATCGCAAACGAAGGCTCTCAAAATAAAAAAAAAACTCAATATACTTAAATAGCGACTATAAATTGTTTACATTTAAGTTTATAGTTTTGTGTATTAGTGAAGTAAAAATAATATTTTTTTAATGTTCGAATTATACATAAACACAACCGTTTGATAATACTTCTTTTATTTTTATCAAGTCGTCGTTATAAATAATTAAAATTAAAATACATCTAAGCTATCTTCGATGAGCGCATCCGAGTGGGACGGCATGATTAGCTGTCAAACATCGGTTTTGTTAGACAGAAAGCCTTCTATTAATTATTACCTACTATTAATTATTCTGAGGTAAGGTCAAGCGTTCAATGCAAACTTTCGTCTCTAGCGCAAGCTTTTATTTAAGGTTGAACTTCAACCAATTTGTACGGTCAACCAATTTGATTTCTGGGCCATTTCGTACCTTCTCACAGTGACATTTAAAATTGTGTAAAAATACCGACACTTTTTAATAAAAACATAAAACATTTATTTAATTTCTTTACATAGGTATTCTAATTTAGTTTACATTCTAAGTAGCCGAAATATACATTTAGAATCTGCAAAGATTTCGTTTGCACTAATTCCAGTGTTATACATGGTTCCTACACTAGGCAAAGTCTGTCCCGTAGGAAACCAGATTTCAACCAGGTTTCCAAATTAAGTGCGAATGGTATTATTTTACAGCAAACTACAATACATACAAACAATAATATAGAAAAGGAGTTTCCATTTACGTGTCCATTATGCGCAAATAGTGTGTGTGTGTGTGTGTGTGTGTGTGTGTGTGTGTGTGTGTGTGTGTGTGTGTGTGTGTGTTTGTATGTATGCATGTGTGTGTGCGGTACCTTTAGATTCCTTTCAATAGGAGGTAGTAAGAAGGCTTTCAATTTCCGCGTAAGTTAGCGTATACCTATCTATATTTATTTAGAGCTTTCTGTCGAGACTTCGCGTTTGTTCCGCTGTTAAGTATAACTCAACCGATTTGGAATAAATTTGAAACGAAGATATTTACATTGTCCATTACATCAACGGACATTGTTAGTGTTGTGTGTGGTGCGAGTGACAACCCTAGTGAGAATGTAATAAATAAAGACCAAGTGCGGGTAGTTCGGAAAACCTGTGCGGCTAGAAGATGTTGATACCCGCTCACGCCAGTCAGTTCGCGACCACGGATGTTGTGATACATTCGAAACGTCGGGCAAAACCTTAAAAAAGCTAAATTAGTTATAATTGTACGCGATTAAGTCCCGTTCCCCAATAATAATGTGCGAAGATATTTACTTCGTCCTATAAGAATCCTATTAATACTATAAATGCGAAAGTTCACCGCCTCGCCTTCCCACTCGCCTCGCCTTTTCTTCTTCGCCTTTTGTTCTACCTGGTGTATCCCTGTTTCTTTGTTTTTCTTTTGTATGTGTGCTTATGTGAGGTGTGCAATAAAGAGTATTTGTATTGTATTGTATTGTATTGTTCACATGTCGGGATGTTTACATGTTTGTTACAATCACGGCTGAAAAGATTATGAAGCGTGTTTATATCATGGATTTACATATAGGATAATTTTTATTCCGAAAACCACTCCCCGAAGGGATGAAATAGGAGGTGGAAATTTACGCAGACGAAGTCGCGGGCAGAAGCTAGTATCCATGCGATATGTTTTAACCCGGAAATAATTTATGTAGCGGGTAAAACTAGAAGTTTGTGTGTATCTACATAATAAGTATATGTACCTATATCGCTTAGCATCTATTAGCTTAGTTTTTTTTTTTTTTTTTTTTTTTTTTTTTTTTTTTTTTTTTTTTTTTTTATTTTTTTTTGTATAGTACTTTTTTATTCAACACAACATAAAATATATCAACTTAGTTTGGAACTAGGTCGATTTGTGTAAGATTGTCCTATAATAATTATTAATTATTTAATGTACTGTATCGACAAGAGAGGCGAATAATGTATACATAACCTAATTTTGACGTCAACCGTCCACGCACCAATTAAATCCACATACATGTATGACCTCGCGATTCCATATGTCATATGAACGATATATATGTTAAAATGACGATAGTTACGCCTCGGGTCATAATTGACAATGGGCTGGTATGCAAATCGTGCGAAAGTAATGCCGAAGTCTCTTGTTAGAATTAATATTCATATTAATTTTAGCAATAATGCGATTCATATTGCATGTCAAATTTATGATTTACAATATTCATTTTGGCTGGCATTTCAGGGCTGTTATTCACAAACCAACTCGTCCTCATTTATTATATGGATTCTGTCAAATGTAATTCGTCACTTTTTGAACAGTTTCCATATAAAAACGGGTGAGGGGTGAGTTGACAGGCGAGGACGAGGTGCGGAGTTCGGAAATCGTCTCGGAGGTTTCCTCTGGGTTTTCCCCAGGTAGGGTGACCTGGGGATAATCCACAGAGGAATCCTCCGACACGATTTCCGAACTCCGCATCGACTCCTATCGCTTTATTGGTCCCGACCTATGGAACCACAGTCAGGTCCAAAACAAAAAAAGGTCAGACGTGGACAAGAGCGGGCGTAACGGTTAAAATAATTGAACTAAAGATAACATAACAAGTTACATTCGCAAAAAAGAGATTTATTTAGGTTCATTGACTTCGCATACGCGGTTCAATTCCATTCACTTTTTATTTTACAGTCGCAATTTTTTATAAAACTGTCTTTAGATTTTGAGTCTTTAGCTTGGACAGTAAAGTTTCTTTTTAAACTGACTTATTTGATTCGATTAGGCCAAGTGAAATGATTTTAAGTATCCGTATTGGTGCATTAGCACGTAGGTACAGTCAGCCCCAGTGTCTCGATTCTACTCAGATTCGGTTGAAACCAACCATCAAGCATTCACCCTGGAGCACAAACTCTTAGATCATTGAAGTTTCGCCTGGGTTTTCCCCAGGCCATTCTCCAACCACGCTATCCTATATCGTTTTATTGAGCCTGGCCTATAAAATGGCTTTATCGGCCTAACCTAACCTAACTGTGGCTAGTTAGGTTAAAAAGAAATGTGCAGTCAGCGTCAGACGTAGTTATGAATATGAACTAGGCAAAACATTTAAATAAAAACATTTTTTTAAGAATTTTAACCTTGGCTGTTATTTACATACCGACTTGTCCTCACCTGTCACCTCACCCCTTACCCGTTTTTATATGGAAACTGTTAAAAAGTGACAAATGACTTGACAGCGTCCATATAAAAAGGGTGAGGTGACAAGTGAGGACGAGTTGGTCTGTTACTCGTAAGTATACCGTTTATGCGATTCTTCAGATTTATGTCTATACCTACACAATAAGAGCGAAAAAGACGTCGATCGGCATCGATCGGGTGCTGTCGGCGGCGATTATGAAGAAAAGCACTCGGCTTATGCCGACTCCGCGTCGATAAGTTTGGGGATACTCTAACACTGACGTTTGAAACGACACGTGATCTTTCGTAATTAAAAATTCAAAAAATAAATTTAATATCTAATATATCAGACCGCAATAGCCCTGTTCTGAATATAAGGTAAATATATATATATATATATATATATATATATAGTCCTCCTTGACATGTCCGACCCTTACAACTGTCTCTGATGAGCACGGATGTGGCTCGCACAACCGAACTTCGATGCAAATATTCGGTCACACTGTGTGCAGTATAACTGCCCCTGGGTATATAAGGTAAATATTTATTTATCGTATGTTAACTATTTCGACCCGTGGGATCTTTAAGTAATGGAAGTCGTATCTGGTCCAGCAGGTCTCCATCGCCGTTCAGCGGGGTAATGCTGCCGGTATCATGGGGACCTTTGAGCCAGGTACGATGCGAGAGTCTTAGGTAATTTTGTTGAAATATTTTAAAACTGTATTTAAATAAGTAGGTAATTTATGTAATTATTTTAATTTTAATGATTTGATTGATTTAATTTAATTTAATTTGATCTTGTATGTTATGCAATATGGAGTTATGGACATGTTCTGGAGTAATGGACAGAAAATTTCAAGATACAGTAATTTTATGTCACGAGCGCGGGTGAGCCAAGGCTGTGTTCAGATATACTTACATGCACATTGTCTGTGTG
The DNA here is from genome assembly GCA_951800055.1 of Cenopis cana. Lineage (NCBI taxonomy): Eukaryota > Metazoa > Arthropoda > Insecta > Lepidoptera > Tortricidae > Cenopis > Cenopis cana. Next base: position 2,107,192 of record OX637471.1, on the reverse strand, counting down.
AGCGTCATCGTTAGCGCAGGCTATGAGTTCACACGTGTGTACGAGTATGTGTTCAGTATGTGCTTGATAGATGAAAGTACTCTACTTGCAAATTCACACAGAAACTAGCTTAAATAGATGAGAGTTTTAAACAGATAAGGACGTTTATGGCGCAGGTTAGGGCAAGGCCTTCCCCATACAAACTTTGTGCACGTTTTATTCGTCGGTTTTGGCACTAACAAATATAATTTTTTTTTTTGTTGTAAATATTAGATATGCGAAGATCGTGATGTGAAAATTTTTAATAATTCAAAAAAATTCACAATAAAAAAATTAAAAAAAAAAAATTAATAAAAAAAAAATTACATCACGAAATAGCTATCAGAAAAATAAGCATACTGACCAAAAATAATAACTTTAATGCAAACACAAACGGAGAAAATCCTGCACAAAGTTTGTATGGAGAGAGCTTGCCCTACCCCTCCTCTTAAGGTTAAGCATTTGGCAAATAAAGTTGCATTGCAGTCACATTAATAAAAATAAGAGTATCTTGGTCCGGATGCTCGGACTTCCTCGTTCATGTAACGGTTAGGTAACACTCACGTGATATTCCGCCGCGGACTCGGCTATTTATTGTCATGGATATTCGGACACGGTAGTTAAGGCAAGTGAGGTAGGTATTAATATTAATTCCTAATAGATTACATAGTTAAGATTAAGTATACTATGAGATTGAAAGCGCAATATATTGGGTTTGTGTCAGTATCAAGTGTCAAGCACTTGGAGATTTACGTTAAAAAATCTGATTAATTATGCTATTTAAGCTACGGTAGCCCAGTGGTTCAAGCATGCGGCTGTCAAGCGGCGGTCGTGGGTTCGAATCCCAGCTCGTACCAATGAGTTTTTCGGAACTTATGTACGGAATATCATTTGATATTTACCGTTAGCTTTTCGGTGAAGGAAAACATCGTGAGGAAACCTGCATACATCCGCGAAGAAATTCAAAGTTGTATGTGAAGTCCCCAACCCGCTCTGGGGCCAGCGTGGGGACTACTGCCCAATCCCTCTCATCTATGAGAGGAGGCCTGTGCCCAGTGGGACGCATATAGGCTGATGATGATGATGCTATTTAACATTAAATTTATTAGGTATTCGCATATTTTGATCATTTTTCCCGTGCACACATATCTCACGAGCGCGGGTGGGCCATGGTTGTGTGTTGAACTATACATGCACATTGTTAGAATGTTCGTCTGTGTCACATTTACACTATGGCCAACCCGCGCTTGCGAGATAAAAATACTGTGCATAGTTTTCTTAGACATTCGTAAACGCGAATACATTCAGCTTCGTCGCTATCCACGACGACGCGCCCCTCCACAGCGATTCTCATAAACCTGCGGGGCTATCTGATCGCTTATATGTCGGACATATAGAATTCGTCCCTTACTGTCAAGTGTGTAAGTGTAAGAGGGACGAATGCTGTATGTCCGACATTTAAGCGATCATCTTAGCCCCACTGTGCGCATTTGTATGGCTTGGGCTGTGGAGGGGCGCGCCTTCGTGGATGGCGCGCACTATACCTATGCGTTCTAATAAATGTAAAAGTTGTTTCTATATTATTATCATTTTAAGCGCGCTAAACTTAGTTTTTCAGTCTTTTTCTTTCTAGCACTTTCTTGCTTGGAAATTAGGTTACAAATAACTGTATACATATTTATGACAGTGGCTGTACAGAGCGTATCTTCCGCGAAGCTCCTCCATATTGTTGTCAAACCAATAATGGCCGCCTTCCTACTTCCCTGTACTAAGTTCACCAATCACTCGTTAATTATTTCCTATTAGATCATTTTATGTAAAAAAATGCGTGGATTTTGGAATCGTTAATAAATATCATCTGTTTAGCGATAATATTACCAGTTGTTTTTACCTCTACTTTAAGTATATATATATATATATATATATATATACTAATTTTCAAGAAGAATACGGTATTTACATTACTATCTAAAACTTTATAAATAAGTTTAATTGTTTAACTCTCTTTAAGTTTACTGGAATAATGAATACTTTTGTAATAATTTCAGTTCAAAATATTTTAAAATCCATAACCAGTAATCTTAAATTTAATAAAAAGGGCTGAGTCAGTGACCTCCCCACGTTTACAAGTAAGAGTATTATTTATACATATGACACTGGAATGACGGCTTGTAAGTTATATATATATAATATATGTATGTTTAGTATATTACACTTTGGTTGCAGGTATACGATTCACAAACTGACTCGTTCTCACTTGTTACCTAACCGCCCGTTTTTTTATGGAAGCTGTCACTTTTTGACAGTTTCCATATGAAAACGGGTGACTGGGAGGTGACAGGTGAGGACGCACTGAGGACGAGTCGTTTTGTGCATAACAACCCGTCAAAATCAGCGGGATGGATGGTATTCGAAATAATATGTATATTTACCTACACCAGAATACATCAAACAGCGGTTTTTATGGCTCCTTAAACTGTTACGGCTTTTCTTATTTCTGAAGTTAACACATTCGCTAGCAGGAATTCGCCTATAAATCTGTTAAGGCGTTGAGAAGTTCTGGGAGAACATAACAATTCACATACATACATACATACATGAAAACTGAAAACTTCACCCTCCTTTTTTTGGGCAGTCGTGTAAAAAGTGACAAATGACATTTGACAGTTTCCATATAAAAACGGGTGAGGGGTGGGTGATAGGAGAGGTGAGTCGATTTGCGAATAACAGCCCAGCTTAAAAAAGTCAAAATCAAGGTTGTTTATTTGTTAATTTAGGAATAAGTTATACAAAAACGTATGAATGTCAATAAACTACCGCAGGTCGATTCGGACAAAAAACATATAAACAGAAGCGGAGTAAAAAAAACTCTGTCAGGTATATTGTTTTCAAATCAACATACCTAAACTTCAATTTGCCCTTAATGTTTTTAACCTCGGTTGACATCTCGGTTTTTTCCGTCATATTTACTCGCCATTTTCAATGATAACATGAATACAAGTGATAAAACGACAGTCAATGATTCATTGAGACGATCAATCGTGATCCGACATACCGACAATCTTCTTCAATCATGCGATGACAATCACTTGAATTGCAACTGAGACGATTGCATTTGGCAATTTAAAAGAATGATGGGTACCGGTATGAATACGCCACTAGCGGCGCTATTGTCAAATCTCACCGTTTGTGGGTGAACTCATGCTCATATTTACTGATAAAATATTGTATTTTACAAGTCAATGAACATTACAGATGTATTGCAAAATGATTTTCTTTCGGGATAACTCGGATCTCAATCGGAATACGATGGCACCCGAACTATCAATCAATGATTGTATTAAATGAGTGACGTTTTCATATCCATTATTATGGAACTCTATTGTTTAGTGTCAAATGTCAAAGTTACCTAGTTAGCTAAGCTACGGCTGTAAGATGGGTACTGAAGCTAATTGAGAGAGCACGATAAATACGAACTTTTCCGATAAAGTACGAAGGAAACTAATTTTGCACTACATTTGTACAACAACATATATCTACCTGCAACAGAATTACGCGGGTTAGTTCTCTCATTAGAATAATATGGTGACTATTTTGCAATACCCGAGATGAGATTGATTAATGGCAAATATAAGTTACGCGTCAATGGATTTCAGTGCTTTGACACAATTTTATCTTTCGTAAAATGATGTCCTCTTTTTTCCGAACAAAACGGGACTGCGCTACACTACAATGTAGATAATATTAGATATTTCTACGGTACAGTTTTAATTTATTAAATACGATTTCAACGTAAAATTTGTTTTCACGCCCAAAATAGCCAATAATAAACTTTGACCACTGGACCCTACCGTAGCGCCAACTGGTGAGTGCAAAAACGGTAGTCTTCAAACACAATGCATTTGATCTTGGGGACCCATTAGGTAGAGTTTGACAATGATTCCATTTGGTAGCCTACTTCAACGCCAATAGAGGATATTCGTGCAGTGCGTATGTAATAGAAACTCTATAAATATACATCTAGTGTTAGCATCTAGTGTGTGTGTGTAGTGTGTGTGTGTAGTGTGTGTGTGTGTGTATTATGTCAGTGTCATCGTGATTTACGAAAATCAAGCGAATACTAACGATATTACGTACTGTTAGTCAAATCAGAAACGTCAAAATGGCTTAGTTGGCGTTGGTATGAGAGTAGGGAAATAGGACTAATGATGTCTTGGTGTATGGACAAACTGAATCTTGATTGTCATCTTTATTGTATTCTTAATACTAAAAAGCGTAGTACCTAAATAGTTAGACTTTTATGTTTTCAAGCGATTTCGTAAGATTTTTTTATTCAACTCAACGATTGTATCGCCTAAAACTGATTTACATACTCAACTAAAATTTAGCAGATATACGAGCTGAGGCAGGCACTTTAGTTGCCGTCGAGACAAAATTTCACAAGTCAATAAAATGTCATGGTTAGTAAGATTCAATGGTTCGGAAAGGGTACTGAAACAGCCAATAAATATGAAAAAGGTCACTCGATTACTCGAAATGCATTTATTTTGGTGCAAAAATTGGATTAAGCCCAAGGGGAAACGAGAGTAGATTCTTTCTCTTGATAAAACAACAGGTTTTACAATTTATGAAGTTTCATTAATAAATCTAACTCGGGCTATATGATATTGTATTTAACAGTGGGTGAAAGAAAACATTGAGAGCGCCGGGTACCGCTTGCGGTATCTAAGGTTAAAGCAACGTGGGCAGCGGTCAGGACTTGGATGGGTGACCGCTTTGAGTGGTTACTAACTGAACGCTCCCGTGCTTTGGAAGGCGCGTTAAGCCGTTGATCCCGGTTGCTGTCTATGGCAGCAGTCGTTAAGCCAAGTTGGAGGCCTTCGGGCGGTTTGAGAACTTCTAATAACAAACATGTTGCCCACTCACTTGACAAAGCCTAATCCCAATAAGGTCTAGTTTCCCCTCGGGGTTGGAAGGTCAGATGGCAGTCGCTTCCGTAAAAACTAGTGCCTACGCCAAATCTTGGTATTACGTAGCGGACCCCAGGCATCCTTCAGGATGCAACTGTACTGGGATAACGCTAGGAGGATGATGAGAAAGAAAACATTAGGAAACCGGTGAAATCCTAACTAGCTCTAATTTTCCAACTGGGTTGGAAGTTCAAATCAGGGCTGTTATTTACAAACAGATTTGTTTTATCGCCCTTGGTAATTAATGAGTTATTATTGTACATTAAAGTGGTGTGTTACATGAGGCTGTAAATACGTATTAATTTGCATTCTAATATTCAAAGATACTTAGCGAAGGATTAGTCGTGAGCGCAGATTAGTCTTGCCATTTGTTGGCCAACTTGTTCTATCAGCGTTATAGTGACTGACCTATATTAGACCTTATTTCTACTGCCATAAGGTCCACGAATGGTGAGTTTACTACTACTAATAGTAGTCGTATTGTACGCGTTTTTGCGGTTGCAAATATACTTAAAATCATTTAAATTGGCCGAGCTGTGTCAAATTAGTCCGTTCAAAAAGCTACTTTATTGCCCGAAAAAGAAGATACAAAATCGAATGACAGGTTTATATACTATCGGACATTTTAAAATCTAATTCGAGCACGTTCAAGGCAAGTCATCATTCATGATTATCTTTGGTTTCCGGAGATTCACAATTTTGTTAGTCTTGTACAGACGAGCGCGAAATTACTAAAACAGTGAAGAAAAAGTAAAACAAATACAAAACATTCATACAAATAAATATATAATTATTATAAAAGTGTCTGTCTGTTATCGTTACCACTTCACGCTTAAACCGCTGAATCGATTTACACGAAACTTGGTATGGAGACAGTTTAAACTAACGCGATGAACAGTTCTACGCGGACAAAGTCGAGGGCAAAAGCTAGTTTGAGATATGTTTTACCTTCCACTTTCCCCTCAATGCCAAACAGGTAAGCTGACAGAGGGAAAAGTTCTCCATGTAGGTTATATCTTACGTGACATGTATTAGTGTCCAAAAAGCTACACAGCATACATAGCATAGTTACAGCACACACAGCATAGTTAGCATTACATTACGCGAACGCGATTATAATTCGTTTTGACATTTAGAGGCCTTTTACACCTCTAAAACTTACTTGACTGTGGGTCCCCTTTAGATCTCCGCTTAAATCTTATTGTATTCTTATAACTTTAAACGAGCAATTCTTGTATCTAAGTATATATATATTTCTATATATTTATATTTCCGGGATCTCGGAAACGGCTCTAACGATTTTGATGAAATTTGGTATGTAGGGGTTTTCGGGGACGAGCATCGATCTAGCTAGGTCTCATGCCCGGGAAAACGCCGAGCAAAGCTCGGCCGCCCAGATATCTTATATCTTTAAACGAGCAATTCTTGTATATATCTATATTTATATCCATATTTCTATATATATTTATTTCGGGGATCTCTTTTGATGAAATTTGGTATGTGGGGGTTTTCGGGGACGAGCAATCGATCTAGCTAGGTCTCATGGCCGGCCGCCCAGGTATTGTACGTATATATGACCACAGAGACTCTTTACATCTCTGTGTTAGAGGATAAGTTCAGCAAATATTGTGGCCAGGTATTTATCCGTTGGTTGATATTGCTTGTATGACATATTACTAAATGATATCATTGTAATTGTATTGTAATATATATGACATGTAAAAGAGCCCTTGAGACCAACTTGCACAATAAATGTTAGATTTATTGTTTTTTAATTTATTTATTGATTTTGCACTTTTGCTTCCGACTGTACCTCGTTAACGACGATACAATTGGCATCTGTATAGTAAGATTAATTGTACACCACAGATGTTTACGTACTTTGATGATATCGTTGAGGTTTTTTGTGTGGGAAAATATGTCCCATTCGGACCATAGTCCATTAAATGCGGACTAGTGCGGGGTGTATCTAGGGAATGCAATCTCGCACCAAGATTGGCGATTCGAGATCTCGCGTAAGAAATCCGAGGTCGAGATTTGCAATTCGAGATCTCGTCAGAAAAACAGACGAGATCTCGTTTAATCTCGTCGATATCGAGATTCAACATGTTTTTATATTATTATAAATATACGCTTTTTCTATAAAGATACGTTAATTCAATGGACAGCCCCTACTCAGGGTAGTACTGGTATTCAAAAGAAGCTACATTATTAGAATACTGAAACAAAAATCAACGTTTAATAAAAAAATGAAGGGTAAGCGAGTAAATATCATGTAAATAATTATACGTAGTTACGTTAACCGCGCCGCACCAAACAACGTGCAAACAACTGTGCTGCACGCTGCACCCTTATCATCGTTTAGAGTTTGCTCCAAGTAGCGGTCAACAATAAAATCAGCCTTGTAATGTCGTTCGAGATCTCGAAATTATCAGTCGAAATCTCGACCGATATTTCTTACCAACGAGATTGAATCTTGAAAATTAGCGCGAGATTGCATTCCCTAGTTGTACCAAACCGCGTGTTCGTAAGCGGTGTTCGTTATGCCGGCTCCACATGCTTGCCACAAAAACCAAACACATGCCAAACACCGATCTCAAACACCCAACACAAACACGGCATCCCCAAGCTTGGCGATCATACTAGTGTATTCCAAACACCCTTTGATTTGTCAAAAAACCGACACCAAAGTCGAACACTGGCCAACACAAACAAAAACAGACAAACAGGCAAACACCTATCCACACGTTCGTGTTTGTTGTTTGGTGTTCGCTGTTTGCCGTCGTTTGCCAAGCGTGTGGAGCCGGCATTAAAAACTGTTTGGAAAATTTGGCAGGTTTCTATGGGATGACAGCTGCCGGAGCCATATTTAACGTTGATCGGTCCGTTACCGTTATCGTAAGCAAGTGGTGTTATATGATTGCGTTTTTTTTAATGAATGACTGAACAGTGATTGGCCTTAGTCTCACCTGACGACAAGGCCTAATATGTAGCTCGCTGGTTCAGTAATTGCCTATTCCCTCTCGCCTTGAAGAGGCCCAGGTTTCAGGGAAAGTTCCCATACTATTTGACCCATTTTTCACTATTTTTAAGGTTCCGTACCCGAAGGGTCCAAACGGAACCCTATTGTTGTCACTCATGCGTCCGTCCGTCCGCCGTCTGTCACAAAATTTTGTTCCGAAGAATTTTTCAACTTCCCTTTCACCTATGAACTTGATTTGGTGATAATGTTTATTATAACGGATATTTTACCAACAAATACTAATATATTGATTAATCACATTTTTTGAGGTTGTTTCGGAACCCTAAATGTGCAAAGTCCGACTCGCACTTGACCGGTTTTTGACCATCCGTAGTTTTCACATAGGGTAAATCGCCAGTAACTGGCTACCCCCCAATAACTGGCCTCTTCGCAAAAATATACACCAAGCAACTAATTGTTGGTATTTCTGCAATTAAATAAATAAAATTGAACTGGGTTTAGAGCTGACTTAATGTATTTTATTTTGTTGAAGGCGGTCTACACTGCACAAATTCCGTGGCTAGTAACTGAATGACATTTTCTTAAGTGGCCAGTTACTGGCGATTTACCCTAGTAAATATTTTATATGTTGGTTGATCTTGCTTTGTATACATGTTACTAAATCGAATCACTAAATTTCGCTACAGAATATTGACTGCTCATAAGGCCTTCCCCCCCCCTGTGATCAAGTGTATATATGTATGTATAGATTTTATTGTATGTATGTATAGACCCTCCCCCACTCAATGGGTTACGCAGTATGGGTGCGTTCCCAAAGGCCCTCTACCTATTTTCACTTCTCCAGTTTTACCTAAGATTATGTAGGTAGGTACCAACGTAAATTCTGCTAAATCTGCTTTTAAATTAGGCGGTACTTGTGGTTTAGGCACGAAACCAATGCGTGCAGTTAATTTGCAGTGAATTCGAGTGATAACCAACCGTGAGAGCGGTATAAAAAACTTCCGGAAACTTAGAGAGATGTGGAAACCATTTCGTAACCAAAACTCACTCAGTAACAAATGCCTATTTAAGGTGGTTCGCTTTCCATACAAAACGTCTTTTGACATTCGCAGGCTAGCGGAGTGACATTTTAAGAAACTTAAGTAACAAATATTCATAAATTGGCTTTCCATTTGCGCGAAATTCCCCCTTTCCTAGAATAAACTTGTATAAACTAGAATAATTTGAGAAATTATTTTGTCACGTGAGTGTCACGTGACATCATTTTCATTCAAAAGTCGTTTTGTATGGAAAGCGAACCACCTTAAGTAAACCTCGTATCTCGATATCGTTTCAGGACTGTGATAAGAGGTTTATAAGAGTAACGACGGATTTGCTAGTATATCTATATTTACGTAGAATCAATGCAATCACTGGCCGAGTTGTTTCTAATTTGTTCTTTCAAAGAGCAACTGTATTGTTCAACCAAGAAGATTCAAATCAAATAACAGTTTTTATGTCACACCTGGCCATAAAGCGGCAATTACCGCACGATCCGCGCGCGGGACATCCCACTTCGTGGCCAGGGCCAGTACATAAAATTTTGTACTTAACACGGGCGGTAATAAAGAAAGCCTCAGATCGCATATTTATCGCCCTTGCCTTCGGCTCGGGCGTCAAATATCTGCGATCTGAGACATTCTTTGTTTTACCGCCCTTGTTAAGTAATGTACTATAGTAAAAGGTTGTAAAGTGTAAAGTTAGATTATGTTGTCAAATAGCGATTTAATATTCAGCACTAGTATTTTCCTCCGGTTTCACTTCAGATCTTGCGATAAGTGTGACACATGCAAATCTCTTAAATGAAATAAATGAAATAATAAATGAAATAAATGAACTTTATTCTGTAAGTAGGCCGCAATGGCACTTTTACAAGTCAAACCCTACTATACTTGCTTTATGGATACTAGGAAACCTATGGCGGTATGGGTTTTTTATGCTAGATTTTCAGAAAAACCACAGACTTAGAAGTAAATACAACGCCAACACATGCGTAGGTATAGTTGACGAAATATAAGCTGCACCGATTCCTCGAACAACTTGTATGGCAAATCGGTACATAACTTCTGTCTGGCTCCGCGACTAAGAAGTTCGTGGTAGTCGTTTAATATCGTATCTCCATACAAACTTTCGCCAAGCATTTTAGGGCTAAGCTAGGGGAATGATTTTTGGGATAAAAACCATCCTGCGTTCTCGGGATACAATCTGTTTGCCAAGTTTCATATTAATCTGATAAGCGGCATCCCTGCCGGCATCTGTATTTCCGAGTTCATATAACATGGACCTTTTTAAGGCACGAGGCATTTTCTGGGTGAGCTCGCTTCACCGTCGGCCTCATCTTTACCGCCTGGCTAGATGCTGGCCAAGACCAATCCCATTTCTAATAAAAAAAGCAGTCCCACTACAAACGCCCCGCTGTAACACGCGTTTGTTTACAATTAACCATCCCTCTACGGAATTATGCGCGTAGTTTTCGTGAATATTTAGTACATTTTCGATTCATGAACTGGCCTGGCCTTAAGGGTATGCTTGAAACCTCCGATACGACCTCGCGGGCGGTTAACACTGCAAGTCGACGACCCATGTAGCCGTAATTACACGTGTGAGTAGAACGCAGCCTTATTTTTTGTCCTGATTTATCCAATCTATCTTGAAGAGCGTTTAATACCCGAAACCGTTACAGCGAATGAACAAGAAATAACGTAGCCAACTAGAAATGTCATCACACGACCTTTTATAATTTAAATAGTCTGATTTAGCAGTGCAATTCTTAAATTAATTTGGTTTTTTGGCGTGCGTATAACGAGACAGCGTACGTCTTTTGACGGACGAATCTCCGTTTTCTAATAGCATCGTCGGCTCACAATTATCTACACTAAGAGAGGACGAACTGCGAAAACTATGATCAGAATAACTGAAATTTGATATTGATTTACGTTTTTTTTTTTAAATTAACTTTGTTTATCATGTATTTTAAAAATATTTGTTCAGACGAAAAAAGCCCTAAAAACGCTGATTATTTGCCCAGCACCTCACCTATTCAGTGCGTACCAGTACGTACGATTCACCAAAAATATAAGCTAGAATGAAGAATTACTCGTTTCACCCTACCTCACCTCTAAATCGTGACGAAAGTCCAGTATACTTTACATAATACATGTTGTTACTGGAAGAGACATCAATTTCGGAAACCGCAGCGCCATCTTTTAGAATATTATTAAGCACGTCTCCCCGAAACAGCCGGAAGAAAATCTATACGAGGTCGGTCTCCCGAGTAATGACGTCGTCAAAATTGAGAGAGACCTACCTAACTTAAAGATAATTGTCTCCCGGTAGTTTTAGGGTCCAGGAGACATACCTAACAACATACTAAATGTTGTTGGTTTCCGAAAGTGAAGTATTTCTTCGACGGAAACCCGTAACTACACGAACTTATAGAACAGTACAGACAATATGTCGAAAGGGATGTATTTAAGAAGATGTAAACAAATATACAAGTATTATAGGGTGACACCACCAGTAATAGACATGATGTACATTAACTCTTATGTAAAAGAAAATAAGAGTCATTATTTTTTTATAGAACAATCAATTTAAAACCGTCATGATCTTTGAATAAGGGTTGAAGCGTCCATTATTGGTGCTTGTTCTTAAAGTGTCCATAATTGGTGGTGTCACCCTATGCCGTAAATGAATGTAGATCGGATGTTGTTATACTGTAACCTAATGTTAAACTCAGATATAAAATATGATATTTGAGTTTAACATTAGGTTTCATGATATTTGAAGATAATCGTTTAAGTCCAACGATATTCTTTTGTTATTCCGCTGAAAGAACGTGTGCGTGTGTGTGTAATCGAATGTTAAGGCGATATATCGATTGAAAGAGACTCCCTTAGTTTTTCGCTCACGACAAAACGGGATGCAACCCTCTCCGAGAATGGCTTTTTAGACAAATCTCGTTAAATATCTGACTGTGTGCAGGTTTATTAAATTTCCTCTTGTCAGTACCTAGATGAGGTAAAATACCATCATATTAACTTAATCGTGTCTTTTAATAATGCGTTGTTTTAGTAGGCTGAGGAAAAAAAGGAAAATATAGACTCCACTTTGGATTTATTTTCTATCGAGAAAATTTTAAGCAATCATGTTTCGCTATTGTCAGTACCACAATCATATAGTCAAGAATCATATATCTGAAAATCAGACCCTACTGTTTGCTAGTCTGGGTAGGACAGCGTTTCAAAGTCTCCAAATTTCTCAGTGTAGCGCCTTAATAGTTTTTTTAAGATTTTAAGATAGAATCATAAAACTGTCGAATGTTATTTGTGACTTAAAAAAAGTAACAAATAACATTTGACTGTTTCCATAACCCCAATCCAATGTTTGACGACCGCTTTAGCTTAGTTGGTGGAGCGCTCGTGGCCCAGCGGCGCCTGCGTACCGCTTGCGGTATCTAAGGTTAAGCAACGTGGGTAGCGGTCAGGACTTGGATGGGTGACCGCTTTGAGTGGTTACTAACTGAGCGCTCCCGTGCTTTGGAAGGCACGTTAAGCCGTTGATCCCGGTTGCTGTCTATGGCAGCAGTCGTTAAGCCAAGTTGGAGGCCTTCGGGCGGCTTGAGAACTTCTAACAGTCAAGTTGCCCACTCACTTGACAAAGCCTAATCCCAATAAGGTCTAGTTTCCCCTCGGGGTTGGAAGGTCAGATGACAGTCGCTTTCGTAAAAACTAGTGTCTACGCCAAATCTTGGGATTAGGTAGCGGACCCCAGGCATCCTTCAGGATGCAACTGTACTGGGATAACGCTAGGAGGATGATGGTAGTGACCCTGCCTACGAAGCTGGAGGTCCCGGGTTCGAATCCCGGCCGGGGCATTTATTTGTGTGATGAGCACGAATATTTGTTCTTGGGTCTTGGATGTTTTCTATGTATTTAAGTATATATTTATCTATATAAGTATGTATATCGTCGCTTAGTACCCATAGTACAAGCTTTGCTTAGTTTGGGACTAGGTTGATTTGTGTAAGATTGTCCACAAATATTTATTTATTTATTTATAAAGTAACGGGTGAGAGGTGAGGTGGCAGGTGAGGATGAATCAGTTTGTGAATCGTATAGCATGAATGCACGATTAATCGTACTAATTGTATAAATGTGAATGTTTAGATGATTGAATGTTTGTTACTCAATCGCGCAAAAACGACTGTGCTGATTGTGATGAAACTTGGTATACAACGAGTTCATAGCCTGGATTAACACATAAAACTCATCATCCTCCTAGCGTTATCCCAGTACAGTTGCATCCTGAAGGATGCCTGGTGTCCGCTACCTAATCCCAAGATTTGGCGTAGGCACTAGTTTTTACGAAAGCGACTGCCATCCGACCTTCCAACCCCAATGGGAAACTAGACCTTATTGGGATTAGGCTTTGTCAAGTGAGTGGGCAACTTGACTGTTAGAAGTTCTCAAACCGCCCGAAGGCCTCCAACTCGGCTTAACGACTGCTGCCATAGATAGCAACCGGGATCAACGGCTTAGCGGGCCTTCCAAAGCACGGGAGCGCTCAGTTAGTAACCACTCAAAGCGGTCACCCATCCAAGTCCTGACCGCTGCCCACGTTGCTTAACCTTAGCAAGCGCAAGCGGTTCGCAAGCGCCGCTGGGCCACGAGCGCTCCACATAAAACAGCTTCTATCCCCATAATCATTCCTCGAAGGGGTGAAATAGGGTGTGGATTACGCGAATGAAGTCGGGGGAAAAAGATAGTTATAGTGCTCACAACAACAATACCACTATAGTTGTCTACACAAAGTGATACTCTGAACTACTCAGCCAAGCAAACATACGTAAAGTTGCAAAATGCAACACACTCTGACCATTTAGCTCTTACCTAGTCGCAATAAGGTTCACAAATAGTCTAATGTGCCGATTGTACTTCGTAAACAAAAATTGTTTCTACAACCCACACATATTTCGACCAACATAACTTTACGCTTTTGGAACTCAGTGCCAAGCAATAATGAGCTCTCTTAGTCAGAGGACTTCGTTGATTTCGAGGGGATGGTAACTTGAACGAACGCAAATGTTTTTGGTACCTAATGCATTTATGAGGTGTGCCATTGCAAATGTTACTTTAAGTTTACTCTCGTTTAATAAACCTTCGTACTGAAGAGGATATTGTTAATGTCCGGTCGTTGACCGCGTATTTAGATATGGTATTGACATTAATTCATACTGAATATTAGGTATACGTGGGGACGTGTAATCTTAATTGATAGTATTAGTTAACTACAGTGCCTTAGAGTGTCAAACATGGGGATGTTTGACCCTCTAAGGCTCTGTAGTTAACTATTGCTATCAATTAAGATTGAAAGAGTCAATTAGTGGGCCAGGGCCAAACACTGGGATATTTACCTCAACAGTTGTGTTATTGTAATACTTATCCCAGTAAAAACTCAAACGTGGCCAAATTCCAAGTTCGTAAACGGTTTCGCCAATATAAGAAGTGAGAAATAAATGAAAACCAAGTTCTTTTAAAGTTCCAAGTTCTTCTGTCATGCAGGTAGGTACCAGTAGCTCTAGTATAAGTTTTTTCGAAACATTAACTAATTCGAACGCGTTTGCGTTTTGTCTCAAAATGTATGAAAGTGATATGAAAACGTAAACAGCGCCCCTGGTGGTCACTAGTGGAAACTAAAACAGCGAGTATAACATTTGTTGCTAACCGATGAACGCGCGTATTTCAAACTCGGTGAGAGCGTTTTTATACATTTTGAGACAAAACGCAAACGCGTTCGAATTAGTTAATGTTTCGAAAAAACTTATACTAGAGCTACAGGTACAGTACTTTTTCACACGAGCGCGGGTGAGTCATGGTTGTGTGTCGAGCTATACATGCACATTGTCTATGTGTGCGTCAGCGTAGGAGCTATGAGTTCACGTTGTCTGTGTGTTCGTATGTGTCACAACTACAACAATGGCCAACCCGCGCTCGTGAGATAATAGTACATTACTTAACAAGGGCGGTAAAACAAAGAATGTCTCAGATCGCAGGTTTTTGACGCCCGAGCCGAAGGCAAGGGCGATAAATATGCGATCTGAGGCTTTCTTTTTTACCGCCCGTGTTAAGTACAAAATTTTATGTCACCCCCTGGCCAGGAAGTGGGATTTCCCGCGCGCGGAGCGTGCGGTAATTGCCGCTTTATGGCCAGGTGTGACATAAAAGTACTATACTTAACGTTCTTCAATTGCTTCCAATGATTTGCTATGTTATTTGCTACTTAAGGTGCCTGTATACGCAAGGCCTTCTCCATACAAACTTTGTGCAAGTTTTATTCGTCAGTTTTGGTACTCCCGCATATAAATTTTTTTTTGTTGTTTATATTAGATATACGAAGAATGTCAAGCAAATAAAATCAAAAAATGAAAAAAAAAAGTTCAAAAAATTGAAAACATTGAAAAAATTTAAAAAATAAAAATATCAATTTACTTTTTCTTGAGGTTCTAGCTAACTAAAAAATAAGCGAACTGACTAAAAATCATAAGATTCATAAGTGTAATGTACACAAGCCAAGAAAAACTTGCACAAATTTGATGAGGAGTGCTTGCGTGTACAAGCGCCTTAATAGTGAAAATATATAGAATATATTCAATGACAAAATATGCTAAAATGACCTAATGACAAGGTCGTAAGAACTTCCTGATATTATTGACACTTGGTAGCTTTCATATATTTGACCGAGCGAAGTAGACATCAGATTGGGCATAAAATAAAAACCATTCCCATTCGTGCGAGTTGCTAATCGAAACTTTAAAATGTATTCAATACAGATTCAACAAGTCACAGTCGAAACCAAAAGTTGACATTGAGCATTGTTCATTGTGATGCTAATAGTTGACAGATATGTTTCGACACGCTGATCTAGTGACGCAACACCAGTGCGACGGGGTGACGACAAAGGTCGTGGTACTTTAGGTTGATACACTTTCATCACACACATGCACACTCGAGTGCAATAAAAACTGATCACTTTATACAATCTGTACCCATTTATTATGCTATTGACTGTAGGTAAGTAAAACATAGATACGTCTATATAACAATGTACACGTAAATAAACCAGGGGTACAATTAAGCAGGTACCTATAACAAATACGTCGACATAATGTAATGTAAATTTCAACTGTCTAACTATCACGGTTCATGAGGTACAGCCTGGTGACAGACGGACAGACGGACGGCAGCGGAGTCTTAGAAATAGGGTCCCGTTTTATCCTTTGGGTAGGTACGGAATCCTAAAATTTTTATCTTAACATTATCAAATACGATAGATTTAACATATGTTTTATTGATTTATTTTGAGAAATATCGTTTCAAATTCATTCTAAATCGAGAAATTTTAAGCCTAATAAGTTCGGTTTTTTTTTTAAGTCTCGCAAGGTCTACAGTTCACAGTGTCTAGTCTATAAGTATGCGTTTATTTCTCCAGGAGAAACCGGCCATTACCGTCATCCGGGGCATTTGGACAGACTTTCCCCTCCTTTCCCACTAGCAGGATGTACAAGAGAGATCAGTAAGAACTTAAGAACACGCGTCTTATGGAGCCAGCAAAATAATATTTAATAAATCGGTTTAAAATAAATCGGTTTAATTATGATATAAATACCGTCATCGTCATTATTTCTCATATGTTGAAGCACTGGTTAGACTAGCACTCATTTAGCGCAAAAGTTTAAAAATAATATTATTGGCACCTTAATTATCAGTAATAACACAAAAAGGAAGGCTTATAACTACCTACTGTTATTCTAGACTAGACTCTAGAATAGTCTGCTTAAGCTGTACGCTTCATCTCACCTTAGGCGAATCTACGTTCTTATAATAGAAACTGTCAAATGTAGTTTGTCACTTTTTGAAAGTTTTCATATAGAAACGGGTGAGATGACAGGTGACGTGTCGGTTTGTGAATAACTCAAAAGATATATTAAGGGTGAGCTAGGGGTGAGTGGTGAGGTGAACGGTGAGTTGAACCGTGTATATACCATACTGGCCTCAAATACTTACTGTGCCAACCTACATTAGAAATAGCTACGAATGGCGGTCACTCTGTGCTTTCTCACGTCGATTTTTTCTATCGGTTTGATATTGATCCTAAATCGGAACGACAAATCGAACCGATCGGACATTTGACAAATTAAGATCCGCTTTTTGCGGTACGATAACATTCAAATTATGAATTAGAGCGTGATCCGTGATATGCGAGTGGACAGATAGACAGATAACATGTTGGGGTTAAGTATTATTGCTGATTCTCTAGATACCGGTGTGAGGTCAAATTGTTGTTTCGTATCGATAGATTCTGTCAGTTGAACTCTTCGTACATTAGATGAAGCTTGGGGTAGAGACATTCGTAGTATGAGGTGAAGATGATATGAAACCTGATGCATAGCAATAGTACGTATAGCAATAACAATTTATATTAAACTGATACTAAACGTGTAGTTAAGGTGGGCGCATGAACATTTGCCATTTTTAGGGTTCCGTAGTAAACAAGGAACCCTTATAGTTTCGCCATGTCCATCCGTCCGTCCGACCCCCGTTTTTCTCAGTAACCGTTAGTACTAGAAAGCTGTAATTTGGCATGAGTATACATATCAATGACGCCAACAAAACGGTAGTACCTCCCGTACATGTAAAGTGGTTGTGAAATTTTTTTTTCTGCCAAACCCCATCGTGTGGGGTATCGTTGGATAGCTCTTTTAAAAATATTATAAGGTTTTATATATATATATATATATAAGATCTCACTGGACCGCGAATTCTTGGAGTAGGTATTCCAGAGTTTAAGCTGCCGGCGTGGTCGTGTCGGATGTTTCCCTGGACTTCTGCAACCTCCTGCCGGTAGGAGGGCCTACCTAGTAAGTTACCGTCAGGTAAAATCTGATGTAAATATATATACCACACAAAGAAAATCACACACGTGACCCCTGTGACCGCACCGCACTGTCTTCTCGGAGATCTCATGGTTCGATGTAATTGCCATACGAATAAATAAATAAACAGAAAAGCGTTCATTTTAAAATTGATCTCACTCTACCATGATCTATGAAACCGATCGTGAACATTGAATAAATGTAAATTTTTAATCGAGTACTTATACATTTCACAATGTTCCCATGACCTTATATATAGCTCACATAAGGCAATTTTATTGCCAACATTAAACAAATGACAATAAGTGTGTACAATACTAGTATTTGCATTGTACACAGTACAGTCTGCGTCGTAAAAATGTATACATTCTACGACTCTTTCCCTTGAAGATAAGGTTGAGAATTGTGTACCTACAATCTACATGCTATTAACGTAGATCGATGCATGTCATACATGTTCATATAGCCACGGTGATGAACGTTCACGGTCGAAATACGATTGACTTTTGGTCATCTGATTGAATGTCAATAAAGAAATATAATTTGTGATTTAATTTGTTGATACTAGCGTATCATATTGTCCTTCATGACTTCATGAGAGTTTATCGTCATTGACGGGTGGATTGAGGTTCGTTGAATTTATAACGTTTTGTTTTTCCGCTCCCCGGACAATATGGTGTCCCGGATTTTTGGGAAGCGTGCGTTCAGCCGAATTACGTCTAAATGATAGTCACGTAATAATTATTAGTACCTACGAAAAAGAGACTGAGCTGAAGGCGCGTCCACAAAAAAAGATCGAGTACATAAGTCACCTAAGAGCCCACCAAAGAGTGGAACAACGGCACTCCAGTACCGAATGCCTATTAACCAGAACCTAGAATATACAGTCGCTGAGGCCGAAATCGGTCAGGAGCTCATCATCATCATCATTAGTACCTACCTACTTACATACAGAAGGTTTTCTGTCTAATAAAACAATCGTTTGACAGCTACTCAGGCCATCCAATCTGCACGCGCCCGCCACATAGCACGGGCTCTGTCGTTCGGCGGGACTATAGGGATCGAAGACGCATAATCACTCGCGAGGTGTACGTAAAATGTTCACAGAGCTATATACATATACTAGTATTATTTTTCTTGTAACCATAGAATAATTCTGAATGCGAAGCGGGCCGTAATCGCCTTCTTTCGCATTCGGTATTCATTTGACGATCGCGGAAAACTTTCTTTCCGCAAAATCAACATACATTTTAACTACTAGCGGCTCGGGGAGCCGTAGATGTTGTGATAAAATAGACGTATAGGTACTTTAGGCATACTCAATAGAAAACAAACACAAGTAATTTGACCGTTAAGTGCAAAGTTTAATTGACAACATTTTAAAATTTATAATGATGCCTAAATCGAAAACCATTTCGGTAAATATGCTACCTGAACGTAATAAAATCGTATTTAGATTTTTTTCTTCGCTAGATTTGAAGAAAATCGCCAAAATGTATAAAACGGAAGTGTGACGTCATTCCTACGACTGTTAAGGAGCAAATGGAGCAATGCTGGCAAACATAGGTAATTCGTAAAAATTACGTCATAATTCACTTACGATTCGCTGCTTTTAGATCAGATATTTTTGAATGAAAATTAGGATTTCGGGAGAAATAAAAAACACGTGGACCTTAAAACTTCATTTTCTATCGATCTAGGACATAAAAAGGCCAACTTGAAAATTTGAAATGTTGTCAATTAAACAGTAATTTACAGTTTTTCTAGCTACAAACCGACTCGTTCTCACCTGTCACCTCACCCAACACCCGTTTTTATATGGAAACTGTCAAATATCGTTTGTCATTTTTGACAGTTTCTATATAAAAAGGGTGAGGGGTGAGGTGACAGTGATGATGAGTCGCTTTGTGAAGAACAGCTCAGCATGAAAGAGGTTGGATAGTGAAGAAGAGACATCGTTCATCAGTCACTTATTAATTAGTTTATATCCAAAAAATCAACTATAAAACAGAAACATGTAAGTAGCCTTTGTTAAAGAGTTAAGACACTACGATTTCGTCATTGTGAACATTTTTCAAAAACTGAAAAAAAAAATATATATATATATATATATATATATATATATCGATTCACCTCACATTATTTCACAATAATGTAGAGTCGAAAAGCTGGAGTTCCGTATAAACATCCGAAAACATAATTGACTAAGGTGAAATGAAGATGCTTTGCGTTCGCTCGGTCATCTAACCTGTATAACATACTTAGCTACTGGGGGGCTACCGCGAGCCACAAACGAAGTTTTCCCTCTCGTGGCACTTACGTACAGACTTGCAAGTGCGACACAGAGAGAAAACTTCGTTTACAGTTCGCGGTAGGCCCTCTGTACTGTACACTACTCTAACCGCGGCATCAGAACGAGCCTAGATCAAATTGGCGTTACCATTTTTGGAAGTCGCAAAATTGCCAGCCCACGACAACCGATTGTGATTACTGTGGCAATCGTAAAATACGCGATTACAGAAGGTATGTTGCGGTGGCATAAGTAGGTTACATCAAGTCCCCCTTATATGGTTATTAAAATATATAACCATCTACCGAATTCCATTAAAAATATAGAAAAATTATCTCTTCTCAAAAGGCATCTGAGAAAAACATTCTTAATTAACAATAGGTCCGTCATTTTATGCTCAAAAAGAGGTATAAGTAGAAATGCTTAGAACTTGGAACACAATTTTTGACTTGGTAACTTTGTTTAGACTAAGGAGGTAAATATATCTAAATTTAAGTCCCCGCCCGTGGCCCCGCCGCTGGGGGTGAAAATGGGGTTTACAGGTCTCATTTTTCGGTATTTCGTAAAAAGCTCGTAAACGGTGGCCCATAGCAAAAAACGTTCTTAGGCATAAGTAATGTACATAAAATTATCTATAAAAAAAGGTTCTATACACTTTTTCGTTAAGATTAATATTGAATGAGATTTTAAAGAGGGAAAATAAAATTTTAAGATAATTTAAGCGGCTTCTCATTCCTTTATTTTTCAATATTTAAATGAAAACAAAAAAATACTATATTTATGCACTCCACGAGCTCAACTCAACGATACCCCACTTGATGGGGTAGGCTAAATTTTTTTTTGCGCCCCCTAACATTAATTTCAAAATTAGTTTTACTTTGGCTCCAAAATTAACGAGCATGGTAGTGGACAAACTGTATGTCAGATGTGTCGGGAGCGGGAACACATTAATAGAGACGCGTTCATTTTTGTATAGTATAGCAACCGTTCGTTTCAGACAACATCAAATGACAGTCAAATAATCTACCGTGACAGAGTTAGTAGGACTCCTAAGCTCCTTGTAAATCATGTCAACAAGTACTAGTGATCTATAGGATAGATCTCTTGTGATCTATGTTTGGATCAGTTTGCGCAACAACCGTCGCGCTCCGTGACCACTCCTAGCCAATCTTGGATTGTTCAAATAAAAATATTGTTCTATTCAATCTGGGTTGAATAAATAACTACTTATCATGACTGTGCCTATGTCTTTATTTTTGTAATAAAGCGTGGGTATTTGTTCTGAACTTGACACATTTTGCTTATTAAAGAGTCTAGTGAGTTATAACTAATATACATTTTTTAATAGGATGTTGTAGTCAAAATCTTGTCTCACACGCAGTGCTGTAAATGCGCGGAAACATGCACAAGTCGGCATTAAATAAGTATTTAATGTAAACGGATTATTACTAACACTACAACAACAATAATTAAGCTGTAGATTTTTTTTATTAATAATGGGATTGCTCTTGGCCAGCATCTAGCCAGGGGGCAAAGATGAGGCCGACGGCGAAGCGAGCTCACCCAGCAAATGCCTATTCACTCTTGTCTTAAATAGGTCCAGGTTATATGAACTCGGAAATACAGATGCCGGCATGGGATTCCAAACCATAGCAGTGCGCATTATAAAAGACGACGAAAAGCGCTTAGTTCGAGTAAGAGGAATTTGAACCAGGTAAGGATGGTAACCCGCCGTACGTCTGCATGTCCGATGGAAGAAGGGGGAAGGCGGTATCAGCTCATGGAGCTCCTGAGCACACTCACCGAAGTACAATTTGTAGAAGACACATAGGCACGCTACTTTTCGTCTATGTGCTAGAGTGCTAGACTCTGTAAGTAATTAGGTAAGTTGTAGGTGAATGCATTCTGATTCCTTCCTCAAAACTCACTTAGGTATATCTCTATGATTTAGAAGTAGTACCTAGCCAATTTGTTTTCTACGTTTAAAGGTAAATCAGAAATCAGAGATCTACATCTCACATAGAGGCACTAAAGTATATGTTATAGTTTGCAGCACATATATCATTAAGGGACGTGTGTCAAGGCCTGCATTTGGCTATTTTGCATAGCTACCTCACGACCGCCGTAATGGGCGCATCGTGTCGTGCAAAAAAACCTTTAATTGTAGCATGTCTTGTTTATGTTTCTTTATGACTGTAATCGTGAACTGGTTTAATATTTTTAGCTTACATATTCACATGGCCACAGCCACAGATTATATAATAGTACATGGCATAAGCATGGCAAAACTAAGAAGGAGTAGGTACTGTTCAGCCAGTTTTTGATACCTAACTGAGAATATAGTTATACGTTGCGTAATATATATGTCTACCTAAATGTTACTTGATTTTGTCAACCGAGGAAGATTTCAATTTCAAAGAATATAAATAAATAATAAATAAATAAATATTTGCGGACAATCTTACACAAATCAACCTAGTCCCAAACTAAGCAAAGCTTGTACTATGGGTACTACTTAAGCGACGATATACATACTTATATAGATAAATAGATACTTAAATACATAGAAGACATCCAAGACCCGAGAACAAATATTCGTGCTCATCACACAAATAAATGCCCCGGCCGGGATTCGAACCCGGGACCTCCAGATTCGTAGGCAGGGTCACTACCAACTAAGCAAAAGCGGTCGTCAAACATATGAATATGTATTTTATATTCTTACCGTTCAGAGATAAATATCTTCTAGTATTTAATATTTAAGTATTTGTTCTACACAAACGGAAAGAGATTGCAAATTCAAAAACAGATCAATCATTCCAGCTGTTTAGATTTTACTAATTTATTAAACACTATTTTATCTACCACTTAACTGACTATTATATTTTCTACTACACACTTCCTGTTATTCCTTTTATACATGTAAAATTTACGTGTTATAATTGTCTAGCATTTATTACGTATAGGACAGAGATGCGAAATTTGTAATCGAATTACGATATTAACGACTAAGTAATATTAACCTCCTTCATCGCGAGTCACGATTGATCAAGCTTAACTAGTAGTGTTAGTCCGATTATTAATTTAGTGAGGATTAAATTAACCGTCGATTAATCACCAGTGATGTTGCTTTTGAATAATCAATCATATTTCTCTTTCTTGATTTTTGTAACTCTATTTCTCGGGATATATTAACAGACGGTACAATTTTAAGGGTCACATTAACTATACTAAGTATGGATAAGCATGTAATATATCACACTAGAATATTTTTTAAAGTAAACACAAGCCATCTTGTTTTTTGTTACAAGCTAAATGAGCTTCTTCCAACTTCTAATCAAGATTTAATCGTGAAGTTTAATCGATAAAAATGACGATGAATTCAATTGTTATTCGACACTCGGTCGATTAATTTTCACAATCAATCTTGTTTCGATTGATTGTTTAATTAAATAATTATTCAATGAATGCCCATCTCTGGCATAGAAGTTATAGTGACAACAAACAGTAGCTCTAGTATAAGTTTTTTCGAGACATTAACTAATTCGAACGCGTTTGCGTTTTGTCTCAAAATGTATGAACACGCTCTCACCGAGTTTGAAATACGCGCGTTCATCGGTTAGCAACAAATATTATACTCGCTGTTTTCGTTTCCACTAGTGACCACCAGAGGCGCTGTACACGTTTTCATACCACTTTCATACATTTTGAGACAAAACGCAAACGCGTTCGAATTAGTTAATGTTTCGAAAAAACTTATACTAGAGCTACTGAATCGGCTATAATACGGTTCCCACGGTACAAATGAAGTTGCTCATTCAAAGGACTGACATTGATTTGACGTATATAGTTGTTCAGCTGTTCAACAAAAACATATTTAAAAATCTGTTGGATTTTTTTGACCACGCATTGATGATGGTTTAATGTTACGTTGATTATTGACGCGTGGAGCTATTAATTATGATTTAGCAGTCGTATAAGGTAAACATCCCAGTGCTGAACACCTTAGTGCCCACTATATGACAATCATCCTGTCATCTTGACATAAGATTGAAAGTGCCATGTATTGGGTTGGGTGGGACCCAAGTCAGTATCAAGCACAGAGACGTTCACCTTATATGTGTGTATGTTGCATTGATGAATATTCGTACGAAGACATACACGTAATATTTAGTACTATTACGGTCGGGTATTTATTATGGATTTGTTGTAGGTATATGTTTTTATTGTAATAGATGAAAATTAGTACGTAGGAGTTAAGACCGCCAAGCTCAAGTGGGACTGGGCAGGCCACGTCTACCGCATGCATCCACAAAGGTGGGCCAAACTGGCCACGGAGTGGGTGCCGAACGATGGGCGACGACGACGTGGCAGGCCAAGACGGAGATGGCGGGACGACCTAGACGCATTTCATAACGATTGGCCAGAGATTACTCAAGACAGTGACGAGTGGAGATTAAGAGGGGAGGTCTTTGCCCAGCAGTGGGACACCATATAGGCTCTTAAAAAAAAAAGATGAAAATTATGTAGTACTACTGAGAAATAAACCATCTCAATCTGAATCTAATTCTATACAAGCATGCTAATAAGGAGTTGGCTTAGCTTATGTACAGTCAGCTGCAGAGAAAGGTACCCCCTGCATAGAAGTTTGTATGCACGGGGTGTCAGGTTTCTCGGCAGCTGACTGTACCTACGCTTGCGGCAGGTGCATCTGGGCAATATTTTCAACATACTTGAAAAAATTCTATAGCATAAAATATTTAACTAATTTGTCTTTGTAACATATTATTATGTACGAGTAGGTATGTCAAGATACGGCACCTAATTACAAAATACTGTGAAGTAAATTCTCATTAGACCCGAGTCACAAGGGCCATCAATTCTTAGGCGGATGACGTGTCCGAATAGAAAGTTCATTTAGTTGCCAAGTTCCTACTTCATTAACAGTATTCAAGTCGTTTGAATACTTGTGTGGTTAATGAACACAAGTCACGTGTTTTTTATGTTGATAAAAGGTACAAGTAAATTACTTTGATTCTTATTTCACGGGATATTCTATTTTAACACTATTTATTATGTAATAGAGTTTTTATAACATAATTTGTATTAATTTTTTGTGTTGACTGTGTAAATTTAAAGTGACATTGTACAGTCAAGGCACAAAATAAAGAATATACAGAAGGTCCGTTCCCGCCGTTCTTGAAAATACATACCTAAACTACAGGGTTGCTTCTGTATTGATTCTGAATTTTAAAAAGGAGCAGATAAATTAAAAATTCTTCAACATGACATTTAAATATGAACCAGCGTATCTTGGTAAAAAACCGGCCAAGTGCGAGTCGGACTTCGCACATTTAGGGTTCCGAATCAACCTCAAAAATATGATTTATTCATATATTAGTATTTGTTGTTAAAATATACGTAATATTGAACATTGTCACCAAATTTCAAGTTCATAGGTCAATGAGAAGTCTAAAAATTCTTCGGAACAAATTTTGTGACATACGACGGACGGACGGACGGACGTCTGGGCGACACCAATAGGGTTCCGTTTTGACCCTTCGGGTACGGAACCCTAATAAATTGATGCGTGACCCGCTGCGAGTTGTGACTTGTGACCGGCGGCGGTCGAGAGCGCCAACAAAAATATACCTAATTAATTAGGTACCTACTTAACTAAACCATAGTACTACTTAAATACTGGCGTTTTACCAGCGAACGATAAGATGAATGTGTAATGGTTGATCGTCGTTATCAAAGCGGCAAGTTTCAAAAAATTACCTACCTACCTAGGTATTGTAACTACCAAAATGAGAAAACCGTTTTATTTACCTTTCAATATCGTTTGAAAATTTGAAGAAAGTGTAGGCACCGTTTTTTGTTGTATTTAAGTGTATTTAAACAATAAAATACATTCCAACTGTAATAATATCGGTTATTCACTTTGACGTACGTGACATAAACTATCTACGTAGCGGCGAGGACGTCAAGTGATCAACGCGCGCACAACTAGCACTCGCGACGCGACAGTGACAGTCGCGACTAAGCTAGTCCGAAATCAACCGAGAATGCCTGTAAATGTTACGTCATTGTGCGTGCGGCGAAAATGGCACTTTGTACTGAGCGGACTCTCTGCTCCGGCGCGCGCCGCCGCTATTTACTTTGTGGTCAAGGGCATAAATATGTATACACTTTTGGACCTTATTTCAATGGTATAAGGTGAAAAAGTGTATACATATTGGTGTCCTTGACTGTACCTATATACTTATGGTGAAACTAAATAAATAAATCAAATTAAATCATCATCAAAAATCGTAGGTTAATATGTTTGCAATTACAGCTCTGCATTGTTTACAAAAAGTGACAAATGATATTTGACAGAGTCCATATATTATAAAAACGGGTGAGCTTTGAGGTGACAGGTGAGGAGTCGCGGAATCACATATTGCTTTGACATGAAAAATTTATTATATTCTTATTGTCATATTTCTTAAATTGTAAATTAATTTTTCTCATGAAAAATTTAGCATATGTTTGCATTGTCAGACTTTGTTACGAGTAAATTGTAAATTGACATGTAAAAGTGTCCTTGTGGCCTATTTGCAGAATAAATGTTTAAATTTTGAATTGAATTTTGAAAACTGATAGGTTCGCTAGGCGGGTTACGCGACCACCGTTCTCACCGACCACGTCCGGCTATTCTCCCCTACAGGTTGCATTTCCCAACCGATTCTCGTGAAATTTTGTGAGCAGGTTCGATAATGAGTTAGGTATATAGAATCCTTTTGAACATTCAGTTATTGGGATTTTTTCAAAAAGGCGCCGCCATGGGTGCCGAAAATGTTTTTTTTTTATTAATAATACGATTGCTTTTGGCCAGCATCTAGCCAGGGGGCAAAGATGAGGCTGACGGTAAAGCGAGCTCACCCAGAAAATGCCTATTCACTCTTGCCTTAAATAGGTCCATTTAAAATATCGCAACAGAACTATTAGTGATAGTGTATTTTATATAAGGTTTGGAATTCCCTCCTGGCGTCTATATTTCCCAGTTCATATAACCTAGACTTTTGTTGGCACTAGTAAATAGGCATCTTCTGGGTGAGATGGTTCAACGTCGGTCTCATCTCCCTGTCTAGGTACTGGCCAAGAGCAATCCCATTTTTAAAGAAAAAAAGTGTAACATGGCTAATATTTACAATGTAAGTGAGATGTCAACCTGTTTAGCAAACTCTATCTTTGTATGCACAGAGATTACGGGCTCCTGGTGATTGTGATAAGAAGGTAACTACATAGATAGCGTTTTTATAGCATTAAGATGTCGTGTTGTAAAATGTGTATGTGTGTATATAGCACCACGGTAGCAAAAACGCAGATGGGCTGCTCAGTGTACACGTACCAGACTCGCATGCAAGTTTAAGTGCGATGCGCGGTTTTATATAACGATTCAATTCGTTATACTTATGTACTTCAGTGACCCGCAGTGTATCGAAACTCGCATACGAGTCTCGTACGTGTGTAAATAAGGCTTTAGTCAATTAATCATTAATTATATAAGTACAGATGCCCGCTACTCTCGAAAAGTATAAAAAAATATTCGGGTTTTGAGCTACAAGGACGTATGTATCTAAAATTTACGGGTCTCGGGTCTGTTCGTTCGTAGCGCACCACGAACGAACTCATAAATTAGCTAGAATTTGGATAGCATTTGGGGTGTCTCTGTTCGTCAGTACGTTCTCATGTGGAACAATGATAGTGTTTAATTTAAATATCACATATTATTAATCGCTACAGAAAATCCATTAATGCGGTGAATGTTTTGCCGAATCGAAGTTAAGTATTCTAATATGTGCTTATAAAATCCTCATAATTGTCAGTAAAAAAAAATAACCAAAGTCTAATTGACAATATTTCATAATTTCCAAAAGTCTTAATTCGAAAACCATTTCGGTAAAAACGTGTGAAGTACACAAATAATTTTGTTTAAGATTTTTTTTCTCAGTTAATTTTGGAAAATATCTCAAATTACTGTAAACCGAAAGTTGACATCATCTTCCTCGCTGTATTCAGGGAGACCTTAGTACACAGTACAGACAATCGCTGCTCTGGAGTGGCTCTGGATTCTTGTTGGGAAGATGACGTCATATTTTACTTACGCCCTTTTGGAATGACCTACTTTTCAATGTGTTTTTTTTTGTATGAAATATTGAGTTAAATTGAAATTTTATAGAAAAAATACGGGTGGCTTAAATTTTTACCTATTTTCTAAGTAGTTCATAAAAAAAAGTAGGTAAAAATATGAAATGTTGTCAATTGAGCACTTAATACACAAAATAAAATATATAATTCGCATGGCGGGCATATTATAATATACAGTTTGTAAAAATTCCTAAATAAACAAAATATTAGAATTTGTCTAATATACAAAACATGTTCACACACTTTTAAACGGGTACATTTTATAACATTCGATTTACTTACTTGAAATTGCACTTTCCAATCCTTCGAAAGCGAAGGGCACTAGTGAAGTGACCCTACTACGTCACTCATGGTTCTATTGTAGTGTACAGTGGGCCAAAGAAAATGTTGAGCACTTTTGTAGGTACTTTGTCAAATTAAAGAGGTTGAAAATTTTATGACGTTTCAGTCTAAATGTTTCTTAGATTTCGATGTGACAAGGTTCTAAGTATGCTCAACATTTTCATGGGCTGACTGTACAATAAAAAAATCCAAACACACACCGCTTTCGCTCTTATCACTGTGAGAATAAGGCATAAAAAGGCTATATTACGTCTAATGGTTCCAGTTTACCCCGACTGTTCATACTGGTATCCATAAATGTTTATCAGATTAAGGAAGAGCTTGAAGACAGTACATATAATACGCAGGTCACTGTCCGTAAATACATATTTCGGAGAAGTATGCGTATTATGCGTAACTACATAAAACATCATTTTTATTGTCTTATTTTTGTCACAATGCCTGGTAATCTGCAGTAAATACATTTGCATTAAAACTATGCCTTAATATAGCCCTATTTTGCCATAATTTGTTGGCCTTACTTCGTAGGTAGGTATTTATATTTATATAATACTGACAGAAACCATCTCTTCCGTGCCCTAAATTAAAGAAATTTAAATATTACACTTTTAATTATTTAATTCTCAAGTTTCCATATGAAAACGGGTGAGGTGAGAGGTGGCAGGTGAGGACGAGTCAGTTTGTGAATAACAGCTAAGGTTCAAAAGTGCATCAACTTTCTTGTCTAATTGGTCTGAATAAAATAATGCACCTATTATTGTACATATTCCCGAATTCATATAACCTGGACCTCTTTAAGGCACGAGATGCTGGCCAAGAGAAATCCCATGATTAATTAATGTAAATATATTATTTTTGAAATAAACAAAAAAAAAATTAAAAAAAAACGAGTGAATTTGGGGGAGTGGCGGTGGGGGGAGTGGGTTTGGGGAAGCTGTCGGCCTCATCTTTCCCCCTGGCTAGAAGCTGGCCAAGACCAATCCCTTTTTTAGGGTTCCGTAGTATACAAGGAACCCTTATAGTTTTCGCCATGTCCGTCCGTCCGTCCGTCCCCCATTTTTCTCAGTAACCGTTAGTACTAGAAAGATGTAATTTGGCATACATTGCCAGTTAACGAGTAATAGTCGAACTTAAGACATGTACTTTGCAAAAGCAAACTTTCGTACATTTTTTTTTTTTTATTAATCAAAGTACATAACTAACAGTAACAAATTTATGTTGCTCACCAAACTGCGATAACAGTTTGTTGGTTTTGATACCTTAGATAATGTTGTTAATTCTGTCAAAAACATAGTAAATACAAGTTCGCAAACTTTTTAGTACACATAATGAAACGGGTGGACAACTACAGAGCCCTACATTGTGCGTGGACCGACACGCATTTGGCCGGTTTTTTTTTTAAATAAACTAAACATACCTGGACGATAGTAGCGACGAGCAGCCCGAAGGCGAGGGCGATGCTAGTGACGCCACCCTGGGTGCCTCCAATGGCGAGGCAGGAGGCCACTCCGATGGAGGTGAGGAGGAAGGTGCCCAGCAGTTCAGCCAGCAGCTGCCTCCATATCAGCTTGTTGTCAGTCACGTCGGAGAGGCCGAGGATTGTGCTGGTCCCTGCGAAGAGACAGTTTGTATGAAAACCAAATCATCATCATCATCATCATCATCATATCAGCCGAAAGACGTCCACTGCTGGACATAGGCCTCCCCCAAAGAGTGCCACAATGGCCGGTCTTGCGCCACCCGCATCCAGCGGACTCCCGCGACCTTTACCAGGTCAAACAACATATAAATAAATAAATATTTTTGTGGACAATCTTACACAAATCAACCTATTCCCAAACTAAGCAAAGCTTGTACCATGGGTACTAAGCGACGATATACATACTTATATAGATATAAATAGATAGAGAGACCTAGAAATAAAACTAAATTAAAATTAAATATCTATATCTAAATAAACTAAACTAAAACATATGTAAAAAATTGGACCCCCGTGGCATGGTACCGAAGATGCTGGCAGCATTTCCTCGCTGTATTGCAATACTAATACGTTGTGCAAGGAAGCTGCCAGCTCTTCGGTCACCAGTTGATTCTATTAGCTTTTTTGCTTAATTCCTTAAACAGGAAGTGAGCACTGAGACCCCACGGGCCAAGGGTATCGACGCCAAAGGGCATAAAAATGTATTCTGGGCCGAGACCCCTGTATTTATTGCTCTTAAAATTTTCGGCCGCCTTAGCCGCCGCGCCACAGCGAACGCTGGTACCGTTGAGGTGTGAAGGAGCAAGTGTATCCACGCAACTTGCGTCCCACACAAGAACCTTTCCCAACCTCCACGGCACCAAAGACATCCCGTCCGGTCTCTTGCCATCGGCTCTTGCTATGCCGGTTGGCTCGAGTAGAGCTGGCACGTTAACTGATGCAAGAGACCGGCGGATGATACCATTCAGTGCAGCGTGGCGAAAAAATCGGCCTGCGCTTTTTTGACAAGATAGCCCGTGGTGTCCCAGTTCTTCGACTTCACTGCCGCAGGGGCACCTGTGTGGAGTGCAGACTTTGATGCCCAACCTGAGGGAGGTAGCCAGGCGGATGGTGTCAGGTTCCAAGAAGGTTCCGGTGTTTGGCGAAGGATACGCATGTAGCCATTCACCGGATTCCTTAGCACCCGACGCCAGCAGCCTAGCCCGCCCTGATCCAGTGCTATTGAGTAGTAATGAATTAAATGTAATTTGGCAAAGTTGGTCGTCCCAGCTCCTTTGACAATTTGGGTGGTCCGGCGCATCTTTTCCTGGGCAAGCAATTGACCAGGCATTTTTGGCCTCCTCCAAGCCAGCTAACTCAAAGTTTGACGGGTGACACCGTAAAATTTTTCCTATGAGATTAGCTGAACTGTGGATGGAGGACAAAAAAGCTGGTAGCGAAACACTTGAAATTCAAAATTCAATAAATTCTAAATTCAAATGAAATTTTTCTTATATCTAGCCCACCATGCCGGATGGGGAGGGATGCTTGGGTCCAGGACTGGTCGCTGAGCTGTATATTCAAAATAGACTCTAATGTAGATTTGATGAGATCGTCTAAAGGTAATAAAATATTTTTGAATTTCCAAACATGGCTGCAGCGAAGGACATATGTTAATTTTGGGACGAATAGAAAGAACTTAAGTATCGATATTGCGTAATGGGGGCTTATTTCGAGGAGACGGTTTGGATAATTTTGGAATTTAGATATTGAATTTTGTACGTAACTTTGAAAGGAATCTTCAAAAAATTGCGAAAATTGGGAAGATTGGGACCCTAGGAGGTAGAGGGAGTTGTTATTAACTATTGATATGTTAGGTAACAAAGTGCTGATCTTTTGTTAAATTTCGGAAGAATTTAAGATTGAATTTGAAATATATAGCTCACATTTATTGTAATTTAAGTCTAAACCAATTCTATGAAATTCGATCTTGATGTTAACTAAATCAGAAATAACAGAGTCTACATCACCTCCTAGTGTCCCGTCCTCCAAATACCACACATTAAATTTAGATTTAAATTTTTGGATAATAGGGTTTATCGCTAAACTGAAAAATTTCTGAAGTATCTGGTGACAGCGTGTCGTTTGAAAAAAGGAGACGAGCGGCGCCTTTTAAATCACCGTCACTAATTTTATTTTCAATGGCCTTGCGGCGATTAAAGGAAGAGTTGTATAATTTATCAGGCGCAGTGAGGACAGGTATTGGACTGGAGCAGTTGTTCTTGATTATTTGTGTGAGTGATGTAGATGAATTTTCGTTAACGTGAAGTGTGCGATAAGCAAAAAGAAAAAGGGTTGTGCCAGTCATCTATGTTGTTGAATTCGGTACATTTATCGATAAGCTTATAGAGATGAGTTGCGACAGTGATTCTAGCGCCCCGGGGAATTCTTTTAACTACTGGGGTGCTATGTTTAAGGTTACTAATGCGGAGGTGGAATGGAGTGGTTGGATGAACAGTGATAGGAGATACAGGCGGAGGTATAGGAGGACTTGCCATTTTGGCTACGGGAATGTTTGCGGACTTTTGTAAAATGTATGTTCAAACCTTTTACAGTATTAAAACATTTGTTGCACAAAAAATTCAAATGTGGTTGGACGAGGTGCTACCTGCAGGCTGAGTTGCCGACTGCATCCACACTTACAAGTTTCTCGTAAAAATAATAACGTTCAATAAGCACTTATAAAACAAACCAGACAACTTATAAAAATAACAACATAAATGAAACAAATTTCAAAGACACAACGTTGACGTGGGCACTTCAAAAACACTGCGTGGGGATATGCGCAGAAATGGTACGCTGCAGAAAATCAGCTGCGCGCAAGTGTCGTTTAGATATAACCATGGAAACGAGCTCTTGCTGGCCAGTAGCGGTAGCCGGTGGTGTCTTTTCCAAGAAGATTTGTGGTGAAAGGAATATGACTTTTTCTTTTGATCCTAGCTTTTGATTGTGTACTTATCCCGACGCACCAACACTTGTACGTGTTATTCGTAGCAATAAAGCAATCATAAGAATATTGCGCGCATCGTTGACTGAAGCTTTTTAAATAATTATTTTAGTAAGATTGCACCTTGACAGCTATAAACATGTATATGCAGCATACAGATACTCAAATACACAGAAGACATCCACGTCTAGGGTTGCCAACTTATGTGCTCCGATTTGCGGGATATTTGTTGTAGAATTGCGGGACTTTGCTAAAAAATGCGGGACTCGTGCACTCTATCAATATTGTTAACGTATAATTGTGATGTAGGATACATTATTTTTTCCCGGAAGATATAAGATCCTAGTGGATGATTTCCGAGCTAAAATTAACCTATTACGAGTACGGTCCTCCGGGAGCGGGATACAAATTACTTATTTTCATTTATCGAAGTTGTGCACTCGTTCCTGAAATGAAACAATGTTCGCTCCAGTTCTTATAATTCTGCCGAGGCCTGAAAACGGGACAATTGGCGTCCCGCACGCATCCTTTGCGGGACGCATCGTCTAGGGTGCTGGAAACGGGACGTCCCGCTTGTGGCGGGACGGTTGGCAACCCTATCCAAGACCCGTGAACAAATATTCGTGCGCCGGGACCTCCCGCCTCCAGCTTCGTAGGCAGGGTCACTACCAACTAAGCTTAAGCGGTTGTCCGATATGAAAAAATCCTAATCCTAATCCTAATCCTATCCTAATCCTTATATCCTAATCCTAATCCTAATATTATAAACGTGAAAGTTTGTGCGGATGTATGGATGTACGTTCCGTTTAATCTCAAAAACTACTGAACGGATCTCTATGAAACTTTCCAGTGTTGTAGCTTAGACATCAGAATTAGGTAGCAAAACTAGACTATCCGTGCCAAGCCGGGGCGGGCCGGTAGTATTTCATAAATGGGAATTACAAAAATGTCAAAAGTTAGGTTTTTCTAGTACTTTACTAGTACTATCGAAGAAATCGTCCTCCTAGCGATTTTAGCCCAGGGCGATTTTGGTTCAAGAGGGGAGCGTGGGGGGAGTGGGCACCATCCGATAGTAGAGGGGAGTCCACACCTGGTTGTGCCCTAAGGAATCCAGGGTCCGGGTTGACACCTGATTGATTTGTCGTAGGATGACACCACCAGTAATAGACACTTTAAGCTGACAAGCACCAGTAACGGACACTTCAATCCTAATTCAAAAATCATACGGTTTCTTATTGATTGTTCTATAATAAATTAATGACTTTTATTTTCTTTTACATAAGAGTCGTTGGGCCTTGTCCATTACTGGTGGTGTCCTAGACACTAGTGCCTAGGACACCATCAGTAATAATATGAAGGCGATTGCCCTTAATAGTCCATAACTAGATATTGATGAGAGAATGTCAATTGGCACAGAAAATATGTTAAATAAAGATGAGCGTTTTTAACTGATAAGGTCCCGCAAATCTCTTGACATAGTTCAATACGACGCAAATCGAACAGTTTTATGCTTTTTTTTGTAATATCCTGATGTGAATATTAATTGACGTAAGGTAAACCTCCCAGTGCTCGACACCTCAGTGCCCAATAAATGACACTTTACTTATGTCATCATGACATAAGATTGATAGTGCCATTTATTGGGCTAGTATCGAGCACAGGACATTTAACTTAACTGTTTTTTTATCTAATTCCTAAACCTTCATACACATGCCATGCCGCGAGTTAAAAACGTCAGATCTAGATTTTAATTACCTCCTGCCAATTGCACAGATCATTAAAATTCCATTAATCAGAGCTATTAACAGAATCGATGGATCTTTTGTTTTTACAGTTACTGTTTTTAATTTTTTTAATTATTACGACATTTGTAGAAATTGGATTGTAGAAACCAAAAAATTACAGCCCTCTGCAATGCCTCTGCAGGCTGAGCCCGAGCTGCGACTCGGGCGTAAACTCCGCGCGTGCCCCGCAATCGACGACACGGTCCACATTCGTGTGCGCCGACTTCGAACCCGGGACTTTGGATGTTTATTAATTTACAAGGAACATAGTTAATATAATATACAGGATTACAAGAAAATACTTTATATACAGAAGAAAGAAAAAACTAAACCTAAAATAATAAAAAGTATAAATAACAAACTAAAATCTGATAGTTATAAAAAGAATATCCCCTCCAACAGCTCCGACTGAGGCATGGTTCCCATTATGCTGGCGGCATTACCTCTCTGTAATTATTACGACACACGTTTTTGCGTTTTAATATTGTTAATTAGACGTTTTTATTTAAATGTTCTTCGTTTAATTAGGCATATTTTAAGTTATCGTTTATTTCGTTTATGTTTTTCTTGCATGATGTTGTATCCTAGTGATTAATAAATCAGTTTTTAACCACTGTAAAATATATGAGTTTGAAAACAAACGTATTTTTGGGTTTTAAACTTTAATAAACCATTAATAATTATCTTCGATATATTAATGTGTATTTATAAATATATCGGTTCCGTACCCGAAGGGTGCCTACGGAATCCTGTTATATAGCTTTCACTGTTTGTCCGTCTGTACTTACAATATAAATAATACAATCGATTTTTGTCGTTTCGTACTTGTACGTAGGCACGGATACCTGTGTACGGCCCGAATCGCACTTGACCGGTTTTATCGTCTGTATACCTACTATAGAATCGTAACTTCTTTGAAATTATTTCCAATCAATTCGATGCGCGATAATATTGAACGTATTCGCAAGGAATACTGAGATTGTTGAATAAGAATAAAATATTTGCTATCATGTGTCGTAAATACAAATATTAATGTTTAAAAAATGTTCTTTTAATAACCTATGGTTCTATATAAACGAAAGAAATTAATACAATAAGTAATTCGACCTATCTTATCTACAAACCACAGAATACGGTATTAAATTAAACCCCTAGTCAAATCAGCAACTTTTTATTAAATGTCAAAAAAGATTTGTTAATATGAAGTTTGTAGGGAAATACTGTCTTAGTGACGTCACTAAGACAGTGTGAGTAGGTTTGTTCAAATCAGCGTCCTTTTTAAATCTTTATGCTTATAAAATCTTTCAATTAGCTAAAATAAATTAATAATTGATGTTTTTCGAGTATTTTCGATCTTTTATTAGTCAAGTAAAAAATAATTTATTTTTACCTTAGTTTAATACCCTATAGTTGCGATTAATAGTTACCTACATACCCAAATCAAGCTCGGTGTGTGAAGAAATAAATACATTACAAATACATAGACATTAACAAGGATTAATCTCTGTCTGATCATCACACATAATGTTGCCCTAACCAGGAGAGGCAAAATAGGGTCAGGGCCTCTATGTCTTGTCAAAAGACAAGGCATGTTTTATTTCATAGATATTAAATAGAAATATGAGGTTTGTGGTTTAAATGCCATTGCTCTCCCTCAAATATCAAAGTACACATAAAATATATATTATTAATAGGTATCTTGGTAACTTCGCAAATAAAACAGAAATTAAAAATTAAATGCGTAATTTCTGTTTTGCATAAAACACGCAACGGTCTTTATCTATTTTAACTAGGCTAAATCGCCAGTAACTCGCCACCCCCCAATAACTGGCCACTTCGCAAAAATAAACACCAAGCAACTAAATGTTGGTATTTCTGCAATTAAATAAATAAAATTGAACTGGGTTTAGAGCTGACTTCATGTATTTTATTTTGTTGAAGGCGGTCTACACTGCACAAATTCCGTGGCTAGTAACTGAATGAAATTTTCTTAAGTGGCCAGTTACTGGCGCGCACGAAACATTTTTTTAAGGTTTAATGCCAATTAAAAAAAAATCGTAAATACCCTTACTCTTCTGCATCTCATCCATAGCGTAATCAGTCTTCATTTCCACTTTCTAACGTCCGACACGACCGCACTCTTTCAAAACAACGAAAGTCTAATTATATTCCTAATTGAAAAATTCTGCGGTCACAGCGTTGCGGAGTTCTCGTCGAGTTGGCGTGCCAGTGAGCTAGTGAGCAGGCGAGTGGCGAGCTGAGCGGGTCGCAGGCTACTGACTCTGGGGATGACAGCGACAGTGAAACGGAAATCTTACTACCAATGTTATTATACGCGTGTGATCTCGATGTACACTCTGCTAAGACAGCCTACCACTTCTCGACTTTAATATCTGTGCGTTAAGACACAAGTGGTAGACTATACGCGTTGTACATGACTTGGTTAAGAGCGTATATCCGATATAACTTCTTAGTGGCTTACGCCTTTTAGTTATATCGATAAATGAGACATAATATGTGAATTGGAATGCTCGGTATTGGAAAACATCCACAGTTTGCTCAGCTGCAGCGTTGTTATTGAAGTTCCATTAATTGTTTTGAAGTATTGAGAGCGTTCGCTTGAGTTAATGGATATCTGTTATATGTAAGATTGATATATTAATTGGAGATATTTATTACGAAGAGATTCAGGAGATAATGCAGAGCAGTGCTCAAAACATTGAAGTATAATTGAACCTTAAGTATTTTAGGACAGGCCAAAATTACGATTAGCGAATAGAGATACTAAGTTTGTACGTTTGTTAAATTTGTTTGTGTGCTTTTTTTTTGAGGCAGTATTTCTGCAGGGATTATTAGGTATGCGATTCACTAAGCACCGTCCTCACCTGTCACTTCACAACTCACCCATTTTTATACAGAAACTGTCAAATGTCATTTGACAGTTTCCGTATAAAAACGGGTGAGGGGTGAGGTGACAGGTGTGAACAAGTCGGTTTGTAAATAGCACCCCAGTTTAATAAAGCTCATTTATTTAGGTTATTTTCTGTGTAAATTGAAGAATATCTTATATTTAAACGATTTTTCCAATTGAATTCTGAGTCGTTTTCAAAAAAAATGGACCTAGTTAAGGGCTTTAATTAAAACAAAACTTGAATTCCTTTGTATAACGGTGACTCATATATTTTGTATGGCTAACGTTCGTTACACAAAGGACGCGATTGTAATTTTGTTTTCATTAAGCCCTTAACTATGTAATTTTTTTTTGAAAACGTCTCTTCTACTATCCACAATAAAAATTGGCTTTTTTACTGTCTTTGTCCATTACTAAAAGAAATTTAATATTTGATAAGCTTTTTACCAACGTACATCTTTTTTCATTATTTAAATTCGAAACATTAAAAACGCTTGTGTTCCTTTGGGACTCTGAGCTCTCTTATGTTTTGTCCATGGTGGTGGTCCCAAAGGAACACAAGCGTTTTTAAAACTTTAACAAATATTTTTAAATTTAGGCGACTTCCTGACTTGGCGGGGCGGGATCGATATGTGACATTTTCTTCTTTGACGCAAACTTACTGACGTCGCAAAGATTCTCACTTGACATAATACTGTCAGTATTACATTTGCGCAGTAGTAATATTATGCGCAGAAGCGGACCAGTACTGCCTTGGCAAGTTGGCATCGTCCCGCTACCGCGCATCCCGCGCCAGTCAGGAAGCACTCATTTAAATGTACGGGCGCAGTAAAAAATGGTACCGAGTCGACTGACATTTGACACTTTTCTCAAATCGTACTGCCTCCGCACCGACAAATCAGGAAGTCACCTTAGATAGAGGTAAAGCACAGCAAAATGACATCTTGCTCGAATTTGGAGCAGACCTACTGGGGAAGTACCTCCGCCTTGCAGGCTATATTTTACATTATTTGTCGTGTTCCTGGAGGCACTGGAGGTGAGCAAGGCTACCAGACCTCCCGAGGATACACTGGGTTGAGAGCGAGGGACCTACGAGGGGTGATCCAAAAGTAATGATAACGAGTATGTAAAACAACACATGTGTTCAAAAACTAAATTTATTTCTTAACGTAGTCTCCTAACAAGTCTACACACCTATGCCATCTTTTCTCCAGACTACGAATTCCATTAAAAAAAAAATCTTTGTTTGGACTCTCCAAATAAGCCTCCACAGCGGCCATAACCTCACTGTCATTCAAAAAAATTTTGACTCGGAGATTTTCCTTCAGCCGTGGAAACAGATAAAAGTAGCTGGGGGGTAGGTCTGGCGAATAGGGGGGTGTTCCACCAATTCGAAACCCGCATCCCGGATTGCAGCCATTGCAACACCTGGCCTTATGAGGAGGTCCGTTGTTGTCTGGGTGGAACATTCTAGGCACCCAACGAGCGGATACTTTATTCATGTGCAATTCTTGGGTTAAGATTCTTTGAATGCTACCATACGAGATCCCTGTGACCTCATTTAAATGTCTGATTGTCACTCTTCTATCAGTTAAACTAAATCTTCTATTTTTTTGACATTCTTCTCAGTGCGGACGATGGAAGGCCAGCCCTCGCGGTGTTCGTCTTTGCAAGATGTTCTACCCAAGTTAAACTCCTTGCACCAGTGTGCAACTGTAGAATACGGAGGAGCAGAGTCCCCTAATGTTCCCACCAATTCAACATGTATATCTTTAGTACACATTTTTTTCAAACAGAAGTACTTAATAACGGCTCTCACTTCAGATTTTTCCATTTCCACGCATTTATTCCGACAACTCACGAATAGATAGATAGATAGATATAAAAGAGAAATGGCAGCCTCATTTAAGGGCCTTTGCCAATGACACACGAAGGGATAAATTAGTTAGTTAGATAATTAGATATTAAAAAAAAATGCTTATTGCAAATAGAAAAAGTACTGGAGGCCTTACGAATAAATAAATTTATTTCAGTGACAGATATCAATTTTTTTACAATTTTTTTTTAAATTTACTGGCCAAGAACTGCCTTAAAAAATAAAACCTCTTTTTGCTTTTTTCAGCCACTGAAAGTATTTCATTATCATTACTTTTGGATCACTCCTCGTAAATTTGCCCCTTCTGCTGTCGACCCAGTGAAACGCGCACGTCTGCTTTGGTGTTGCGGGCGTCTATAGGCTGCGGTGTCCGCTTACACATGGACCGTACGCTTGTCTGCCACAGTCGTTGTATTAAAATAAATTAAGGCGATATATCGATTGAAAGAGACACCCTTTGTTTTTCGCTCACGACAAAACGGGATGCAACCCTCTCGGAGAATGGCTTTTTAGACAAATCTCGTTAAATATCTGACTGTGTGCAGGTTTATTAAATTTCCTCTTGTCAGTACCTAGATGAGGTAAAATACCATCATATTAACTTAGTCGTGTCTTTTAATAATGCGTTGTTTTAGTAGGCCGAGGAAAAAAAGGAAAATATAGACTCGACTATGGATTTATTTTCTATCGAGAAAATTTTAAGCAATCATGTTTCGCTATTGTCAGTACCACAATCATATAGTCAAGAATCATATATCTGAAAATCAGCCCCTACTGTTTGCTAGTCTGGGCAGGACAGCGTTTCAAAGTCTCTAAATTTTGTCAGTGTAGCGCCTTTTGCATATTCTGAACACGAAATTAAACTTCCTAAGAGATGCCAGGCGTGCTCGCTTATCAGCGTAATAAAATTTCAGTAACCGGCGGACGGCGGTGTATTCAAGATAAGCATTGGGACAACATTATGGTGTGAACTTGCTACTACAGCAGCATGAGACCATATTTATAAAGATTAAAATGTAAGATTGAATTTTTTTCAGTTATTGGACCTTAATGTTATGAAAATCAAGCGCAATTGAGCGCTTGTGGCCCAGCGGCGGCTGCGTACCGCTTGCGCTTGCTAAGGTTAAGCAACGTGGGCAGCGGTCAGGACTTGGATGGGTGACCGCTTTGAGTGGTTACTAACTGAGCGCTCCCGTGCTTTGGAAGGCACGTTAAGCCGTTGATCCCGGTTGCTGTCTATGGCAGCAGTCGTTATGCCAAGTTGGAGGCCTTCGGGCGGCTTGAGAACTTCTAACAGTCAAGTTGCCCACTCACTTGACAAAGCCTAGTCCCAATAAGGTCTAGTTTCCCCTTGGGGTTGGAAGGTCAGATGGCAGTCGCTTCCGTAAAAACTAGTGCCTACGCCAAATCTTGGGATTAGGTAGCGGACCCCAGGCATCCTTCAGGGTACAACTGTACTGGGATAACACTAGGAGGATGATGAATGTTATGAAAATCAATTCGAAAATTGGTGAACCGTTTAGGTAGGTATCTATTCCATGACTATACATGGATTATGAGTGAAATGGATCATCATCCTCCTGGCGATATCCCAGTACAGTTGCATCCTGAAGGATGCCTGGGGTCCGCTACCTAATCCCAAGATTTGGCGTAGGTAGGCACTAGTTTTTACGGAAGCGTGTGCCATATATGACTTCTAACCCGAGGGAAAACTAGACCTTATTGTAATTTTAAGTTATTTTTTCTCTCCTTTGCCCTTACCATGAGTTTGCAATGTTTGCATTAACGTACTCGCTAGCGACTGCGTAAACGATTTAGTATGGACAAAAGTAGAACGCCTCTGGCGGTTACGCAATAGAACTAAAAATCGGCATACCCTTACCCTTACCCTTATCATGAGTTTGCAATGTTTGCATTACCGTACTCGCTAGCGACTGCGTAAACGATATAGTACGGCGATTCTTAGTTCTATTGCGTAACCGCCAGAGGCGCTGTACTTTTGTCCATACTAAATCGTTTACGAAGTCGCTAGCGAGTACGGTAATGCAAACATTGCATACTCATGGTAAGGGCACTTATGCCCTTATATTCGACCGTGTATTCGTCCCAATTTTTGTTAAATGTGAATGACCGTGAAGTGAATACACCGTGTATGTTGTACCTACTCAGAGTCTCAGATATCATGCCCAATTTTTACATGTCATATTAAAAGGGCATATCACAAAACAAATGTTATAGAGACATCCACCTTTATATTACGTAAGAAATACAGTGAATAGGTTTTTAATTCATTTATTAAAAGTCTATTAGCGATTGCATAATAGTAATTTATGAAAATCAATAAAAATCATTTGAGTTAGAATACTTTTATCTCACTAGCGCGGCTGAGCCATGGTTGTGTGTTGAGCTATACATGCACATTGTCTATGTGTGCGTCAGCGTAGGAGCTATGAGTTCACGTTGTCTATGTGTTCGTATGTGTCACACGTGTCACATCACAACTACATACAACAATGGGCAACCCGCGCTTGTGAGATATAATATAATTACTATATCGAATGCTATCGTTCAGTTATTCTATGCGTTTCTGGCTTAATTGTTGTTGTTTACAATTATACACCATCGTAAACAAAATACGTGTAAGCAATAGATTTTTTGTTAATGTAAAAAATATTCAAATCAACCTTTGACGCCATTTAAACTAAAAATATGATTTTTTGTGCCAGTCGAATCGTCGAACGACTGAATAATTGGAATCATAAATTAACCCAAAATACCTCAATGTAATTAACGTATAAAAAACATTGTTAATTTTTGGCGTAGGAATCGGCGAGACCAATTTGATAAAGTTGTTTTGGCATAATTGAATTGCAAGCGATGTTTCCTGAACCTTGACTATTATTGAATAAGTAACTCGGAAGATCCCACTATTATACATCTTTTTTTTTCAGATTAGACAAAATCGAGCGATTGTCGTCATGTGACTTTACTGGACTTTATGAACTTTATTGAAATGTATGAATAGCAATGAAATTCTAATGCGATTTAGCTTTAGTATAAGTTTTTTCGAAACATTAACTAATTCGAACGCGTTTGCGTTTTGTCTCAAAATGTATGAAAGTGGTATGAAAACGTGAACAGCGCCTCTGGTGGTCACTAGTGGAAACTAAAACAGCGAGTATAACATTTGTTGCTAACCGATGAACGCGCGTAAGTATTTCAAACACGTTGAGAGCGTTTTCATACATTTAGAGACAAAACGCAAACGCGTTCGAATTAGTTAATGTTTCGAAAAACTTATACTAGAGCTAATGAACGAGTTTCACGCGGACGAAGTCACGAACAAAAGCTAGTCCTACCCTACTTATATCATTGGAAGCACAGATATTGCAATTGCGGCCGTTCCGCGTATATAATACGATATGATTTGCATAACATACGTTATTGTATAAAAATGTTCTCAGGCATATTTCCCGGATCGTATGATGCCAATTGTGATTCCCACAAATTGAATGATCATGATTATTAAACAAGATAAAGTTTAATAATTTATGGGTGACCTAACAGCGGGTACTGACGCGGAAGGGTAAGAATGCAAGAACAGCGACATTGTTTTACCACGTTCAAATAATTAGGTAAATATATTATATACTTTTTAAAAGAAGCATAGAGTATAATGGAATAAAAATCTATAATATAGGTATTATGTAATGATATAACAAAATGCAATAATTTCAATGAGTTCTCAAAGATGCTAAACATTTATTTATAAAAAGAAACCTATATACCTACGAGATCTAGACCGTATTATTCTTTGAAGGAATAATTCGAGAAGATGTACAATTAATGTTAATTCATTAAAAAAAAAATTATACCACGTCGGTGGCAAACAAACGTGCGGCCCGCCTGATGGTAAGCGGTCACCGCAGCCTATGGACGCTTGCAATCCCAAGGGAGTCACACACCCTTTTAAAAATTTATACACTCCTTTCTTGAAGACCCCCATATTGTAGTCGGGAAAACCTCGGCAGGGAGCTCATTCCACAACCGGAGCGTGCGAGGGAGGAAATTCCTCTTAAACCGTACCGTACGCGACCATTTAGGTTCTAAGGTGTGAATGCCCTGCCGACGGCGAGCGGTGCGATGGTAGAAAGCGGCCGTGGGCATCATGTCGAACAGTTCTTCGGAGCACAACCCATTATACAAGCGATAGAACACGCACAAGGAGGCGAAGGCTCATTTTAATTTTATAGATCATTTTAATTAATTATATCAATTGTGTATC
Organism: Cenopis cana; assembly: GCA_951800055.1. NCBI lineage: Eukaryota > Metazoa > Arthropoda > Insecta > Lepidoptera > Tortricidae > Cenopis > Cenopis cana. The sequence continues at coordinate 2,063,098 of OX637471.1, read as the reverse complement.
TATTATAAGCATGTGTATTTGAATTATTTTTGTTAAAGCGATTATTATTATTATTATTTTATAGTATAATTTATTGTAAGTTTGCATGGCATGTAATTTTATTACCACTGATATGTCAATTGAACCAAGTTTGTGTTTGCAAAATAAAGTGATTTGATTTGATTTGAAGCGGGGCAATAGTCGATACGAAGGCAATACATACTGCCCACTTCCGCGAATGATAGCGCTGCTTTACAATTCAATTCAACATTTTTCAACCCTTTGACCACCAAAGCGATAGTGTGTCGTCGTGCCCAGTACGCCAAGCACTGTTTTTTTGGTGTAATGTCTAAACCAATAAAAACAAATTAGAACAGTTCATAAATGATTTTTTTCATGATCAAAGTACACCTTCACTCCGACCTTTTGAGTGGTTGGTGGGCACGACGACACACAACCACTTTATAGGTTCTTGGCGGTCAAAGGGTTAAAATTACAGTTCAATTTTAGGCGGAGCGTTCGCTGGGAAGACAGTGTAGAGGCGGATCTGCGGCAGCTTCAGGTCGAAGACTGGCAGGAGGCTGCGCAGGACCGGGAAAGGTGGCGTGCTCTCATTTGCCAAGATCCTCTTTGGGTCGCTGCGCCGTTAAGGCGCTACACTGAGAAATTTGGAGACTTTGAAACGCTTTCCTGCCCAGACTAGCAAACAGTAGGGACTGATTTTCAGATATATGATTCTTGACTATATGATTGTGGTACTGACAATAGCGAAACATGATTGCTTAAAATTTTCTCGATAGAAAATAAATCCAAAGTCGAGTCTATATTTTCCTTTTTTGCCTCAGCCTACTAAAACAACGCATTATTAAAAGACACGATTAAGTTAATATGATGGTATTTTACCTCATCTAGGTACTGACAAGAGGAAATTTAATAAACCTGCACACAGTCAGATATTTAACGAGATTTGTCTAAAAAGCCATTCTCGGAGAGGGTTGCATCCCGTTTTGTCGTGAGCGAAAAACAAAGGGTGTCTCTTTCAATCGATATATCGCCTTAAAGTAAGTAAGTTTATTTTCAGTTATATTCAATATTTCAAAATCTATTCGTAATATTTGAGGTTAGTCCGCGGTTTGGCGATGGCGGCTAGAAATTAACACCCACTGAACCTCATCCTATGCTATTACAAACATCAACTCAGTCACGGTAGCGACTCTATAATAATTCACTTATCTCCATAGTAATAATAGGCTACCAAACGCATAATGGCGTAAGTCAATTATAGTATCATGTCGTTTACTTAGTACGATTATCGCGTGGTCGTGTAGGAGGTTTTCCTCAATTTTCCCCAGCTCACTCCTCCAACCGTGAATTCCTATCGCTTTATTGGGCCCAAACTATAAAGCCAGAGACACGTTAAAAAAACAAGGGTTGCACTCCGGGAGTGCCGGCAGAAGTGAAAACTCAATGACATTGTAACAGTTTTTCGATCAGGTCACGTGTCCGTCTTATCTTTATCGATAATTTGATGAACAAGATCAAATATAAACAAAACAAAATCCCAACAGACACGTCAAGTAAAGAAACTGTAGTTTTAATTATTAAAAATTCTTAAAAATGTTATTTCCCGCTAAATAATACAAGAAAAGGCATAAAACAAAAAAACACAAAAAAGATCACCGATGCACCAGGATTTGAACTTGAAAACTCGTGCACAGAAAGCGCGACCTGTACCGCTAGGCTACGCCGGCTACTGCAAGTGATAGCGAATTTAAGTAACACTTTTGTACTTTTGTCCGTCTTTCTCCACTATATTGTGACCATCTTATGAATCTGTCGATCTGTCGCGAGATTAAACATTTTTCCCCCAAAAATTGCACAGCGCCGCTAAAGAAGTTTTCACTTCAAAAATACCTTGAGTTTAACAGTGACACTGACATACGCTTTTATTCCATTTGATATGCTTACTTTAACGATAACGAAATAGTTTATTTTTTAGACTGTGCATGTAATAGAAAATTACATTAGTGGTAAAATTTAATGCCCCATTGAATAAAAGTATAATTCTGTACGCCCTTCTAATACTGAGCGCGAAGTCTTCGGCCGTGACAATGAAAGACGCACGCGTCGTTAAGTGTTACTATAAACTGGCACTGCGCTACGGAAACCTATACAAGGAATCGTAAATATATCTGCGCACTGCTAAGGTTTGGAATTCCCTGCAATATATATATATACATCTGTTGACACACGTTGTGTGGAGGAATGACAAAAATTCGCGTGACCATGTTGTATGATTTAAAAAAAAAGTTATACGGGTTAAAACTTTGTTATCATCTACAGCTTGTCTTTCAATACTTCATCATGTCCAATAGTTTCTAATCACGTCTCAAATATCAGTTAAACTGTAGACCTGTGTGTGGGTGTGTGTGTGTGTGTGTGTGTGTGTGTGTGTGTGTGTGTGTGTGTGTGTGTGTGTGTGTGTGTGTGTGTGTATGATGTGCGTGTGTGTGTTTATACATGTTTGTAACGGCTTATCGTTTGTTCTCAAGAATTACAAATACCTATACATCATCATCATCATCAGCCTATATACGTCCCACTGCTGGGCACAGGCCTCCTCTCATAGATGAGAGGGAAATACCTATACATTTTGTATAAAAAATAGCGCAACCTTGCCAATATCAATATTAGCTTAAGTATAGATATTTTGGGTGGACCGATATCAGCTTTCAGGGCGATACGTTACATGATAGATATGGGTAACTACGTAATAGGTAAGTACTAAAACTAAAGAGGCGATATTCCACAGTAGATATGGCTTCAAACAGTAAGGCGACTTCCTGACTTGGCGGGACGGGATCGATATGTGACATTTTCTTCTTTGACGTAAATTTACTGACGTCGCAAAGATTCTCACTTGACGGAATACTGTCAGTATTACTTTTGCGCAGTAGTAATATTAATATCATGCGCAGAAGCGGAGCAGTACCGCCTTCGCATCGTCCCGCTACCGCGCATCCCGCGCCAGTCAGAAAGCACTCATTTAAATGTAGGGGCACAGTAAAAAATGGTACCGAGTCGACTGACAGCTGACACTGATATTTGACATTTTTCTCATATCGTACCGCCTCCGTACCGAAAAATCAGGAAGTCGCCTAAAACCAATCATTACAAACGTTAGATTTGATGCATGCACACAGACACGCACACGCGTCGGAAAAAGTGCTCGACTAACGGTCGGCGCGTACGTGCGTTCTGACTCATGCTGACCATCAGCGCGTATGCGGCCATATAAGGCAGGAAACAGTGCTCGACCGAAGATCGGGTGTGTTTCGTATGGCCGCATGCGCTGCGCTGACGTTGTGCATCGGTCTGAATGCCTGTATGCTTTAATTATACATACGCTTATAGTGCGCGCCCCTCCCCAGCCCAAGCCGTACAACTGCGCACAGATTAGTATGAGATTCGCTGTGGAGGGGCGCGTCGTCGTGGATGGCACTGTTTCCAGCCTAAATAAACAGACTTCGCAGCATGTGGGCGTAGAACCGGTTTGAAATTGAACACAGGGGGCCGATTTTTGAGTGTCGAACGCTCGATTTTTCACTCGAGATCTGTCAAAAATCTATGACGTTTTGACAGATTTCAAGTGAACATTCGACCGTGCGACACTCAAAAATCGGCCCCCTGGTCTAAAAAGGTCTTATGGTTCTAGTTGACATACTGCTTTAGCTAATGTTTACTGTGGCAATAGATAAATGGTTTGTATTAGAATGCTATTCGATGCCCACTCTATTTAATTCACCTCTCCTCTTGTCATCGCTCTCATGTTTGGAGCAGTCCAACCGGAAAAGTAGGTGCCTCCACCTTAAGTGTAAGGCCTGAGTGGACGCTCGACTTGGGCGTGCAGCGGGGCGTGTATGTTAAAAAACTCATACTGGGGGGCTAGCATAACATGCATCTCGTCTCTACTCGCGCGCGAGATAGGCTACCTGTCACTGTCTGATTAATGCTGTCAAAAAGTGACAGGTAGCTTATCTCGCGCGCGAGTAGATACGGAATGCATGTTGTGCTAGAGGGCCTGGTGTCCTGACCTGAGTCGCCGCTGCACAAATATTATGCACGCTCGCTCGCCCAGGTCCAGGCGGTCCAGGCCGGCCCTGCCGAACGCTCCACTCCGAGCGTCCACTCAGGCCTTACACTAAGGGCGGTAATTACATTTGCAAGAATTTCCATTACACTGCGAGTCTGCGGGTTACCGAGGTAAAATAGGCAAGATCAAACCCTGCAATGTAATGAAAATTCTTGTAAATATAAACCGGCCTTTAGGTACAGAAAAAGGTACCTAGCCTAAAGGGTTTTTTATACAACGAAGGCGGCAAACAAGCGTAAGGTCCACCTGATGGTAAGCGGACACCGGCACCGCGACTTATAGACGCCTTACTTTATCAGTTAAAATATGCTCAATGGTCAACTATTAGAGGAGCGCTCGTGGCCCAGCGGCGCTTGCGCACCGCTTGCGCTTGCTAAGGTTAAGCAACGTGGGCAGCGGTCAGGACTTGGATGGGTGACCGCTTTGAGTGGTTACTAACTGAGCGCTCCCGTGCTTTGGAAGGCACGCTAAGCCGTTGATCCCGGTTGCTGTCTATGGCAGCAGTCGTTAAGCCGAGTTGGAGGCCTCCGGGCGGCTTGAGAACTTCTAACCGTCAAGTTGCCCACTCACTTGACAAAGCCTAATCCCAATAAGGTCTAGTTTCCCCTCGGGGTTGGAAGGTCAGATGGCAGTCGCTTTCGTAAAAACTAGTGCCTACGCCAAATCGTGGGATAAGGTAGCGGACCCCAGGCATCCTTCAGGATGCAACTGTACTGGGATAACGCTAGGAGGATGATGATGGTCAACTATTACGTTGCTCATATTTTTTTTATAAATTGACACGTATGGTTGACGAAATATAAGCTGCACTGATTCGCCATCATACAAGTTGTTCGAGGAATCGGTTCAGCTTATATTCCGTCAAAGACTATAACTTCTTGACGTTTTCCCTTTACGGATGCTACGGCCTGTTAAAATTTTATTTTTATTTCTCTTACCTCTCGATAAATGTCGATGTACGACAAGATTATCGGATGTAATATGTACAGTCGAGGTCATTAATATGTATACACTTTTTTACCTAATAAATGCCTCAACTGTACATGACTACAAAGGTCGGGAAAGAAGGTATAACCTGCCGAATGTATTATAGACGGCTGAGTAAATGCGAGACCGTCTAGTAATACGAGGCAGACAATCCCTGTTCTGTCCGTGCTTTTCTCAAAAAATGTGGGATAATGTGAAATTTATAAGAAAAAAACAATTAAATTATAAGGATTACCTATATCTAAAAACACGCGACACCCCACAACGATAGGTTTCGCAGTCTATTATCGCGATCGTATACATATAAGTACAGTTTTTTCCAAGCATATTTGAGAAATGTATATTTACATTACCTAACACCGTCGTGCAGTCCAATTTGTGACATTAGCACCTACCCGTCATTGTCACGGCCACAGACGTACTAATCAGACTCGACATCAAATAATAATACATCTACCGAACGAGATGACCGTAAAGCCTTATTTACACACGTACGAGACCTTTTAACCTTTTGATAGGGGTAGGGGTGAAGCGTTACTTATGCAGTTTGTATATCTCTGATACTTGACTGAGATTGCAATATTTTTTGATTTTCTAGCAATTAGTAGGCTAAAAACTAATTGTTATTAAAATTTCAAGCTTGTGGGTATGCTAGAAGTACCTTAGACTTTTGATGATCTGTCAGTATGTCAGTGACAAAACTAAGGAACTTTGAGGGGCAATAGTTCTTAAAATAAAAGTTCAAATTGAATGTTATTGAGAATATATTTAAACCCATATTATGCCCAACATAAAACTGAAAATTCAGGGTTCTAGCTTTAGCTAGGACAAAATTACAGGATGTTGAGAATGGCCTGTACTCTTACCATGAGTCTGCAATGTTTGCATTACCGTACCTACTCGCTAGCGACTGCGTAAACGATTTAGTATAGCGATTCTTAGTTCTATTGCGTAACTGCCAGAGGCGCTGTACTTTTGTCCACGCTAAATCGTTTACGCAGTCGCTAGCGAGTACGGTAATGCAAACATGGCAAACTCATGGTAAGGGTACTAAATGACTTCAAGAAAAGGATGGTACGGCCGTGCTCCTTTTTGCTCGTCTTGGCGGGGGCACTGCCGTGCCCCCAGATACCAGTGTTAAACCGCCCGCGTAGTCGCCCTGTCTTTGGCCCAAGGCCACTCTCTAGTGGTACGGTCATTATCTATCTATAATATTGTTATATTATTGTTATGAGTGTCAAGACGGCGTCAAGTTGACATGTTCGTGCGTTACTAATATACATTAGTCGTATGTGGATGATGAGTAGGAAATAAGTATGGTGTGTCAATTTTGTACGCATGTCACGGCATTGTCGTCCGCTTAGGCCGAAGCTATAAGCGGAGAGCGGGTTCATTAATAGGGATGTCGACTCGAACATTTTTATTACTTCAATAGAAAGAAGACATAAAACTATGCCAAATAGTGAAAATCCTATTCAAATATCTCAAAAAATAACGAAGTTACAACGGTTAGAATGTTCGTAGTTAGAGAGAGAAAGTGCTACCTAGCCGTGACGTCACGTTTAAGTAGCGCCATAGTAAATGATGATCGTTCAATACAAAGGTGCGTTTTGCGGAAAAGGGACAGAACATACCCACTCTTAAAACTTTGAAGACTTATAATTACGTAATTATTTATTTGTTTGAATTACTTTTTTCGCCATTTGATTGAGAATTTGAGCCTTTATGTAGAAAATTTGGATTTATTGATTTTCTTTTATAGTGTCGTCATCCCTATTACAGGCATAGGCGTGTCATCAAACCGTACAATGGCGCATAGACTAGTATGAGATTCGCTGTGGAAAGAGACAAGCGACCGACACGCACTATAAGTGATTACTAAGACTCCGCTGTCCATCCGTCTGTCCGTCTGTCACCAGTATCTCATAAACCGTGATAGTTAGACAGTTGAAATTTTCACAGATGATGTAGGTTACTAAATCGTAAATGCAGTCGCTAGCGAGTACGGTAATGCAAACATGGGAAACTCATGGTAAGGGTGCTGTTCGACAGAAGCCGAAGCCATATTACGGCTTTGCTTCAAGAAACCGAAACCGGATAATTTGGCCGAAACGGAGACTTCTTTCAGACACTATTATTCAATTCATTATCTCATTATTATTATTATTTATATCTAACTTGACGATCATAATGTGAATTCTTATATTTTTGACATCAATGCGAACTTATATTGTAATTTACATTAATGAAATAAATGAATCTGAATCTATTTAATTTCAGGGCCCAGTTAAACGCTTCCGCTCACCGCTCACGCTGCCGCTCAAGGTTGTATCAAGCGGGGTTCGATACGCGAGCCGTGAAGGCTCGGATCATGCTATTCACAACACGTCTGTATTCGTCTCATAGCTCAACTGTTTAACTTGATCTCGAGACTTTTTGCAGCACAATTTCCGTTTTTTAGGGTTCCGTACCCGAACGGTTCATCGTTCATTCATGAAGTAATACAATCTTCACCATAATATTAAATATTTTTATCATAATTTTTGGAGATTATCACTTTGATTGATTTTACGTGAAATCACCTAAATTTTACAGTTTTCTTAGTGTAGGGACAGGGTTGTGTATGTATATCTCGCTCCCACATATGTTACGTCTTCTTCGCCCCGATACATGACACGTCGAAAGTGCTACGTAGGCGACTTCCTGACTTGGCGGGGCGGGATCGATATGTGACATTTTCTTCTTAATACTGTCAGTATACCGACGACCGCTTTAGCTTAGTTGGTAGTGACCCTGCCTACGAAGCTGGAGGTCCCGGGTTTATTTGTGTGATGAGCACGAATATTTGTTCTTGGGTCTTGCATGTTTTCTATGTATTTAAGTATTTATTTATCTATATAAGTATGTATATCGTCGCTTAGTACCCATAGTACAAGCTTTGCTTAGTTTGGGACTTGGTTGATTTGTGTAAGATTGTCCACAAATATTTATTTATTTATTTATTTTAGTATTACGTTTGCGCAGTAGTAATATCATGCGCAGAAGCGAAGCAGTACCGCCTTCGCATCGTCCCGCTACCGCGCATCCCGCGCCAGTCAGGAAGCACTCATTTAAATGTAGGGGCGTAGTAAAAAATGGTATCGCGTCGACTGACAGCTGACACTGACATTTGACACTTTTGTCATATCGTACTGCCTCCGCACCGACAAATCAGGAAGTCGCCGTAGGGTGACACTACCACCTGTAATGGACACTTTAAGCTGACAAGTACCAGTAATGGATAATTCAATCCTAATTCAAAGATCATACGATTTTAAATTGATTGTTGTAAATAAAAATAAAAAAATAACTCTTATTTTGTGCATCATTGGGCCTTGTCCATTACGGGTGGTGTCACGCTATTGGGTCAGTTTCGAGTACGGGGACAAACTTACATGTTTTTTGCATAATTTAGTGTTATGAGCCGTTCGATTTAAGACTGCACCGAGCAAATTTCTGAATAATTGCGATGGTTGGATCACTTGCTGTATTATTATTACTAAAGCTTGAATTCTGTAATTCCTATATATGATATTTAAGGATACACTCTACACGTCATGTGTTTCAGAAACACAATTACTTATAGTTTTCTTCATAAAAATTCAATTCAAAGTTAGCTCTACTAAAGGAAATAAACGCAAACTACAACGTTAATACTTTATGAAAGGTCTTCAATTTTTGAATAGTAACAAAACTACATGTTATCTAGGTCGTATGTGTTTAACATTTGCAAAATGTGGAGATTTTTTTAACAACGCAAAGGAAATTCCGAAAATTTGACCGGCCGCCGTAGTTTTCTTGCCGGCAGATGGGCTCCGGCCCTCGATGGGAGCAGACGTATGCTGCTTTTCTCAGTTTGACATCTCATAAAAACACGCTTTTTGACAGCTTGCTCAGTATACAAATACAAAATGTATACCACACACAAAGATTGCATTAATTGAAGTAGGGTAAATAAATGTTGACGTGTGGCTATTGAAGATTCTTTTAACATGGAATTTTTAGTATTAGCCATTCGTTATAACATAAAAATGCAATCTTTGGTCCCCAATGTATACTAATGCAACTAAATTATAATGATTTCCTTTACGAAAATGCATTTTAAACGTAAAAAGGTTACTGATGTATTTCAGTTCAAAGTAATTTACTTTTTATAAATTGGCCACCCAGAACGGAACATTTATGTCACTCATCATATTTCAAATTAAAATTTGTAAACAAATTGTATTTTTATATTTCAATTATTTAACGAATCTAATGTTATATTTTATTACCCACGACGGAACGGAGACGGTATATGCGTTTAGGGTGAGAGATTGTTTGTTTGTGTGTGCACACCAATATCTCCAAAACGGCTTGACCGATTTAGATACGGTTTTCTGCAATAGGTTTGTAGTTCAGTCGGGAAGAATTTTAGATAGATTTTACGAGGAAAACTCGCCAGAGGGCGCTGCTGTCAACATTTTTCACTTGCTAAAGTGCGCTTAAGCGCGTTTTCTCCATAAATACTCAGCCACCGCTTATGATTTCGATAAGACTTGAAGAGTACTGCATGCATTTGAAGTCTGAGGATCTGATGATGAAGCAGAAAAACATAGTAGAGTACTAAGCAGAGGTAGATATCCCTTCGTTTGTTTTTGGTCTCTTTTGTTTATGTTGTATTAACACACGTTGTACATGACATTCAGAGGGTCTGATGATGGAGTAGAAACATACCGCAGAGAACTTTGCGACGGCATATAGCGTCTTGATCGTGATTGGGTTCTTTAGATTATGTTTGCTGAGCAGCTTCTGTACAATGATCTGCTAAGGATCTGATGATGGATCAGAACAATATTTGAGGGTATAAAGGTAGGTATTTAGTTAGTGAATCGTGATAAGTCTGTTTTGATAGTATTTATTGAGAAAAGCCTCTGTAGATGAATATCAGAAGACCTGATGAAGAAGCAAAATAGTATCATAGGGAACTTTGCGAAGGCACATAACTAGGTGGATTACCGTGTTTCGACTGCTTTAAATATTTTGCGATTAAGTAGTTGGATAGGAGAAGCCTAAAATCCGTGGCCCATGTAACTGAAAATGTCATATAAATAATAATAAAATAAATAATAAATATTTGTGGACAATCTTACACAAATCAACCTAGTCCCAAACTAAGCAAAGCTTGTACTATGGGTACTAAGCGACGATATACATACTTATATAGATAAATATATACTTAAATACATAGAAAACATCCAAGACCCAAGAACAAATATTCGTGCTCATCACACAAATAAATGCCCCGGCTGGGATTCGAACCCGGGACCTCCAGCTTCGTAGGCAGGGTCACTACCAACTAAGCTAAAGCGGTCGTCGTATATGCTATTGTACATATATGGTAAATATCATGTAAGCGAATTTCGTTTTTTTTTTTAAATAAAGTTCTTTAAACCTCTTGAAATAGGGGTAAATGTGAGTTAGGGAGAAAGTTATCCACGTGAGGTTACCTATCGGGTCTTCGGCCTTCAGGTTGACTTGTAAGACATTCGGGGCTCGAAAGTGTAAAATTAGGCGCTCCCCTTCGGGCATTCGGCTATTGGGCTCGCATAGCGAGCGCGCTCCAAGAAGAAGCTTCGGCCCTTCAGCCTTACAAGGTACGCCTTCCGACCTCGTATGCCTCGCTCCTTACCTTTGGGATTTAGGCCCTCAAGTTCGCTTGTATGGCACTCGAGCCTTGAAAGTGTTGACTTGGGCTCACCCTTCGGATCTTCAGCCCTCGGGCTCCTATAGTGAATGCGCTCCAATAAGAAGCTGCGGGCCTTTAGCCTTACGTGGGACGGACTGGAGAAAACTGCACCGACAAGAGTGAAACTGATGAGCCGGCTTCTGTGCTTGACACGCCTCTCACCTTCGGGCTTTCGGCCCTCAAGTTCGCTTATAAGACACTTGGGGCTAGAAAATGTCGACTTGGGCGCGCTCTTCGGACCTTCCACCCTCAGCCTCGAACAGCGAGCGCGCTCCAAGGAGAAGCTTCGTGCCTTTGGCCCTACGCGAAACGCCTTCTGATCTCGTATGTCTTACCCCTCATCATCGGAGCTTCGGCCCTCAAGTTCGATTGTAAGACACTCGGGGATAGAAATTGGCCACTTGGCACCTATTTCTGTAATTCTTTAGGAAAACCTCACGCTTAAATCAGGAGGCTTAGGTAGGAAGCTGATTCTACAACCGGCGCGTTCGAGGGTTCATATATTAAACGACTCTTTCTCTAAAAAAAATAAAATAAAAACAAAATTAAAAATTTTGAAAATACCCCCGACGGATGTAGCTAATTGAAAAATAATTAAATAATTAATTCGGAAATCCCCCGACTGTATAGGAAATAAGTACATAAAGACATCTTTTTTTTTTCAATACGGTTAATTGGTTGAGAGTTTATTTACAAGCCCAGAAAAATCCGTCGGGGGCTGCCATTGCCATGTCTATTCCCATTTGCATTAAATTAAAATTCGAGGTTACTTAAACGAAGGTATAAGATAACCTGCAACACGCTACAACATGCTACGTAATTTCAAGGCAGGCAATGGCAGCCCCCGACGGATTTTTCTGGGCTTGTAAATAAACTCTCAACCAATTAACCGTATTGAAAAAAAAAAGATGTCTTTATGTACTTATTTCCTATACAGTCGGGGGATTTCCGAATTAATTATTTAATTATTTTTCAATTAGCTACATCCGTCGGGGGTATTTTCAAAATTTTTAATTTTGTTTTTATGTGTATATGTACGGCGCTTTCACGTCAAACAATGATTACCTAAATATATCGCAGAATCTGCATAAACAAAACATATCCCAGAATCTGTACAAACAGGCACAATTATTATGGTGCTTTGAACAGAAGTTTATAAAATATCAGCGTTATACCAAGAAACAGATCTAGAGTGCTCTCTTGCAGCGGGAGCAGAAGAAAGAATATCGGAGTTTCTTCGCCAGTTTGAGTGATGTGGATTTAAATTGTGTATTGTCTAAGCCGCCTGGTCATAATATAATTATACCTAGAATGAAAATAATAAACCTATGTTTCATTTATAAATAATAAACCAAGTAGTTATTGGGGATGTGGTGACAATGACGATGTCTAACAAACAAATATGCAGTAATTACTTATAATATTAAACTGCGCTAGTTTCTATCTAAAGCTTTCATGCGTTGGAAATCCCGTTGCTTTGATTTTGTACAAGTAAGTAGGTACTTATGTCGCATCGCAATAATTGTCTCGACGTTATATTAAACGAATAGGAAATAATAATAATTGCTATTTATCATTGATGAAAATAGACGCAATGTTAACCATAATTGAACCTTATCTCGTTGCAATAAGGTTCACGGATGTTTAGTTAAGTGTCATCGACGGCACGACTGTATAAAAGTTAATTTGTCAGAGCTGATACAGTAGTGGTCCGGCCAAGTTCCACAATTGCAGAATGTTACAATGACTTTCTTGATGATATTTGTTATATCATTAGGTTTTATAGTGCTTGTCATTCACGATAACGACGATGCGCAGGGAATGTCATACTATTGTATATTGTATGCGCAATTCTGCGGATTGGGTTACGACGGGAGGTCGTGAATAACAAGAACTACCTATAAGGTTAGGTACTGGTTCCTCAAATACAAAGTTGATTCACAATATTGCTGCAGTTATCCCGTGCCGTATAAATAGTTTCAGTAGTTATTATATATATTGTAATAAAACTACCGCTTCTTCTCTTAAAACTTGCATTAAATCAGTGTCCATTTTAGAGTTAACCGACTGATAAACAGAAAATAATCAATTTATGAAAAGTTTTGCTTAAAATAACCTATTTAAGGTACAACATATACTCGTATCATGAAAATCACCAAGTAAACTCTCAAAATAAGTACCTAAGTCATAAACATAAAACAGTCATAACATGCACGAACCGATTAGGAAAAGTCTTTCTCTGTTTTAAGTTGTATAAAAATGAGTCTGTGAGGAAAGGGCAAAACAAAATACATTTTACAAAACAGGGGTTCAAAGTTTTATTTTATAAACAAGGAACTGAGTATTTTACTACCACTAATTCCAAATTCAAGACATTTTCAGATACAACTAATACTTGATTTTTGGTTACAGATCAGAACTTGACGATTTTTGTTACATTTCTCTTATGCACCAAGAAACCTTTAAATATTCAAAATCTATATTGTCATAAGTTGACATAAACATGGGTCAATGACCCGACCCAGCAAAATGAGGTAGTGTGCGTGAATAATGCATGTGTGGGTTAATTGGGTAAATTATTAAAAAAAATGAAATTTGACAGGCGCTGAGAATTTACCCCGCACGATAGGCCCTTAAGTAGGTAGGTATATAAGCTCTAACATTGAAGTTAACCTTTAGGTAAAAGAACTCCGAAATTCAGCAAAAACGAGTGCAGACCATTCTGAGAAGTCATATCAATCACAGCAATTCGATACGAGACTTGACACAGCGAAAAAACACATTAAAATTGGCATGACTCGAGGGTTTATTAAGTAGGTATTATAGCTTTTGGCCGCCACTTGACTGTGACCGCGTTAATCTCCTTTACCTCGATATCCATACAAAATTCCATCCCCATTTCATATTAAATCTATACTATGTCCTTCCCAGGGCTAAACTATCTCTATACCAAATTTCAACTCAATCGGTTCAGCGGTTAAAGCGTGACAGCTTTTTTTTTAAACCTGGCAGTGGCTTTACAGGCCGGGCCCATTAAAGCGATAGGAGTGCGCGGTTGGAGAGTGGCCTGGGGAAAATTCAGGTGAAACCTCCGACACGACCACGCGGGCGGTTTAAACACTGGAATACTCTAAGAGTTTGCGCTCCAGTGAGATTGGTTGAGCGGTACCTATCAACCTAATCTGAGGTGTCAGTGGAATCGAGCCACAGGGAGTGTGTGAGAGGAGTCCAGCAAGAAACTCGGCTAGGCCCGACCTGGGTCGTGATCGTGACACAGTTACTTTCGCATATTAGTATTTATTATTGTCAGGCAAACGGAAAGTTGGCGGACAATACCCGCGGTACAAAGATGTCTTGAAACGCCATCTGTCTGCAACAGGGATATCTTGTGAGTCGTGGGAGGAGTTTGTTATACGGAGGTCGGACTGGCGAAGTGCTCTCAATGCGGGTCTTAGTCATTTTGAACATACCCGCCTAGATAAGAGTGTAATGACTGGAAACACACCCGTCTAGGCGATCTTGAAAGCTAGACGCCAGATTCGCAAAACTCGACCCAGGCCCACATGCACGTAAATAACATCTCTCTCATAGAATCAAATTTTACGGTGCCGCATAGGTACAGTTTTGTGAAGAATTTCAAAAGTGATGTTACCCAACCTAAGAAAGGAATCTAACCTAATAAGAAGCTTTGTTCTAAAACCATTGATCTAATGAGTAGGTATATTAATAGGTAACAAACAATTATTGCTAATGATCTAAACGTAGATTAATGTAAATACAACGTTAGACGACGTTTGGCAATTGTCCGTTTTCCTGTTTCATTATAGAATCTTGGCATTTCTACGAAAAGCCCAAAGCGGTGGCCTCATTCATTCAACAAGTTCAGAATGAGAAAGGCCTAAGTAACAGTCAAGGAAAGCCGAGATTCGACGCCGCACGAAAGTGCGTGACGTCGGAGATGTCATTTCATTACCAAACTCAAGTGGAGTTGGGCAGGACTACTTGCTAGGGTGAGTGATGGCAGGTGGACCAAAAAAGCGTCTGACTGGTGGCCACTTCGTGGTAAACGGAGCGTCGGATATCCGCCGGCTCGATGGGTTGATGATATTAGGAAGATCGCGGGTCGCTCTTGTTTAAGACTGGCTCAAGACCGGGACGAGTGGCGTACTCGAAGAGAGGCCTATGTTCAGCAGTGGGCTATTACGGACTGAAAATGATTACGATGACGATGATGGAGGATGAAAATGAGGAGTCTGTTGGACTGTTTCAACATGTTGACAGTACCTACCTAATTACCTATGTGAACTAGCTCCGCGTATCTACTCGCTCTGACACTTCATTTAGTCGCGTGTGCAAGCGAGCGCACGATACATTTGATCAATCTGGCATGCAATATGTCGAATTAGATATTTTATACGTTATGGCAAGGAGCCACGTATCTACGGCTCATTTCAAGAATTCGTCGCACGAAACAATTATAACTCATGACTAGATAGGTACTTTGAAGTTGATGAGCTGTTGGCTTGGAAACATCGAAACGTCTTGGGTAACACCTAATGGTGTCAAAATGGATCACAGACTCTTTTGGGATCATGGGTGCTTTTCCATCAGAGCTATGCGATGCTACGTTGCTTTGGGTGCGTTGATGTCCACCAATCATATTCATTGATACACATCATAATAGCACCGTTCTCACAGCATAACTGCATAGCATAGCTCTGGCACTATTTTGTGCTCTGGTAGAAACTGCAAGGTATATAACCTCGGCAAAACTCTAGGAGAATGTTGCAGACACTTTCGCATTTATAATATGTTTCTAATATGTATGTATGTTGTACCTGAAATAACCTCGTAAGGCCCAATGTACACTCTAATGTACAATTTCAAATCGAGTTTCAAACTATAACAAAATTAATGAAGGTTCCAAATTCAAAATCACAAAAATCTGTCTGGGACTTACGAGGCTATACGAAAATTAAATTAAATATGTAGGTACAGTCAAGGGCATAAGTATGTATACATTTTTGGACCTTATTTCAATGGAATAAGGTGAAAAAATGTATACATATTGGCGCCCTTGACTGTACCTATGTACAAGCATTTGCCGGTGACTTTTTCCGCGTGAACTCACGTATCAATCAACTTCCGTTCCTGATAAATTTCGAGGTAAAAAATACATTTTAATCGCGGTTATAAAATATTTCATCCTCCTAGCGTTATCCCAGTACAGTTGCATCCTGAAGGATGCCTGGGGTCTGCTACCTAATCCCAAGATTTGGCGTAGGCACTAGTTTTTACGGAAGCGACTGCCATTTAACCTTCCAACCCCGAGGGGTTATAAAATATTTCTGACCCTTTAATCTTAAGGCCGTGCATTACCACTTTTGAGTTTTTAAAAACCATCTGAGACATAGAATATAGTGTCTTAAAATCTAAAAAAAATATATGTGTTACATAAGGATCTTGTCTAGTCAAAATCGCAGTCAGTTACATGAACTGATGAATTTCACTCGATAGAAAAAAATCGCGAAGTTACCCCTTTTTGGAATGTATTTTCAATACTACGGCTATATTACTGATATTTAACGTTTTATTTTTGTACTCAATTAAAGATCGTAAATAGTTATAGACAAATTCGCAGGGTTTGCTTTGATAGAATGATTGGCTTAATGACTATAGCTAAATATTTACAAAACTGCGCGCAGAGCTTGCGTAGAGAGCGGGATGGTTAATTATAAACTCACGCGTGTTAGAGCGGGACATTTGCGTTGGGGATACCTCCCCTTAATTCGTTTTGTCGTTTTTGCGTGATTGAGTAACAAACATCCTAAAATTCAAAAAAAATGTCAGTTTTAGGTATACTACTATTACTAGCTTGTTATAACCTGTAGCTCTAGTATAAGTTTTTTTGAAACATTAACTAATTCGAACGCGTTTGCGTTTTGTCTCAAAATGTATGAAAACGCTCTCACCGAGTTTGAAATACGCGCGTTCATCGGTTAGCAACAAATGTTATACTCGCTGTTTTAGTTTCCACTAGTGACCACCAGAGGCGCTGTTCACGTTTTCATACCACTTTCATACATTTTGAGACAAAACGCAAACGCGTTCGAATTAGTTAATGTTTCGAAAAAACTTATACTAGACCTACTGACTGTGGCTTCGTAGACCGAGCCCTAAAGCGATAGGAGGGTCATAAACACTTGCAAAAACAAAAGTCGTCTCTCCTGTGGTCAATAGTTAACGGCTTATGAGCATGTGAGTTATGATTTTATTACATGGATTTATAGAACCGGAGACGCCGTTTATGCGGGTTACTAGACCAATCCAAAATTAAGCTTTGTAGCCCTTAACTTTTGATATGTCCACAGGAAAGACGCGAACCTAAATCTGTTGACCCGGAGTGCGTGGTTGAAGTGTATAGCCTGGGGAAAATCAAGGGGAAACCTTCGACACGCCCCACGAAACTCCACTATTTCATCCATTCGAGGGATGATTTTCGGTATAAAATTATCCTATATGTTAATCTAGGCCAAATATTCTCTGTATAAGTACCGAGCTTCATTATAATCCGAGCCGTTTTTGCGGGACTGAGTAACAAAGATCCAGATACATTTAATAATAATTACTAGGATGTATGAATGCCAATTATCGACAGGTCTTGTACCAATCTAGACTTTCTCCGCTTTAACTAGACTTTAATATCAAAACCGGTTGGCACTGGGGGATCCTCCGTTTGAGTGAAGTTGCTTTCCCTGCTCATTTTAGAACCACGTCTCATTAAACTAGTAGTTCGTTATAATATACAGCAGCGTGAAATGTTAATACGATAGAGTACTATAATAATAAGATAGGTATATGTATAATTGTATAATAAGTTGACAAGATGGAGTGTTAGGATTAGGAACTTGTTAGCTCTATGCGATCTCGATTTAAGTAGTAGGTAGTAGATTTTTAAGTTGTATTGAAATCGTGAGTTTCATCTATACTAATAGTATACCCGTAGATGCGAAAGTTTGTCTGTCTATAGGTATGTTACCTCTTCACGCTTATACCGCTGAACCGATTTAGATGATATTATGTATGGAGATAGTTTACGTTCCGGGGAAGAACATAGGATACTTTTTTATCCCGGAAATCATATCTAAGGGGTGGAAGTTTGTATGGAAGAGCGATCACTAGGTAAGCGCCTGAAATACAAGAATGGCAATTTAATTCTAATTCTAACGCGATGAATGACGCGGACAATGTCGCGAGCAAAAACTAGTTTTAATATATATTACGATAGTGTGTTTGGTGGTAAGAGCCGAGTTTTTTTATAGGTACTACGACGGTACCAAACAGCGTACGGTCCACCTGATGGTAAGCGGACACCGCAGCCTATAGACGCTCGCAACTCCAAAAGAGTCACGTGCGCGTTGCCGACCCTATATAAAGTTTGAGTATTCACTGTGTTGAAAGCAGAAGGGACAAAAGGTCCCTCGCCTCAACGCAGTGCATCCTCGGGAGCTCTGGCAACCTTCCAAACCAGAGAACTAGATTGTTGTGACGGTTTCCTTATTATGTTTTCCTTCGCCAATAGTCACTGTAAAAAACTGTAGTAGTGAAAACATTATAAACAAACAAATATACCTAATCTATAGCCTTTCTTTGTAGGTCAAATACGATATAAAGTAATATATGGATTTACAGTCGAGAGCAGAAATATGTATACATTTTTGGACTTTATTCCAATGAAATAAGGTCCAAATTTGTATTTAAGAGTATACAGCGTGTTGTATATATTTTAATCAGTAACGCTTTAATCAGCTGCCGGTAAACGTATAAATAAAACAAATGATATTCGATAAAAACATGCAAATAAAACTAGCGTGTATTATTGAAATGATTTTAAGCTTAAGAATCCGTTATATTATAATGTATATTGTTGCCTGCGGTTTCTGCAATTATTGTTGTAGGCACTTTTATCTCACGAGCGCGGGTTGGCCATTGTTGTAGTTGTGACACATACGAACACATAGACAACGTCTACGCTGACGCACACATTGACAATTTGCATTTATAGCTCAACATAGGTACTCTACGCTAAATTTACCATCAAAACTAACTGGATTATCATTGTTGCTTGCCTAAATTTATAATAACCCCGTTATACTGTGTTTTATGTCACACCTAGCCATAAAGTGGCCATTATCGCACGCTCCGCGCGCGAAAAAACCCACTTCCTGGCCAGGGGGTGACATAAAATTTTGTACTTACCACGGGCGATAATAAAGAAAGCCTCAGATTGCCTTCGGCTCGGGCGTAAAATACCTGCGATCTGAGACATTCTTTGTTTTATCGCCCTTGGTAAGTAATGTACTATTGTCGCTTTCCAACAAATATAATTGTCAGAAAGACAGAGGAGGGTTAAAGGAAAACAAGCGGCAATTTAGCTAAAAATAAGTTGGATCTACGATTATGATTCAAGGCGTGAGATACTAGCTCGTTTACCTTACGGTTTCATTGGATAAAAAAGAAATCTAAACACTCTTATCTTATCCCCTAAACCAAGTCGGGTGCATATTTTTAATACATTTCCGAAATTGACTCTACTATTAACTTCGTGTTAACGATCAAGTGTGTTTATGCAGTATAGTATCTAGGTATGTAATACTGAGTCGTATGTGAAAGTATCAAGACCTGAAATCTTACGGTCGGATGGGTATATTGGGTATAGCGTGTGGTTAATGCTTGGTAACACGTTTATATACAAGAACATAGTCAATAATCACTTGTGGCTCTGCGCGGGCTTAGTAGTAAATAAACACACACTTGGTACCCAAATATTCTAGTGTTTATAAACAGCCCGCGTGGTCATGTCGGAGGTTTTCTCTGTATTTCCCCAGGCTTCTCTCCAACCGCGTATATACCTACTCCTATAATTTTCCTCCCATTTGATAGTGTCTGGCGGGATCAGGCTCAAAAAAAGACATTATCAGTAATAACAGTAATAATTAGACTATTTCGCTACCCCTCCTAAATAAGTACTCTATTATATGCAATGTGAAGAAGACAAGTAGAAAATACTGACGTTATTATTTATAGTGTCTGGCGGGCTCTTAAGCGAACCAAATGCGTCAGACCTCCGATTAGGTGTTGTTATTATTACGACTCTCGGCATCAAAATATAAATATGGGTGATCGGGAAGGTGAACATTGTAAATACCTAGCATAGCGGTACGTATACGATTCACCTCACCCGTTTCATAATGGAACTTTTTGTCAGTTTCTAGATAAAAACGGGTAATGGGTGAGGTGGCAGGTGAGAACGAGTCTGACTGTGAATTACAGACCAGGGGCCTGTACCACAAAACTTTACAAGTCTACAATTCGACAAAATTGTACAATTTTCCATAGAAAAAGTTGACAAATTTGTCGAATTGTACGCTTGTAAAGTTTTGTGGTACAGGCCCCAGATGTGAGCGAAAACACAGTACTGGAAGTTTAATTAGATTTTACTGTACCTACGAGTACTTATACTTGTCGCCGTAAAATTGAAAATTTCGTTAGAAATCTATCTAGCGAGATTGTAAACTGTCGAAAGATTCTGAACCGTAACATACTGCTTACAATTTAACGTCGACCCGCCGCTGCAGGAAAGTCCTGAATAATTCAAATCTGTGTCCCTCAGAGCGGGAATAGAAGGCCCGCACAGCGGGGCTTCGTCGTCTTACCTTACTGGAGTTAACTACAAAACAAAATTTCGGTTCACAATCTTTCGACAATTTTCAATCTCACTTATCAGAATATATACTAACAGAGTTTACAAATATAGGTATATATCAGTAAGGTAGAATACGGTAAGTTCACTGGTAGAGAATGCCTTATGGCATTAACTTCGCTTTTTATAAGAGTTATTTGTTACTGGGAAATACAGTTTAAATAAATAAATAATCCGGATACAGCGACAGTCAAGGGACCGGTGATGTTACGTCGCACTAACAGAACGTCGCACTAAACGGGCTGAGTAAGGCGCTACACTGAGAAATTTGGAGACTTTGAAACGCTGTCCTGCCCAGACTAGCAAACAGTAGGGGCTGATTTTCAGATATATGATTCTTGACTATATGATTGTGGTACTGACAATAGCGAAACATGATTGCTTAAAATTTTCTCGATAGAAAATAAATCCAAAGTCGAGTCTATATTTTCCTTTTTTTCCTCAGCCTACTAAAACAACGCATTATTAAAAGACACGATTAAGTTAATATGATGGTATTGTTACGAGCGTGGGGTACGGGATAGAGTTAAACACCTGTTAGGCACAACTATGGTTTTATTTAGCGACTTAGAAACCGCCGGATAAGTTCACTGAGTCTACACGCACTAGTACACTGACTCGACTTACGCACAAAGTCCACTGAGTCCGCGCCTGCTAGTACTGACACAGTATACTTCACTGACACTTGCACTACTAACACTTCACTGTACTCACTACCATCACTTCACTTTTCCACTGTACTACTATTTCTCTCTCCGTTCCGCTCCGGTATTCACTCACTTTAATACTGCCCTGCGCCGGGACCTTGTTCCCTTTATATACCCCTATCGAACATTCTAGACGATAATTTCGATCTTCATTTCGATAGTCATTACGGTTGTCTTTTCGTTATTCATCTGTTTCGAGTAGCGTACACTATTCCCGAAACCTGTACCTTAACGTCGATTCTCGAATGTTCCAACCCCATACATTTGTCGTTTATTTTCTATAGCATGGAATTTTCTATTCAGCCACTTCTTCTAGAACCTTCCATGCTACTCAGCCTAATGAAAATTATCACTTAACATTTTGAAATAACTTACAAAAAGTGCATCGCCGACGGGATTCGAACCGGGTCACAATGACTCTATACCCAATGCGCTATACCACTGGGCCACGGAGACTGTTAGTAGAGTCGGCGAATATTCGAATCCCTTTATGACATGCCATCGCCATGACAACCGAACTGTTTATACCCCTCCGTCGCAACATTGCCCTCCGCTAAGACATGCTCGTCCCGAGCATGATTCAATCCAAAAATCCGCATACCGTGCCAACCGTCGTATATGATCCCCCGAGAAAAGTTGAAGCCTCCGTCTACGTCGTACTGGGTGATAAAGCCAAGCCATTGTTCCTTCTCCGAGCCTTCTTCCGTAGCGGTAGTAACGAGCCATCAACCTTCTTCTAAAGTCGTCCCGAAGATCTTTTCGTGGCTGGTTCGGCTTCAGACATCTGGTTCGAAGATGTCCAATATTCTCTTTCAATATGCCACTATCGGTCCGAGTCTGGTTTGTCCTTCGAACCAGTATCGCAGCTTCGATTGCTAAATGCTGCCGTTTTCTATCGCCTCTGTGCTCACGCTCCTTCAGCTGAGCGTGATCTTCTTGCTCTTCTCCAGCCCAGGATGAACAACCTTCGCACTGTGGCATTTCGGGCTTTTCTTCTGACGCCGACATGGTTGGTACACTGACACCATTACTGGACTCCGAGTCGATTATTTCCTCCTTTAACTGGTCCGTTACTATCACTACCACTACGTTGTCCTCCTCACTGACAACGTAATCCGCTTCTCCAACGACATCATCTACCCCAGCAACAATAACGTCCTTCTCACCAACAACATCGACCGCGTTTCCAGCAATGTCCTCCATCTCTCTAACAACGTCATTCTCCCTTCCAACAACGCCGCCTTTTTCTGCCACCCGATCTGTTCTATTCGGCCGGATGCTTTCATTAAAAACAGCAAACTCTTGTTCTATGGCTGCAGTTAAATCTTTAGATAACGATTTAGACTGCTCTTGGAACTGTTCCTCCAAAAGGCGGCGAGTCTGTTGTTCTAGCCGTTTGGCCTGCCGTTCCTCTTGTTGCTCTAGCTGTAGTTCCAAAGAGCGGCGAGTCTCTGCTTGTTCCCGGTCCCGTTTCGACTGCCGTTCCTCTAGCCGTTTCTCTAGCTGTTCCACTTGTTGTTCCATCATTAATTTAAATGATGCCAACATCGCCGCAACGTCCAATTGCCCAGATGGTGTACCGGCTTCTTGAGTCACCTCTTCTTCGACGGCACCTTGGCTAGACGTCGAAGCACCCGCTTGACTACGAGTCGTGACTCCTTTTCTATCGTCACGTTCTATAACCATGTTGATTCTCTATCCCACTTCTGACACCAAATGTTACGAGCGTGGGGTACGGGATAGAGTTAAACACCTGTTAGGCACAACTATGGTTTTATTTAGCGACTTAGAAACCGCCGGATAAGTTCACTGAGTCTACACGCACTAGTACACTGACTCGACTTACGCACAAAGTCCACTGAGTCCGCGCCTGCTAGTACTGACACAGTATACTTCACTGACACTTGCACTACTAACACTTCACTGTACTCACTACCATCACTTCACTTTTCCACTGTACTACTATTTCTCTCTCCGTTCCGCTCCGGTATTCACTCACTTTAATACTGCCCTGCGCCGGGACCTTGTTCCCTTTATATACCCCTATCGAACATTCTAGACGATAATTTCGATCTTCATTTCGATAGTCATTACGGTTGTCTTTTCGTTATTCATCTGTTTCGAGTAGCGTACACTATTCCCGAAACCTGTACCTTAACGTCGATTCTCGAATGTTCCAACCCCATACATTTG
The DNA here is from genome assembly GCA_951800055.1 of Cenopis cana. NCBI lineage: Eukaryota > Metazoa > Arthropoda > Insecta > Lepidoptera > Tortricidae > Cenopis > Cenopis cana. The sequence goes on along the minus strand of OX637471.1, from coordinate 2,039,549 downwards.
TCGTTTATTTTCTATAGCATGGAATTTTCTATTCAGCCACTTCTTCTAGAACCTTCCATGCTACTCAGCCTAATGAAAATTATCACTTAACATTTTGAAATAACTTACAAAAAGTGCATCGCCGACGGGATTCGAACCGGGTCACAATGACTCTATACCCAATGCGCTATACCACTGGGCCACGGAGACTGTTAGTAGAGTCGGCGAATATTCGAATCCCTTTATGACATGCCATCGCCATGACAACCGAACTGTTTATACCCCTCCGTCGCAACAGTATTTTACCTCATCTAGGTACTGACAAGAGGAAATTTAATAAACCTGCACACAGTCAGATATTTAACGAGATTTGTCTAAAAAGCCACTCTCGGAGAGGGTTGCATCCCGTTTTGTCGTGAGCGAAAAACAAAGGGTGTCTCATTCAATCGATATATCGCCTTAACTATGAAAATGTTTGGTTTGAAAACTAACGTGTGGTGACTTCGAAATCGTTATAAGCGGTAAAATTCTTCTTCCCGACCCACAGAACAGAATCTGTCGACTGTCAGCGCTAGCCACAGATATCAATATCTGATATCTGTGGCGCTGGCGTAGCGTGAGGGATGGTCGCGTTCGGAAACTTGTTATTTTTAGTTAAGTCTTGTATACACTGTCGTTTTTCTATTTTCTGTTAATCTTTATTTTTACTTTATTTTTTAATGTATTAAGTGTGCGATGCCCGCCGTGTGTCACTGATGGTTCCAACGGAAGACCAGCGCTGGTACTTACGCCAGCTACATGCTGAGTTGGGACCATTTCACGACATATTTTGTACTTACTTGTTATCTCTTATTTCCTATGTACCTTATGTTTTGTGTCGTGAATAAATGTTTTTCTATTTCTATTTCTATAAAATGTTATATGTGGATTCTACTGTAGATACATATATTCTGGGCTGTTATTCACTAACCGACTCGTCCTTCGCTCGTCTAAATGTAATTTGTCACTTTTTGACAGTTTCCATATAAAACGGGTGAGGGGTGAGGTGACAGATGAGGACGCATTGGTTTGTGCGCATGTGTTAATGCGCATGCCTGTGTCATGATGAACAATATAATGTAAAGGACTGTGCCAATGTGATTTAAGTTGTCTACAATTGGTAAAATTGTGGCGTGGGAAGCCGGTCCGTTATCACATCCTCTAGCAGACCGCGGGTGACGCAACGCCCAATTTGGCTTATTGTCGTGTTGCGTTCGCATTGTATTCCAAATTTAAACTGTTTGTTTTATTAATAGATCTAGATCTCATCGTAAATGAGGCCGGCGGCGTCTTTGACACTTAGGCCCTAATTACGAGACTCGCACGCGAGTTTAACAACGTTGCGCGGTTATAAAGAGCGATTGAGCTCGTTATAAGTCCGTGAGCCGCAGTGTAATGAAACTCGTATGAGAGTCTCGTACGTGCTTAAATAAGGGTTTGATCACAAGATTTGGGACAGCACTACACTACACTAGCTGTACGAAAGGGACAACCAACATCAGAGGATGCTAGGAGTAACGTTTTCCAGCTTGATGTGCCCTGTGGAACCGCTTCAACGCCCAATCCCAGGACTGGCGTAAGAACTAGTTTTACGAAAATTTATATCTTTACGATAAATGGGAGACTTCGCCTTTTGCTTTTGCTTAACCGTAGATGCTTTTTTGTATGCAAAATGGGATTAAGCTTGGAGATGCCACTTTAAACGGAGCTTACCTCGTGAAACTAGACTGACGCAGGCCCAGATGTTTCTATTCTATGATGTCGAGTTACGGATATTTTGTGATTTTTTTATTTATTTAAGAGCCTGTAGTCTCTCACTGTTGGGCAAAAGCCTCCTAGAGGAGAAAAATTTTGAATCCTGGGGGAGAAGTGAAGTCGAGGCAGAAAAGTGGGCTATTTTCCATTACTCCGGATTCTAAGTACTCTCACGCCCGGAATTTGAGACTCAGGGCTAATAGGCACTTGAAATTTGAGGCCCCCCATTTCAAAATAATCCCATTTTAGATTTTTTCCACCATTGTGGCCCCTGACTGGGCCGCTAGGCCGGGTTTTATAGGCCAGGGGCGAAAACCGGCACCGAGCAGTCTATGGCTATTATTTAAAATAGGATCTCGTCTTTCCATCGTCGACGAGGTTCGCCTCATTTCCGTCTTCACGAGCTGTCGGGCTGCCAGGGTCAGAGGCAATTTTGAACCACAGCATTCGGGGCTTGGCATGCGGTAGAAGTGACCAGCGCAGTCGTACTTTAACTATCAGTACATTCTCCGGAAATATCCACATGTTAGTATCTTGATTCAAAACTGTCGTGTACGCATAAATCTTACGTTTTATTGGCATACTATATCTGAAATAGCTCTAGTGGAAATAAGTATAACTTCGAACAGATAAACGTAAAGTATTGTTGTAAATCTATGGCATCATCACAATTAAGATGTAGCCTGACTAGTGAACCTCCACCTTATAGCACTAATAACTTAGGCGGACAGTAAGGTCGCAAAAGTTCCTGATAAGCTGTGTTGTATTCCTAATTTGCCAAATAAGTACAGGTCAACGGGGACAAATGCGGCAATGGGTGAAATGCGTCTATTGAAGATTTAACACAAACACAGTAGGCACTACATTTAAATAAAAAAGCAACGGGTTGCACTCCGGGAGTCCCGGCAGAAGTGAAAACCAAACGCACACGCACATTCGCGCAAGCGCCCAGCGCCGCCTAAACGAAACAGCAGGCGCAGGCATACATTTTCGCCGCGCGGTAGAAAGAGAGGAGGATAAAATCATTTGTTTGTTAGTACTTATTTGTATTAAAACAGTTCATACGATATTAGGAAGGGTCAACTTAGCTGGTCGTAGAGCGTACTGGGCGTACATCCGTCCACTATATTGAGGGGACTTCCTGACTTGGCGGGGCGGGATCGATATGTGACATTTTCTTCTTTGACGTCGCAAAGATTCCCACTTGACGGAATACTGTCAGTATTACATTTGCGCAGTAGTAATATCATGCGCAGAAGTGGACCAGTGCTGCCTTTGTATCGTCCCGCAACCACGCATCCCGCGCCAGTCAGGAAGCACTCATTTAAATGTAGGGGCGCTGTAAAAAGCGGTACTGACTCGACTGACAGTTGACACTGACATTTGACAGTTTTCTCATATCGTACCGCCTCCGCACCGACAAATCAGGAAGTCGCCTGAGACCTCCTTACGAATCTGTTGCGAGTTTAAACATTTTTCCCCGTCACAAAAAGTGCTCAGCCCCGCTAAAGAAGTTTTCACTTCAATAAATTAATATTGGGGGAGAATCTTACACAAATCAAATTAGCCCCATAGGAAGCTCAATAAGGCCTATGTTACAGGTATTAGACGACGATATATTTATAAACATAAATTCAAACTCATCACACAAATATTTGTCTTTAACGGAATTCGAACCCAGGACCGTTAGCATCATAGACAGGGTTACTTCACTACCCACTAGGCTAAACCGGAACTATAAAACTTCTTAAGCTATTTATTTTTTAAATGTTGAAAGTACAGTTTCTAAAATAGAGGGATTAAAAAGTTCTAATGCGTTTGTGATAAATCCTTAATAGACGCATTTCACCCGCTGACGCAATTTCACCGGTTGGCCTATGGTTGGCCTACAACAAATTTAATATTTCATTTTGACAGTTTTAGTACAAACCACTAGCATATTGCAGGTCTACTGTATCGTTTTTATTACAATAAAACTCAGCTGTTAACAGCACGTGTGTTAAACGTGCATATTAAAACAATAGGAACATTTAAGTATTTAGTACTTATTGTTTCTGCTAGTATGTGTTCAAGTGTATTAAAGTTATGGATTGTGCACCGTAAAGATAAGTAAGAAATTGTTCGGATGTACTAAAGCAGCGCCCAATCACCATATCGATAACATAGTGATATACAATATAACACGCATATATTTTACCAGATGAAAATACAGATGACAAAATAATTATGTTTCTAAACGAGAGCATTTTTATAAAAAAATATCAATCTTGTTAAATGGGCCAATTTTTTTGGCGTGTAGTTTTTTTTTATTTCTTAGATTTGCATGAAAATTGGTAGGTTGGAAGAGCTCCTGAGTCTGAACAATATATGTGCACGACTTCCTACACTGTCCCAGATTTTTTTTCCATTGAGTGACAAAACGTATGGGATTTTCGTAACTCAGTGGAAAAAAAATATGGAAAAATTTTTTTTTTCGACGTCATGTTGTCATATTTTTTTTACTTGTACAGAATCAGGAGCTCTTCCAACCTACCAATTTTCACGCAATTCTAAGAAATAAAATAAAAACTACGTAAATAAAACTACGTAAATAAAAACGTGTAAACGTGGAATTATTTTATTAAACCTTCCAACTTAAAATACTCCTTCATTCAATTACAGATGATAGCAGTCAGAGGCCTTCGGGCAGCTTGAGAACTTCTAACAGTCAAGTTGCCCACTCACTTGACAAGCCTAATCCCAATAAGGTCTAGTTTCTAGGGTTGGAAGGTTAGATGGCAGTCGCTTCCGTAAAAACTAGTGCCTACGCCAAATCTTGGGATTAGGTAGCGAACACCAGGCATCCTTTAGGATGCGACTGTACTGGGATAGCGCTACGAGCATGATGATTACTTAATTCGCATTAATTTATATTCCGTTCATCTCTCAAAGTCAGCAATCTCAAATATCTCCTAAATTCACTGTAGATACTGTATGTGCTCAAACATTTTAATCTAGATAGACTTACGGCAGTAGGAATTTGAAAAATAAATTACCTTCCAAGTCACCTCATTAATAAGTAGCAATAAAACATAAAAAATTAAAAGTCAAACATTTATTCTGCAAGTATATAGGCCTCAAGGGCTCTTTTACATTTTAAGGCACTGAACTGTGACCTAAGGAAATTTGAAATCACTTGGTTTCCAGTTAGGTCTCACTTTTTCTCATTTATGTGTTTTATGGGGTTTAATTCAATGAAATGCTACTTTTCTCACTGTTCTCTGTAATCAGTGAGAACACATATATGTTACTCTTGCTACCTATATCTTACGTTCATCATTGCATTGTGTTGTTTCAAATAAATGAACAGTTAAGAGTTACGTGAAACGGTAATAATACAAATGATGGGAAATCGTAACAACTAAGCGATCAGTATTCTGCACGTATTATTCAAGCTAAATTAGACAGCTATACGATTCACAAACTGACTCGCCATCACCTATCACCTCACCCCTTACAGTAGCTCTAGTATAAGCTTTTTCGAAACATTAACTAATTCGAACGCGTTTGCGTTTTGTCTCAAAATGTATGAAAACGCTCTCACCGAGTTTGAAAAACGCGCGTTAATCGGTTAGCAACAAATGTTATAATCGCTGTTTTAGTTTCCACTAGTGACCACCAGATACGCTGTTCACGTTTTCATACCACTTTCATACATTTTGAGACAAAACGCAAACGCGTTCGAATTAGTTAATGTTTCGAAAAAACTTATACTAGAGCTACTGGGGTTGATAGTAAATTAATTATTAGTTTGCATTAGAAGCAATATAATGTGAGTCACATATCATTTGTTTGACACTTAGGATCATTTATAACCTTTCTCAAACCTATTTTAGCTAAGTTTTTTAGCTTTAGTGAGAAAGGAACAATTACGGTGGGCACAGCACTTAATCTTTCCATAGGAGCAGCCCAACTGGGAAAATACCTCCATCTTACAGAAGATCGCTGTCATAATAACACCACTGCGTACTCTTTAGGTATGTGGTGTTGTGTTCCTGGTGGTGAGTACCTAAGGTCGACAGAGTTCCTTAGAACTTTTTTTCTTTTTAATCCTAACTGTGGCTCTCTAGGCCAGGACCCTTAAAGCGATAGGAGTGCGCGGTTGGAGGGTGTCCTGGGGAAAGTCCAGGGGAAACCTCCGACACGACCACGCGGGCGGTTTAAACACTGGAATACTCTAAGAGTTTGCGCTCCAGTGAGCTTGGTTGAGCGGTTTCAACTGAAACTGAAGTGTGTCAGTGGAATCGAGCTACTGGGAGTTTTGACGCCTATGTCCCTAGCTGTCAGTGTCAACACAACGAATCCTCAAATCATTATTGTGTCGGCTACACTCTTGTGATTCTTCGGAGTAGCAAACGACGACATCGGTTTACCATCAGGCAGGCCGTAGGATTGTATGCCACGGCCGTGTAAAAAAAACATATTCAACTCTAAAATATAAATTCTTATGATATACAAGTCTTGTCTCACGTTCGCGTCCTATTTAAAATGTGACTGTGACTTAATTATCATTCTTCTTGCTTGGACAGCAAAGTCTGTTTTTTAACGGACTAACCTCTAATCTGGCACGACTCGGCCCATTCAAAAGATTTTAAGTCCTATATTATTTTAGTTTAACTGCGACAGACAAGTTTGTTGTTTACGTGCTAAAATTTGACACGTATTGCAAAAGAATTATGTATTATTAGCCGCGTTTATTTATTTTATACCAACTGAGGGGCTAAGATCATCGCGTATACCTACGTCGGATATATAGCATTCGTCCCTCTTGCACTTACACGTTTGAGGGTAAAGGAAGAATGCTATATATCCGACATATAAGCGATCATCTTAGCCCCTTTGGTCGTGAGAGAAAATATTTAACTTTTTCAAATTAAAAGCATATGATGATGGAGATTGGAGACATGATTGTATACATACACATTTTTTAAATGTCAGATGTAGCCGGGCTACTTTACAGTTAAGGTGTAATTCCGCCAGCGACAGCAGACTACGTTTTCGGTAAACTGCGGAATACACACGAAGGAAAATAATTTTATGTCACACCTGGCCATAAAGTGGCCATTACCGCACGCTCCGCACGCGAAAAAACGCACTTCCTGGCCAGGGGGTGACATAAAATTTTGTACTTACCACGGGCGATAATAAAGAAAGCCTCAGATCGCATATTTATCGCCCTTGCCTTCGGCTCGGGCGTAAAATACCTCCGATCTGAGACATTCTTTGTTTTATCGCCCTTGGTAAGTAATGTACTATTGCACTACATCTGTACTAATCGTCTCCGAGACTAGAGCCGTGTGTGCGTATTGTAATGAAAGACCGGCCTTAGATTTACCAGTGGCTTAAGGCGCTACACTGAGAAATTGGGAGACTGAAACGCTGTCCTGCCCAGACTAGCAAACAGTAGGGGCTGATTTTCAGATATATGATTCTTGACTATATGATTGTGGTACTGACAATAGCGAAATATGATTGCTTAAAAATTTCTCGATAGAAAATAAATCCAAAGTTGAGTCTATATATTTTTTTCCTCAGCTTACTAAAACAACGCATTATTAAAAGACACGATTAAGTTAATATGATGGTATTTTACCTCATCTAGGTACTGACAAGAGGGAATTTAAAATTTAATAAACCTGCACACAGTCAGATATTTAACGAGATTTGTCTTAAAAGCCATTCTCGGAGAGGGTTGCATCCCGTTTTGTCGTGAGCGAAAAACAAAGGTCTTTCAATCGATATATCGCCTTAATTCAATTGTCATATATAATTAACTTATGTTAACTTACTTCTAAGCATGCCGAAGATTAACTGTAAGACCATCATTAGTAATTAATGAGATGGTTACTCCCTCGCAAACGACATAGTGTAACATCACATTACCCAAGCTTTTTACACTTACAACATAGACCTAGATTTTTTTCTGACACAAACATAGACTTGGAAATAGGCTATAGTCATTGTTTGTGCCAGAAAATTCTGTAACGGCTCGGCCACAAAGTGGAGCGGCGGCGGTAGCGGACAGCGGACCACCATATGTACACGTACAGTCAGCGTCATATAGTACCTATGTAGCAGCCAAAGTGGCCAAATAGTTCGGTACACCATATATTTTGTATGGTATGCCGAAGTATTTGGACACTTTGGCCGCTACATAATATCTGACGCTGACTGTACAGTCAACGCCAAAGATTATGTATACATTTTTTCCTTATTCCAATGGTATAAGGTGCAAAATTGTAAGCAAGTCTTTGACATTGTACTGAGCAAGAGATCTGGGTGCTTCACGTGCTCATACCATTGCCAATGCCAACACGTTAACTGTCCGTTCATACACTCTATGCGTATTGTAATAAGGGTCACCAATGTTCAATTAATTGTGTTGGCATTTGTACAATAGGGCGCCTCCGTCTCTCAGTCATAGGGTTGTTGACTCAAAATTAATAATTATGGTAAAGGATCAGTGCGCGACACCTTAGTGCCCAATAAATTGAACCTATCGCCTAGTTCGCCTAGTTTTGTACCAGATGTTTGTTACTGTGCGATAAAGTTAAAATAAATAAACCTATGAATCACCTCTGTCATCATGACATTCATGACATAAGATTAAAAGTGCGATGTACTGGGTCAGTGTCGAGCACAGGGGCATTTAGCTCCAAGTAAACAAGGCGAAAAAATATACCTAATGGTGAAAATCCTATTCAGATATCTCAAAAAATAACGAAGTTAAAACCGTTTTAATGTTGCTGGTTAGAGAGAGCGTGACGTCACGGACCTCGAGCGCCATAGCAAATGACGATCGTTCCAATACAAAGGTGCGTTTTGCGGAAAAGTGACAGAATATGACGCGCAGAATATAAGAAGACGCGCCACTCTACAGTAAAATCTGGGCATTTTCACTTTAAAGTATTTTACCCCCTACTTTTTTTCCGATCTAGGTAATTTTAAGTCTTCTGACTCAGAATCACGAGTACTCTGCGAGTACTATTGATTCAGATAAAGGAAAAAGTTGTCCTTTGCTTTCCATACAAATTTTCGGTGTCAGTTTTGTGACGACCCATAGACACTAAATGAAAAAAAGTCACAAAACTGACTTTTTTTGGGGACACTTTTTTCTTCGCGGAAATGGATAATACTCGTGATTCTGAGTCAGAAAACCCAAAATTATCTAGATCCGAGAATAAAGTATGGGGTACACTTTAAAGTGAAAATGCTCATCTGTACAATTGCGCATAGATTAGTAAGAGATTCGCTGTGGAGGGGCGCGTCATCGTGGATGACACAATGACACGCACTATAATTATTTATTATTTTGCTCTTTTTCACCATTTGACCCTTTTTCGAGAAAATTCGAACACATCTCGTTTCTTATTTGGTCAACCTCCCCTATTTAAAGCCGTATCGTACAAGATGCACTGAGCGAAAAAAAATACTGAGTAGGTATTAGTAAGTTTTAGTGAATCCCAGGACAAGGAGATTATATACTAACGGTTACAAATAGGGTTGCCAACCGTCCCGCCTCAGGCGGGACGTCCCGTTTTGCACGCAAAGGATGCGTGCGGGACGGCAATTGTCCCGTTTTCAGGCCTCGGCAGAATTATAAGAACTGGAGCGAACATTTTGAGGAAAGAGTGCACAACTTCGATAAATGAAAATAAGTAATTTGTATCCCGCTCCCGGAGGACCGTACATACTTGAAATAGGATAATTTTTAGCTCGGAAATCATCCACTAAGAACGTATTTCGAGCGGGAATAAATAATGTATCCTACATCACAATTATACGTTAACAATATTGATAGAGTGCGCGAGTCCCGCATTTTTTAGCCAAGTCCCGCAATTCTACAACAAATGTCCCGCAAATCAGAGCGCATAAGTTGGCAACCCTAGTTACAAACCAGTTTTTGATAATAGTAGTTATTTACTAATACCAAAAAAATTGCCCTTGTAACAACTTGTCTTGGGATTCACTAAAACTTACTAATAATTAGTATTTTTTTCGCTCAGTGTGCAAGTGCTTACATGCAATTTTGATTAAGTACATTACAGGCGGCGGACTACTGAGGTAAGAAGATGGCGACCAAACCCCGAGATGTAATGAAAATCGCATGCAAAGTTCTTACACCGTGTAAATGGGCATTTAAGATTTCCGCCGCTGTCTCTCGCTCGACCTGTGACCGAGTTGTAGGTGCAATAAGGGCCAGTCGCAAGTGCCCCACCGGGAAAGTGCGGCTATCATAAAAAAATATCGATATCTATAAATAAGGGTGACACCACCAGTAATGGACAAGGTCCAATGATGCACATTGACTCCTAAGTAAAAGAAAATAAGAGCAGGATTGATTTTTTATTCAACAATCAGTTAAAACAGTATGATCTTGGAATTAAAATTGATGTGTCCATTACTGGTACCTGTCAGCATAAACTGTCCATTACTGGTGGTGTAACCATAAAGTGCCCTGTACTCGACATTGAATGAATACATGGCAAGGCACTTTTAATCTTATGTCATGACAACTGGTGACTAATATATGCCATCTATTGGTACACTAAGGTGTCGAGTACTGGCACGTTTTACTTGATTATATCATCAAATCATCATACGAGAATGTATCGTAAGTTATAATAAGTAAATGTAGATATCGATATTTTTAATGAAAGCGCAATTACCTAAACGTCCCAGTGCTCGACACCTTAGAGCCCAATAGATGACACCAACTAATCACCTGTCATCATGACATAAGTTTGACAGTGCCATGTATTGAGTTAGTGTCGAGCACAGGGACGTTTACCCTATCCTGGTGGCGCATTTGCCCCGACTATAATAGAGGTAAATGTGCATAGTGCTGACCCGTTACGCCATGCGGCTTACCGAGCAGCGGCTTGGCGGCTCTTGGGGGCTCCTCGACCGGCGCGCCCGACTCTACATCTGCAATACACATCTCTATCAAGAACGTAATAATTGTTATACGAAAATCACATATAAATCTTGTCCCAACTAGGACAGGGCAGATATATTGACTCTACATCTGCAATATACACCTCTATCAATAACGTAATAAATAATAGTTATACAAAAATCATAACCTACTCTTGTCCCAACCCGGCCAGGACAGGGCAAAGATACTGTCTCTACATCTGCAATACACATCTCTATCAAAAACGTAATAATTGTTGTACAAAAATAATAACCCAATCTTGTCCCAACCCAACCAGGGCAAGGCAAAGATACTGTCTCTACATCTGCAATACACATCTCAAGAACGTATTAATTGTTGTACAAAAATCATAACCTAATCTTGTCCCAACCAGAACAGTGAAGAGATACCTGTCTCTACATCTGAAATACACATCTCTATCAAAAACGTAATAATTGTTGTGCAAAAATTATAACCTAATCTTGTCCCAACCAGAACAGTGAAGAGATACCTGTCTCTACGTCAAATAAACATCTGTATCAAAATCGTAATTGTTATAAGGGCTAGGGGGCACAATGAAACAAAGTCTTGTCCCAACCAAGAGAGAGTTGAGTTGAGTAGAGTTATATGAAGTCACTGTTATGATTTCTACTTGTACATTTACTTCTGTTTGTTTCTCCAAAATAAATAAATAAATAGCTAACTGCATCTACATCTGTAATACACATTTCTATTTAATTGTTTAAAAAAGCATTATTAAATTTTGTCCCAAACCGGCCGTGCGATTTACAAACCGACTAGTCCTTACCTGTCACCTCACTCACCCCTCACCCATTTTTATATGAAACTGACAAATGTAATTTGAAGGGATAACTGAGACAGTTATCTCTTCTAATCTAAATAAATACACATCTCTATCAAAATCGTAATACGCTATTTGACTATTTTTTTTATAATGCCAATCGAACCAGTTTTTATAGACGATCAAATGTCTATATGGGACCAACAACAATTAGAGCACAATAAAGGGCTAAAATTAGGGACAAACCTAGCTCGACGCTAGCGGCCGTCAAAAAGGCTCCTACAAATTGGCCCTGGCAAATGACGTCACTTGCACAGCATTCGACCAACCGTTGTATGGGAAAATTAGTATTTTGCTGTTTTAGTCGTAAAATAATGCGTTTAGGTACATAGTTGCTGTACAATTTATTTTTTATTTTTACACAAGCATTCTATTGTTACCTTTTATTTGAATTTTAACCGTTAAAAAAAGTTACATAATTTTCTGAGTTTTCGATGATTCATATCTTTTTATGACTTTGGTAAAATTTTATAATTGACAATTTATTGTGATATTTTGATGGCTAACTATCCAAAAAGTGACACTGTGATATAAATTTTAACATGTGTCAAATACCGTATTGTTTCGCTTTCATTGCAACACACAAATAAGTAGTAAGTAAGTGATACCTAGGTTTTTTTGTTTGTTTTTTTTGATGTTCCTTTAAATGCTAGCCTTCATTATTATTGGTTTAAAAAAGAGCATACCTATAGAACCTGCCTCGGGGTGGCGATGTCCCCTAATTGAAGTACGATTCAACAGGTGCTTTATACCGAGAACACTTAGGTTGTGGAATGAGCTTCCTGCCGAGGTATTCCCAATGGGCTACAGCACGGGGTTCTTCAAAAAAGGCGTGAAAAGGGTTCTTATGGGTCGGCAACGCGTAAGTGACGCCTCTGGTGTTGCAAGCGTCTATAGGCGGCAGTAACCACTTACCATCAGGTGGGCTGTCAGATTGTTTGCTCCCGACGCAGTATATAAAAAAAATTGATACATTGCTACAATTGGCACTGAAAATTATTTTTTTTACTTCTATCACCCTATTTCTGAATAGGCGTGAGTAATATGAATATAAATAGATCTTCGCAACTCGCAAGTAAAGCAACGATTCTTGCGTGAAATTCATGTTGTTACCGAACGTCTATTTCCATAGATATTATCATATTGTATGCTTTTTCTTCAGACAGTAATGAGATTGCTTTTACAATGGCGTTCAAAATTGTGTCACTATTACTTAATAGCATAATTTATCTTCTATCTTTCACATCCTCGTGTCAAGAGTGGGTTCATTGTAAATCGAGCCTAAATATAACGTAGTAAGACAGTATTTTGATGAGAATACTCGTACCTTTCGTGGAAGTTGAAGAATAGAAATTACATATTTTATAGGATTTTAATGTGCTACGTTCATTTCCGTTTACAACGAGTAATGTTTTTTATTGTATTTTATTTATTTGGCTCGCAAACGAGTTACAGACAATACATGGAATAAAAATATCAGTTTAAAATTGTTCGGATCTAAACTACCTATAACTCAGAATAGTATGTGTGCACAGAAGGAGAAAAAATTTAGTTAAAACCTAATGAACGCTAGAGAGGTGAGGTAACACTGGTAACAATAAAAACAAAATTAAAAATTTTGAAAATACCCCCGACGGATGTAGCTAATTGAAAAATAATTAAATAATTAATTCGGAAATCCCCCGACTGTATAGGAAATAAGTACATAAAGACATCTTTTTTTTTTCAATACGGTTAATTGGTTGAGAGTTTATTTACAAGCCCAGAAAAATCCGTCGGGGGCTGCCATTGCCTGCCTTGAAATTACGTAGCATGTTGTAGCGTGTTGCAGGTTATCTTATACCTTCGTTTAAGTAACCTCGAATTTTAATTTAATGCAAATGGGAATAGACATGGCAATGGCAGCCCCCGACGGATTTTTCTGGGCTTGTAAATAAACTCTCAACCAATTAACCGTATTGAAAAAAAAAAGATGTCTTTATGTACTTATTTCCTATACAGTCGGGGGATTTCCGAATTAATTATTTAATTATTTTTCAATTAGCTACATCCGTCGGGGGTATTTTCAAAATTTTTAATTTTGTTTTTATTTTATTTTTTTTAGAGAAAGAGTCGTTTAATATATGAACCCTCGAACGCGCCGGTTGTAGAATCAGCTTCCTACCTAAGCCTCCTGATTTAAGCGTGAGGTTTTCCTAAAGAATTACAGAAATAGGTGCCAAGTGGCCAATTTCTATCCCCGAGTGTCTTACAATCGAACTTGAGGGCCGAAGCTCCGATGATGAGGGGTAAGACATACGAGATCAGAAGGCGTTTCGCGTAGGGCCAAAGGCACGAAGCTTCTCCTTGGAGCGCGCTCGCTGTTCGAGGCTGAGGGTGGAAGGTCCGAAGAGCGCGCCCAAGTCGACATTTTCTAGCCCCAAGTGTCTTATAAGCGAACTTGAGGGCCGAAAGCCCGAAGGTGAGAGGCGTGTCAAGCACAGAAGCCGGCTCATCAGTTTCACTCTTGTCGGTGCAGTTTTCTCCAGTCCGTCCCACGTAAGGCTAAAGGCCCGCAGCTTCTTATTGGAGCGCATTCACTATAGGAGCCCGAGGGCTGAAGATCCGAAGGGTGAGCCCAAGTCAACACTTTCAAGGCTCGAGTGCCATACAAGCGAACTTGAGGGCCTAAATCCCAAAGGTAAGGAGCGAGGCATACGAGGTCGGAAGGCGTACCTTGTAAGGCTGAAGGGCCGAAGCTTCTTCTTGGAGCGCGCTCGCTATGCGAGCCCAATAGCCGAATGCCCGAAGGGGAGCGCCTAATTTTACACTTTCGAGCCCCGAATGTCTTACAAGTCAACCTGAAGGCCGAAGACCCGATAGGTAACCTCACGTGGATAACTTTCTCCCTAACTCACATTTACCCCTATTTCAAGAGGTTTAAAGAACTTTATTTAAAAAAAAAAACGAAATTCGCTTACATGATATTTACCATATATGTACAATAGCATATACGACGACCGCTTTAGCTTAGTTGGTAGTGACCCTGCCTACGAAGCTGGAGGTCCCGGGTTCGAATCCCAGCCGGGGCATTTATTTGTGTGATGAGCACGAATATTTGTTCTTGGGTCTTGGATGTTTTCTATGTATTTAAGTATATATTTATCTATATAAGTATGTATATCGTCGCTTAGTACCCATAGTACAAGCTTTGCTTAGTTTGGGACTAGGTTGATTTGTGTAAGATTGTCCACAAATATTTATTATTTATTTTATTATTATTTATATGACATTTTCAGTTACATGGGCCACGGATTTTAGGCTTCTCCTATCCAACTACTTAATCGCAAAATATTTAAAGCAGTCGAAACACGGTAATCCACCTAGTTATGTGCCTTCGCAAAGTTCCCTATGATACTATTTTGCTTCTTCATCAGGTCTTCTGATATTCATCTACAGAGGCTTTTCTCAATAAATACTATCAAAACAGACTTATCACGATTCACTAACTAAATACCTACCTTTATACCCTCAAATATTGTTCTGATCCATCATCAGATCCTTAGCAGATCATTGTACAGAAGCTGCTCAGCAAACATAATCTAAAGAACCCAATCACGATCAAGACGCTATATGCCGTCGCAAAGTTCTCTGCGGTATGTTTCTACTCCATCATCAGACCCTCTGAATGTCATGTACAACGTGTGTTAATACAACATAAACAAAAGAGACCAAAAACAAACGAAGGGATATCTACCTCTGCTTAGTACTCTACTATGTTTTTCTGCTTCATCATCAGATCCTCAGACTTCAAATGCATGCAGTACTCTTCAAGTCTTATCGAAATCATAAGCGGTGGCTGAGTATTTATGGAGAAAACGCGCTTAAGCGCACTTTAGCAAGTGAAAAATGTTGACAGCAGCGCCCTCTGGCGAGTTTTCCTCGTAAAATCTATCTAAAATTCTTCCCGACTGAACTACAAACCTATTGCAGAAAACCGTATCTAAATCGGTCAAGCCGTTTTGGAGATATTGGTGTGCACACACAAACAAACAATCTCTCACCCTAAACGCATATACCGTCTCCGTTCCGTCGTGGGTAAAAATACAACATCAAGAACACAAGTAGTTTTTGAGAAAAATAATAAGATTTTAAACAATTGGCTTATTGGAATTGATCCATAACTAACATCAATGTGAAAGAAGGATGGTATAATAAGCTCTTGTAGCGCACTTGCGATTGTAGGTACTGGTTAGTGCGGAGCGTCCATACAACTCGATTCCCACCGGCTTGCCTAATTTTCAGCCACACCAGTACTTTTAATATATACGGCTAATGAAGAATAAGAAAGGCAAACTATTTCCGGCTTCCCTAAGAATATTTTTGTCGCGCCGCCTGCTGGTTACACAATTGTCCATAGGCCGAGGAGTCTGACATTTATGGCATAGGTGGCAAATGAGCAGACAGATCGCATGCTGGAAAGCGATCGTCGCCCATAAACACCCGCAACACCAGAGGAGTCACAATTGCGTTGCCGGCCTTTCAGATGGGAGTACTCTCTTTTCTTGAAGGTTTGCAGGTTATATCGGTCCGGAACTACCGCAGGTGGCAGTTCAATCCACAGTTGATTTGAAAGAAATTTCTAGTGAAACGCACAGATTGTGGACTGCCAACCTTTCTTTTTTGAACCTGTGGCTTTATACCTAGGATGAGCCCAGGCCAACAAAGCGATGGAAGTGGGCAGTTAGAGGGTGGCCTGGGACAAATCCAGATGAAAAACCTCCGACAATACCAACCGGGCGGTTTAAACACTTGAATACATGCTAATTGGCGCAGGACTGGTCATTGTGGCACTTTTGAGGGCCTACGTTCAGAGATGTTATTCACGAACAGACTCATCCTCAGCTGTCACCGCACCCCTCACCCATTTTATATGGAAATTGACAAAAAGTGACATATAGGTATGACATTAGACTGTTTCCATATAAAAACGGATGAGCTGTGAGGTTTTTTTTTCGATGAAATTATATCCGCAATGATCGTGTCTCATATTCAGCCGAGTCTCCTAATAAAATCATTTACAGACTGTCGCCAGCCGTGATTGATAAAATTGACATACAATTTCAGACACATTCCAGCTAATTAGCGTGGTCGTGATATATACGCGGAAGCGTCGTCTATTTAGCATGATTTCAGTCCCAAATTGGTAGGTTTTTTTTATCTTTATTTATTTTGAAGCTTTCGTCAGTATGACGATGTCAGCTCCAGCAAGCCTCTATCTAACCTACTACATCAGAGAGATATATATACACTAAAAATATATAAATAAAAATAAAACTACAAATTTTGTATACTTATTTACAAAGAAAACCGTATACAAACTTTGCAGCCTTTGACAAAGGCTCCGCTAAAATAGACTGGAAAACCCCAACATCCAAAAAGGAAATGGGTAGATAGATCACATGAAAATTTCACAATGATCTATGTACACATACGGTTAACACTTCCGCTACCTAGCTTTTCGGAGCGCTATAAAATTTCATCTATACATACGGGGAAACGCAGAGCTCCCGCTAGACGGGTTACTGACAGTGTAAGGCGACTTCCTGACTTGGCGGGGCGGGATCGATATGTGACATTTTCTCCTTTGACGTAAACTTACAGACGTCGCGAAGATTCCCACTTGACGGAATACTGTCAGTATTATATTTGCGCAGTAGTAATATTATGCGCAAAAGCGGACCAGTACTGTCTTCGCATCGTCTCGCCTCCGCGCATCCCGCGCCAGTCAGGAAGCACTCATTTAAATGTAGGGGCGCAGTAAAAAGTGCTACTGCGATGACTGAGAGTTGACACTGACATTTAACAGTTTTCTCATATCGTACCGCCTCCGCACCGACAAATCAGGAAGTCGCCTTAGTATTAAAAACATCAGTAAAAAACAATAAAAGTTACGAAAACACTAGAAAAACATCAAACTTTGACCTATTTATTCCTACAAACCAACTCCGTGTTCATGTCGGAGGTTTCCCTTGGACATGGATATTCCCAGTCCACTCTCCAACCGCGCACTCCTATCGCTTTATTGAACCCAGCTTATAAAGCCACAGTCAGTTTAAAAACCGGCCAAGTGCGAGTAGGACTTCGCACATTTAGGCGACTTCCTGATTTGTCGGTACGGAGGCAGTACGATATGAGAAAAGTGTCAAATGTCAGTGTCAGCTGTCAGTCGACGCGATACCATTTTTTACTACGCCCCTACATTTAAATGAGTGCTTCCTGACTGGCGCGGGATGCGCGGTAGCGGGACGATGCGAAGGCGGTACTGCTTCGCTTCTGCGCATGATATTACTACTGCGCAAACGTAATACTGACAGTATTATATCAAGTGGGAATCTTTGCGACGTCAGTAAGTTTACATCAAAGAAGAAAATGTCACATATCAATCCCGCCCCGCCAAGTCAGGAAGTCGCCTTTGGGTTCCGAACCGACCGCAAAGTTAAGTTGGTTTTTATAGGAAAATAAGGAAATTTCAAAGAAAAAATCTAAGTTATATTAGTATTTGTTGGTAAAATATACGTAATAACAAACATTATTAGCAAATTTTAAGTTTGTAGGTATTTGGGAAGTTAAAAAATTCTTCGGAACAAAATTTCGTAAAAAATAGCTGACTTTTGGTGGCTTCTCATTCCTTTGTTTTCAAATTTTTTTTTAATTAAAAATATCTCAATCTCAATGAGCTCTAAACAACGATACCCCACTCGATAGCGTAGGATAAAAAAAATTAAACGGGGGCGTTTAGCTGTATGTAAGCCCCCCTTAAAAACATTTAAAAATAAGTTTTGACTATTTATATGGCTTCGGGCCAACAAGATGCTTATATACTGTGTAAATTTGAAGCCTGTAGCTCCAACCGTTTGGCTGTAAAACCTGTGTGACAGACGACGGACGGACGAATGGACGGACGGAAGTCTGGGCGTCACCAATAGGGTTCCGTTTTGACCCTTCGGATACGGAACCCTAATAACTCGTCGACCACTAAATTGTAGCGGGAGGCCCGCCGCCCGCTACCCGCCCGCTACCCGCCCGCTACCCTTTCACGTCACCTTCACCCTCTTACCCCTTTCCCGTCAAGGGCGAGGACTCATTAATATGATCGATGTGATCACGATTTGGTCGATGTGGTTCCGGTAAAAACGGGTCTCATGTTACCCTCGAATGTCCAATTTTACCCCAATTGACAACATTTCATATTTTTAACTACTTTATTTTATGAACTAGTTAGAAAATAGGTAAAAATTTAAGCCACCCCTATTTTTTCTTTTTCAATTTAACTCAATATTTCATACAAAAAAAGCACGTTGAAAAGTAGGTCATTCCAAAAGGGCGTAAGTAAAATATGACGTCATCTTCCCAACAAGAATCCAGAGCCACTCCAGAGCAGCGATTGTCTGTACTCTGTACTAAGGTCTCCCTGAATACAGCGAGGAAGATGACGTCCACTTTCGGTTTACAGTAATTTGCGATTTTTTCCAAAATCGGAGAAAAAATTTTTAAAAAAATTCTTTCGTGTATTTCACACGTTTTTACCGAAATGGTTTTCGAATTAAGACTTGAAAATTATGAAATATTGTCAATTGACGTCATAATATAATTGAAACAAAAACAGGAAACCTCAGTGTAGGTACTTGTAACATAAGTAAATAATGATGCAACCGCATGCGATTTCGTAATTCGCAAATAATATGTAAACTGTAAATGTTCCCCTTTGCAGCGATTTCCTTGTACACCATTTGCCATGAGATGCAGGAAATTCACATGCGCATGCACAATAATGACAGCTTCAGAGCAATCTGCGTTTCGCTTACGCATTTTTTAGGGTTCAGTAGCTCTAGTATAAGTTTTTTCGAAACATTAACTAATTCGAACGCGTTTGCGTTTTGTCTCAAAATGTATGAAAACGCTCTCACCGAGTTTGAAATACGCGCGTTCATCGGTTAGCAACAAATGTTATACTCGCTGTTTTAGTTTCCACTAGTGACCACCAGAGGCGCTGTTCACATTTTCATACCACTTTCATACATTTTGAGACAAAACGCAAACGCGTTCGAATTAGTTAATTTTTCGAAAAAACTTATACTAAAGCTACCGTACCAAAAAGGTAAAAAGGATCCCTTATGGTTTCACTTTGTCTGTCTGCCTGTCTGTCACATTGCTAAATATCTCAAGAACTACTTATGCTATCGATTTGAAATTTGGTTTTTTAACCTGACTGTGACTTCATAGGCCGGGCCCAATAAAGCGATAGGAGAGCGCGGTTGGAGAGTGGCCTGGGGAAATCCAGGGGAAACCTCCGACACGACCACGCGGGCGGTTTAAACACTGGAATACTCTGAGTTTGCGCTCCAGTGAGATTAGTTCGCTAGGGCATACAAAGTGCCCTTGTGGCCTATGCAGAATGCAGAATAAATGTTTGAATTTTGAATTTTGTATTTTATCCCATAGCATCGCTTCATGCTTTACGCCCAAGTTTTTGAGTATGAAATAAACTCATGCCACCATCGTGGTATCGTACCACCCAAAATTACTCGTGCAAATCCCGAGTAAAGAGCTAATTTCTCACTGGTCGATGGAAATAGAACCCGCATCCCGCATGCAGCGGGCTCGTGTCATCTTTGGTTACTTTCTGACTTCTCCCGCCAGCATACTGACGTCGCCTAGAATTCGATACTTATCGGTATACCTACTGCATTGCATTTGCGCAGTGCCTAGAATACTATGTAGAAGCGAACGGTGCCGATGCATTGCATCGGCAACGCGCCATTCAGAAAAACCGGACAAGTATTTGTCTCCGCACATTTAGGGAGGGAGGGCAGTACGATATGAGAAAAGTGTCAAATGTCAGTGTCAGCTGTCAGTCGACGCGATACAATTTTTTACTACGCCCCTACATTTAAATGAGTGCTTCCTGACTGGCGCGGGATGCGCGGTAGCGGGACGATGCGAAGGCGGTACTGCTCCGCTTCTGCGCATGATATTACTACTGCGCAAACGTAATACTGACAGCATTATGTCAAGTGAGAATCTTTGCGACGTCAGTAAGTTTACGTCAAAGAAGAAAATGTCACATATCGATCCCGCCCGCCAAGTCAGGAAGTCGCCTTAGGGTCCCGAACCAACCGCAAAACTAAGTTGGTTTAATAAGAAAATTTTGTATTTGGTTGTATAAAAGATACATAATAATAAACATTATCACTAAATTTCAAGTTCATAGGTCCATGGGAAGTAAATAAACTCTTCGGAACAAAATTTCGTGATAAACGACGGACGGACGCGTGAGTGACAGCAATAGGGTTCCGTTTGGACCCTTCGGGTACGGAACCCTAAAAGACTCATTTAAATGTAGGCACGCAGTAAGAGTAAGTACTGACTCGGCTCACAGTTTACTGATATCGCTCCCGTACACATGCACCCTGCGGCTCTTAATAGTCTTAATGCCATTGAAAATTAGCCCTTAAGCCCGTATAGATACGCCGCAACCGTTTAACACGAGTCATGCGCTCTTACCAACACAGCGCTGGACCGGATCCGTTCCGGACAACGGAACTGCGGCTACGATCTGGTCCGGTCCGGTAAACGTGCCGTACGCAGTCGGGGCTGCTGTTGGGAAGCAATTTTGGTAAAAATATGAACGTTAATTTAAGACTGCGTCGTGCAGGGTAAATTATCAGCGCCTGTCAAATTTCTATTTTTTTAATTATTTTCCCCAGTAACTCACACATACATATTTCACACACACTACTTCATTTTGTTGGCCCGGGTCATTGACTTACATTTTTTTTAATAGGTATTTTCGGTTGTGTATTGCCACCAGTTAATCAGAGTTAAAAACTCCTTAGAGAAATCGAAATTGTCATAACTTGTCACTGTACAATGACAATGCTCTGTCAATTTCTGTAAGGAATACAAAGTTTTGATTTACAATATTTGAGGATTTATTAAGGCATGACAAAAATGTAAAAATAAAAGTCAAGTTCTGATCTGTCACCAAAACCTTACTTCTGAAAATTGGGATTTGATTTTAGTAAAACGCTCCTAATTATTCATATACAAATAGATTAAAATACCTATATTATTTGGCTATTTTTTGTATGGTTTTGGTTTGCGCCAGAATTAATATATAAATATATATATATATAAATATAAAGAAATAAATATTTGTGGACAATCTTACACAAATCAACCTAGTCCCAAACTAAGCAAAGCTTGTACTACTATGGGTACTAAGCGACAATATACATACTTTATACATACAGATTTAAATAGATACTTAAATACATAGAAAACATCCAAGACCTATGAACGAATTCGAACCCGGGATCTCCAGCTTCGTAGGCAGGGTCACTACCAACTAAGCTAAAGCATCTTTTATAGGTAATGCGAGTTTTAAGCGAAGATGCGGTTGTTTTATTTCGATATATATTATGTAATGAAACTTAATGAAAATTAATGGCAGTATTTTGAAATAAGTTTGTTAAGTATTCTTAAAACCTAATGATAATGAAATAAGTAGGACAAATATGATCAAGTAGGATTTAGTAAATCATTGTCACTATCTGTAATTGGAACTTGGCCGGCCGGACGCGCTATCGTGTGCATGGTTGAATGTACGAGTCCATAGTTATGTTATGACAAATTAGCTCTCATGTTCCTTCTTATAAGAACGATAATTGAATAGAATAATTAGTGGAGTAAATTTTACTGAACTTTTAACACTACTTGGACAATGTTTGCGTATAGCTAAATCCATGTACATGCTGCATACATGCTGTAATGTAACAGTTATAATATTTATAATATACGCAATTGAAATTGCAATCTTACTATATTATTTACTACGTTTACGTAACGTCCAAACAATTATTGCGACGTACTTTTTTTGTTTTTTCAACCTGATTGTGGCCTTATAGGTCGGGCCCAATAAATCGATAGGAGTGCGCGGTTGGAAAGTGGCCTGGGGAAAATCGAGGGGAAACCTCCGACACGACCACGCGGGAGGTTTAAACACTGGGATACTCTAAGAGTTGGCGCTCCAGTGAGATTGGTTACGCGGCTTCTACCGAATCTGAGTTGTGAGTGGAATCGAGCTACTTACTGGGAGTTTTGTCGCTGGTTCACTAAACTCTACTAGGCCCGACCTGGGTCGGACTGACTCTACCCGGTGTGACGTACTTACGTATATCCAAAGACTACAATGTATATAATAAAGTACGTATATCCGTATATCCAAAATCAAAGCAGTGAACCAAATAATTTCAAATCATAAAAAACAATCAAATAGAAATTAGAAACCGTACTTACAGACCTGCAGAAATAAGTAGGACTACATACATATATTTTGTATAAGACTCAGATTATACGTCGTCGTTAGAGATATAACTAAGTTAAAAAAAAACACATTTATATTTTCATTCTATAATTAGTATGACCATGCGGCTTCGACAATACAATCTTCTGCTGCTTATTACTTTCTTTGTTGTGTGACACTGCAGATTGATAATCCACGATTCCTGAAGTTATATCACGACATCGGAGATATATTTAGCCATTAAATGTATTCCTATTTGACGAGAAAGCGTGAATATCCACACAAATTTCAATAAGTATTCCAATCCAATCAATCCAATCAGTGGGTTCTTCAATGCTGAGGATCGTGACCGCTATGTCTCTGGCGGGGAGTGCAGATGGCTCGCCAGTGGTTCCGATGATGCGCTGCATGCAGCGCCTGGTGTTCTCGGAGTCCGGCGAATTTGGAGATTTTTTCAATCCACCTGGCTGGCCCGAGCTCGTCTATCCTCCACCTTTCCCGTCATCATGAATCATGATGTACTCGAGGCTAATAGGTACGACACGCGATATGTCCAAAAAATGCCAGTAGATAAGTATGCGTTGTTGGCAAACTGTCGAGAGGCGTGTGTGTATGCGTATTTGGTGTTCGATATCAACATTAGCTACGTAAAATTATTGAAATATAAAGAAAGAAAAATGTACACAAATTTTCATTTGAAGTAAGTGACAAATGTCATTACGTTATAAAGATGTTCCGTCAGGGTGACCATACATTGAAATTAATTTCCATTGTAATGAAACGCATCGGCAACCTTTTAGCGTCTAGAATGCGTTTTCGGGAAGGAAAACATTATAATTTGAACGCATAAGTAAACTTTCGGGACCAAACACTGTATGTTCTCTAAAAAATAAAAGGCTAATACCAAAAATTCCATGTTAAAAGGTTCTTAAAACGCCACACGTCAATATTTATTTACCCTACTTCAATTAATACAATCTTTGTGTGTGGTATACATATTGTATTCGTATACGGGCAAAATGTCAAAAACAGAGCTGTCAAAGCGAAAAAAGGAGCATGCGTCTGCTCTTACCGAGGGCCAATGCCCATCTGTCGATTTTTCGAAAGTATGGTGGCAGGGAAAATGTATGGAAAAGTCACTAAAGTTTAGATTTACGTTTGAAATTCTCATTGGTCTTTGCGAGGAAAAATGTGAAAAGTGTAATAACTTATAGTGAATACTTTTGAGATTTGTTTGAGTGTGATTTTGAAACGAAATAATAGATTTTTCAATTCAATTTTGCCTAAACGCCGACACGCGTTCTTCTCATTTTTAGTGCAACTTTACGGTATTGTATTTATTAAAGTGTAATTTATTATAGATTACTAATAGTGATAACTTGTAAACACATTCTTTGTGATAATAATTACATATATTTTATATATTTTTGTAGAGAATCGTGACCTCCACAGATTGAGAGGTGAAGGCTGTTTTTGCTAAATATGCTCGGCGCCCTCTTAAGTTTCGCAAGTATAGTAGAAATTATTTAAGATGTCCGACATTTTATAAAACTTGTCATTGGACTTTGAATCTTTACGCTTGGACAGTAAAGTCGCTTTTTGAACGGCCTAATTTGATACAACTCGGACAGTTCAAATAATTTTAAGTGTAACCTCCAATTTATAATTCTGAAGCTGGAGGTCCCGGGTTCGAATCCCAGCCAGGGCATTTATTTGATTATCAAGAAAATTTCTTCCTGAGTCTTGGATGTTTTGTAGAGGTATGTTTTTAAGAGGAGGGGTAGGGCAAGCTCTCTCCATACA
Source organism: Cenopis cana (assembly GCA_951800055.1). NCBI lineage: Eukaryota > Metazoa > Arthropoda > Insecta > Lepidoptera > Tortricidae > Cenopis > Cenopis cana. Next base: position 2,014,808 of record OX637471.1, on the reverse strand, counting down.
AACTTTGTGCAGGATTTACTTCGTTTGTGTTTGCATTAAAGTTATGATTTTTGGTCAGTATGCTTATTTTTCTGATAGCTATTTCGTGATGTAATTTTTTTTTATTCAATTCAATTCAATTCAATTCAATTATTTATTAATAAAATATTACAAAAAAAAATTAATATTAATATTATTTTAATTATTATTAAATATTTTTTATTTTTTTATTTTGAATTTTTTGGAAATATTTGAAAATTTTCACATCACGATCTTCGCAAAAAAAATATTATATTTGTTAGTGCCAAAACCGACGAATAAAACGTGCACAAAGTTTGTATGGGGAAGGCTTTGCCCTACCTTGCGCCTTAAGTAGCTGCGCTTAGTTTGGGACTAGGCATATTTGTCCACAATTATTTTTATTTTATTTTGGTTAGAGTGCAGTAGATACTTTCAATTCAATTCTTTAAAAATAGCCTCAGATCGCATATTTATCGCCCTTGCCTTCGGCTCGGGCGTCAAATACCTGCGATCTGAGACATTCTTTGTTTTACCGCCCTTGTTAAGTAATGTACTATTACGGTATGACACTGACATATATTATTATTCCATTCATCATGTAATAGACTTCCTATGTGTGTACATACACACTATTATATTTGTAATAGAAACTCTATTACACTAGAGATAAAGTTGACTATTCAATGGAATGTGTCAAACTTAACGTAATCGTACTACCCGTACACACTAACCTGATTGTAAACTGGAGGTGACTTTTGTGGAAATTATTAAGTACTAGCTTTTGCCTGCGACTTCGTCCGCGTGACCTTGTATTTGAGGGATGATTTCAGGGATAAAAAGTATCCTATATGATAATACAGGCTACAAATTCCATGTATACCAAGTTTCGTCATAATGCGTTCAGTCGTTTTTGCGTGATTGAGTCACAAACATCCTCACAAACACACTAACTTTCGCATTTATAATATTAAGTAGGATGTAGACACCTTTGCGTAATTATAATACTTCAATAGTAGATACCCAGGTTGTTAAAACGGTAACAAAATTTGTTGATTTGACTATCAGTGAAACACTGTATTACGAGTAGCTCTTTCGACGTTCATTATTTAAAGGGTTAATAATTGAACTCTACACATCGATAATTAATTTAAGTAAACAATGTCACTCACTCATTCCTATATGTACAGTCAACCAATGTAATCGTGAGGCCGTAATTGCATCGCAGTATTTATTAACTGCCATTGACATTGATAGGATTAAACATAAAGTCATCTTTTGTTCTTAAAAATGTGTTTACTGCAGATAATATCGTTCTATACTACTATTATTCGGACCTAAGGTAGAATAAACTCAATTTTAAAACTAGTGAACTCAATTTTAAAACTTGTAACTCAATTTTAATACTATAGTGAACTCAATTTTAAAATAAAACTATTAAGTGAGCTCAGTTTAAAAACTTGTGAATTTTTTTTCACGAGAATCAGTTAAGAAATGCGACCTGCGGGGTAATCACGTAACGATATGTACTACCGTTGGTACGTATTTAATGTCAGTTTTCGTATGGGACTTGACATTTAAATCTATCGTTCTAACGGTCGAAAACGTTACGTGATTACCGCGCTGTAGTGCTAAACAGTCGGACATCCAGACACACGAAAGCATTTTGAGGTCGAATCGGTTTGTGAATAACAGACCTGTCTACCCCTCACGGATAAAATATGTGAGAGTTTATGGATGTATTGCAAAATGATTTTCTTTCGGGAAAACTCGGATCTCAATCGGAATACGATGGCACCCGAACTGTCAATCAATGATTGTATGAAATGAGCGTGACGTTTTCATATCCATTATTATGGCACTTAATTGTTTAGTGTCAAATGTCAAAGTGATAAATGTCAAAGTGTCAAAGTTACCCCTACGGCTGTAAGATGGGTACTGAAGCTAATTGAGAGAGCACGATAAATACGAACTTTTCCGATAAAGTACGAAGGAAAATCATTTTATCTACACACATATCATAAATCCTCTAATATGCGTTCGGAAACCGTAGAAAATGACTCTCATTTCAACATTCAATGAATTTATGGCAATTTTCTTATCTGTGGCTAAGGCTACATCAGTAATATAAGTTTTAATTTTAATCTCGTATATGATGTTAAAATATTAAACGTCAAACAAAACTGTCAAAATTTAAATGTCAAAGTTGACATGTCCCTATTCTAGTATCACTGAAAATTCAAATTCAGTTGATGCGAAATGTCAGCTCGATGTTTTTTTAGTATATATCGCACGAAATTTGAGCTAGAACGATATGATCACATCAGAATAGGGACTCTTTACTTTTTAAAATAACATTCAGGTATCGGTTGCCAGTTCTGATTTCGATATTTCCGCAACCGTGCAAAAAAGGTTGTATTAACACAATTATTGTATTTATTTACTACGGTTTCTGAACCCATCTTAGAGTAGTTATAATATGTGTGTAGATAAAGTAATGTATGCAACTGTACATAATTAGGCATTAAAACACTCGTGTGACCTTATTATGAAACTCGCCTTCGGCTCGTTTCATAAAACACACTCGTGTTTTAATGCCCCTCATTATGAACCAGTTGCATAAACTACTATTGCACTATATCTGTATCTGTATGTACATTTTTCGCCGAATATATAATATCCTGTAGGGACAGGATATTATATATTCGGCGAAAAATGTACAGCAGCAGCAGGCAGGGGCGGGCAGGGGCCCGAGTGCACTTATCACAGAAATTGACGAAAGTAGCATGCTAATCCCTGATTAATCCGATTAGATTAAATTCAATGTATTTTAATTTAAACATAAACGCAGTGTTAAAAATAAAAAAGCGTGACTGGTCATTTTCACTTTACTTTAGGCTGCGTTTCCACCAGAGATGTGCGATGATGCGTTTTCATACATTTGACACCTCGCAACGCGCCGAGCGAGGTGTCAAATATATGAAAACACATCCTCGCACACCTCTGGTGGAAACGCAGCCTTAAACCCCATTTTTTTTTGGATCTTGGTAATTTTGGGTTTTCTGACTCAGAATCACGAGTATTATCCATCTCCGTGAAGAAAAAAGTGCCGCCAAAAAAAAGTAAGTTTTGTGACGCTTATTTCATACAGTTTATATGGCTCGTCACAAAACTGACACAGAAAATTTGTATGAAAATACAAGGACATTTTTTTTCTTTATCTGAATCAATAGTACTCGTGATCCGAAAAAACCGGCCAAGTGCGAGTCGGACTTCGCACATTTAGGGTTCCGAACCAACATCAAAAAATGTGATTTATCAATATATTACTATTTGTTGGTAAAATATACGTAATAATAAACATTATCCCCAAATTTCAAGTTCAAAGGTCAAAGGGAAGTTGAAAAATTTTTCGAAACAAATTTTGTGACGCGACGGACGGACGGACGCATGAGTGACAACAATAGGCTTCCGTTTGACATGATTTATGTGATATTAATATTTTTTGTGGACTTTACTAAGCAGTTTTTATCGGTTAATTCGAAATTCCTATATTGATTGATTTCGTTATAATCTCGATATTGATATAACTGTTATTACATTTTTTTTGCAAAGATACCTAATCGACAGGTGTAATCACTTTTTGTTATTATCATTTTGATTATTTAATAGAATAGATTATTCAAAAAGTGAGCGCACTAAGTTTAGAAACACACAGGCACAGCAAAGTGTCATCTTGCTCAGAATTGGAGCAGCCCACAGCAACTAGGGGAAGTACTCCACCTTGCAGAAGACCACAGCCATAATAACATAATTTAGTATACAAGTATGTATTGTTGTGCTCCTGGAGATCAGCAAGGTTGCCAGAGCTCCCGAGGATGCACTGTGTTGAGAGCGAGGAATCTTAATTTGTCACTTCTGCTGTCAACACAGTGCACCCTCAAATTTCATAAAGGGTCGGCAACGCGCACCTCCGGTTCTGATTCTACGGTTTGCGGCGATAGCGGAACTAATATGGACTACCTATCTGGTGTCTGTGTTTTCGCGACCGCGCGGTACAGTGCATTACGGACACCAGGCAGCGCCGGATCTAGAATTTTTTCGAGGGGGGTAAAAACTACAAAATGCCGCCCCCGTCTGCATATATTGTCTTACAAATTGCTACCTCTACCATTTTAGAACAATAAAAGTAGCTACTAGTTATCTACTCTAAGGGAGGACGGGTCATAAAGTTATAACACATCTACGTATAGATGAAAACGCGAGCGCAGCGAGCGCGAAAATTTTCAAACATTATGATGCAGATGCGGAAAGTACTTCATACGCATTAAGTCATAAAAAAACGCGATCGCAGCGAGCGCGAAATTTTTTGTCCTGTCAAGACGTATTTTGGCCTGTCAAGAAGTTCGAATTGCCGCCCCTCTGCTGCCCCTAAATTTGCCGCCCCCTAAACTTGCCGCCTGGGGCATGGACCCCGGCTAGATCCGGCTCTGACACCAGGAGGATCCTGCGCTTCTGGTGGGAGTTAGGCTGGCTAGACCCCCAGCTAGCGAACAAACTACGCACAATGGTCCGATATTACACGGACTAAGGCGCCCATTAGAAGGCAGGTTTTGCCATGGCAAGCTTGAATGATGATGACAAAATAGGTATCTAGATATTAGTCTATCAACCATCAGTCACTACCCTAGACGATAAGTTTTTCCGTCAGTCAAAATCTGTGCCATTGTTTTACCATGGCAAAACCTACCGTCTAATGGGCGCCTAAAAGTGCGGAAAAATGAGTCATAACAGTGCATTAGGCGACTTCCTGACTTGGCGGGGCGGGATCGATATGTGACATTTCCTTCTTTGACGTAGGCCTAAACTTACTGACGTCGCAAAGATTCTCACTTGACATAATACTACTGACAGTATTACGTTTGCGCAGTAGTAATATCATGCGCAGAAGCGGAGCAGTACCGCCTTCGCATCGTCCCGCTACCGCGCAGCCCGCGCCAGTCAGGAAGCACTCATTTAAATGTAGGGGCGTAGTAAAAAATGGTATCGCGTCAACTGACAGCTGACACTGACATTTGACACTTTTCTCATATCGTACTGCCTCCGCACCGACAAATCAGGAAGTCGCCTTACGCTTACGCAATTGACATCCTCATGACTATTAGAACAGTAATAGTAAAATCGTAGAATATGCACAGTACGTGTGATAAGGGTAGTATTGCTGACATCGGTCAGCTGTGCCATTGTTCCTAGAACAATTCAATATTATCGCACGATTGAACAATTGTTCAACTATCGACGACCGTGCGTTGTTTTAATAGCAAGTGTGATCACTGATCGTTTAATGTTTATTAATTATCTGTTTAGGTTATAAAAACTAGTGCAAGATTTGGCGTACACTAGTTTTTACGGAAGTGACTACCATCTGATGATCTCTAACCCGAGGAGTAGACTATAAATTCAAATTCTAAATTCAAACATTTATTCTGCAAGTAGGCATCAAAGGCTCTTTTTAACCCCCGACGCAAAAAAAGAGGGATGTTATATAAGTGTAACGTGTCTGTCTTTGTATCTGTGTATCTGTCTGTGGTATCGTAGCTCCTAAACGGATGAACCGATTTTCGTGTTTTTTTTTGTGTCATAGATAATTTTATCCCGAGTGTTCTTAGCCATGTTTCATGAAAATCTGTTCAGCCGCTTGAAGATCATCAGCTCTTTTCTAGTTGATGAGGGGATCTGACTAACTTCCTTATGCCCGATCGTTTCGAAATTTGGTACCGTGTTACTTCAATGATATTGAGAGTATATGGTAAGGTAACCAATGACCTGATCAGCCGTTTGAAGATCATCAGCTCTTTATACGTGTCACAAATTAGGTACAATACAATTACAATTATATGATAAAGACGTATAGAATTTAGACTAATTATGCATGAAACCTCAGAGTTTTATCGTGCCGTGGACGTCCACGGTAAAGTATAAAAGCATCTACTAATAGGTTAAAAGAAAACTGCAAGATTTGGCGTAGATACTAATTTTTAAGGTAGCAACTGCCATCTGATCTTCCAACCCGAGGGGAAACTAGACCTTATTGGGATAAGGCTTGTCAAGTGAGTGGGCAATTTGACTGTTAGAAGTTCTTAAGCCGCCCGGGCTTAACTTGGGTCAAACCTACCCCTTCCTCTACCGGCGAAAAAAATAAATAATGGCAATGTTGTGTTACGTGCCCGGATTTCTCCGGGCTCTGGAGATGACGTCTTGAACCTAATAAAATAATAATTTAAGCCTAAGTATAAGAATACAATTAAACTAAAACAATGTATATTATACCATTTATATCATTCTCATGTCGGCGTGAAGCGAATCAACCAATGAATTTATTTATTTAAGCATATAAATAATATTATGTAACGCGTTCAATGGCGTGGCTGGTACGCGATATTCAATTCAATTCAATAGTTTATTTATAAAATGCTACATTTTACACGTCAAAAATCTAATATATATTTTTTACGTTTAAATAGATAATGTGGGTTTCTATTCTTTTTTCTATTCTAATGTGGTAGGGGAGCCCATGATGAGATTTTGGGATTAACTCGAGCGCGTCAAATGAAGACATGGGGGCAGGGATCGGTACCGGTATTTAAACAAAACCCCAAAATAGCCCAGTATTTTGATTTATTTTATGCTCTTTACGTGACTGAATCATGTATAGGTAACAACTTCGTACCTATTATTAGATTGTCCCATTAAAGATGAAATAGTAAACCAAAGTAAAGAAAACAGCAATTACATCGCACACACAATGTTATACAACAGCCGGTCTTATCGCTAGCGATCTCTTTCAGACAACCTTTGGGTAGTGACAACCTTTTGGGTAGATTTTAGGGACATAGGTCTTAAAACACTCGTGTTATCCTATTCTGAAACTCGCCTTCGGCTCGTGTTTTAAGAGCCCTCATTATTAACACACCTGGCCATAAAGCGGGAATTACCGCACGCTCCGCGCGCGGGAAATCCCACTTCCTAGCCAGGGGGTGGCATAAAATTTTGTACTTAACACGGGCGGTAATAACGAAAGCCTCAGATCGCATATTTATCGCCCTTGCCTTCGGCTCGGGCGTCAAATACTGCGTTCTGAGACATTCTTTCTATTACCGCCCTTGTTAAGTAATGTACTATTGTCACCTTGCGTACGTTTAACGTTGCATAATCAATTAATCACTAATCTACAATCACCTTTCAGACTTTACATTACTACGAGTACCTAGATTAAAGATGTAGTGCAAAATGATTTTCCTTCGTTCTTTATCGGAAAAGCTCGTATTTATCGTGCTCTCTCAATTAGCTTCAGTACCCATCTTACAGCCGTAGGGGTAACTTTGACACTTTGACATTTGACACTAAACAATAAAGTTCCATAATAATGGATGAGAAAACGTCACTCATTTAATACAATCATTGATTGACAGTTCGGGTGCCATCGTATTCCGATTGAGATCCGAGTTTTCACGAAAGAAAATCATTTTGCAATACATCTGTACAACGAGTAGTGACAACCTTTTGGGTAGATTAGGGACATTTCTTTACCTGTTTGTGATCCTACTGGTATCTAAAATCGTGCATAATAATTATTAAAGTTTATTGAATTTGATTTGAACGAAAATGTAGGTAAAATCCCGAGCTAGGCAATGAAATGCGGGTGATAAGGAATTTCAATTTACAGGATGTAACATTTAAATCGGTCAGTATGTACTTAGGAACCATGTCATCAATTTTAGTGACAAGGAAAACTGCATTCACACATTTAAAAAAAAACTTGCATATCTTCTATTTGGATAATATGGATTGTGTAGGTCTTAAGCAGTAAATGTTACTATGAAACATGGTATCTGAAATGAATAAATTGTATTTCACACCGTTTAATTTAATATGTACAGTCAAGGCCATAAATATTTATACATTTTTGGACCTTATTTATTTCAATGGAGTAAGGTGAAAATAGCCCAATATCATCGGGGAAATCAAGTCAGCGAGACTCCGTTGGCTTGGGCACCTAGAGAGGATGCCGGCAGACAGGGCGGTGAAAAAGGCCTACGCGGGACGGCCAAGTAGTCGGCGACCGGTTGGCCGGCCTAAATATCGCTGGAAGGACGAGGTGGAGAAAGACCTTCGCGCCCTACAAGCAGAAAACTGGGAGGAGATCGCACAGAACAGGGCGCGGTGGCGCCAACTCGTATCGGAGGCCAAGATCCACTTCGGGTCGCTGAGCCATCGGAGTAAGTGAGTAAGTAGTAAGGTGAAAAAGTGTATACATATTGGTACCCTTGACTGTACGTACTGACAACCATGTTTTTCAACGCTATATTTAACTCGTTAAATAATGATTTTACTATTGCATTCTTCTTGTCACTAAAATCGTTTTTTTATACTTACGACGGTGGAAAACAGGCCTACGGTCCACCTGCACGTGCGCGTTGGCGACCCTTTATAAAATTTGAGGATGCACTGTGTTAACAGCAGAAGGGACCAATTTAGAACTGATTTAAATACGCTCGATGAAGAACCGATTTAAATACCGCTCATTAAGAGCTTAGCGTTTCAAAACGACCACCAATAAGTAGGTATTACGTGTTTCCATGTTTTTGCAACTTTCGATCGGTTTTTGCTGCTACTTTTTGTGCGAATCGAAAGTACCAGATCGTACCTACACATCAATCGAATTGTCATTAAATCGGACACGGACGTAGCAAGCCAATTCCAAGTATTTTAAAGTTATACGACGCTTGTGATTGCTCAGTAGCTCTAGTATAAGTTTTTTCGAAACATTAACTAATTCGAACGCGTTTACGTTTTGTCTCAAAATGTATGAAAACGCTCTCACCGAGTTTGAAATACGCACGTTCATCGTTATATTCGCTGTTTTAGTTTCCACTAGTGACCACCAGAGGCGCTGTTCACGTTTTCATACCACTTTCATACATTTTGAGACAAAGCGCAAACGCGTTCGAATTAGTTAATGTTTCGAAAAAAACCGGCCAAGTGCGTGTCGGGCCACGCGCAAGGTAGGGTTCCGTAGTCGTCTACCCTTTACATTATGTGGACTAAAAAGTTCGAAAACTTATATTTACTATGTTTTTGAAAGAATTAACAACATTATCTAAGGTATCAATGGAAATTGTACGAACGTTTGCTTTTGCAAAGTACATTTCTGAAGTTCGACTATTACTCGTTAACTAGTAATGTCTACTTAGCTGTGATAGTTTTCCTTTTAAATTCATCGTATATACTACTACCATGATTTTTTTCACATGCCTAGTAGCCACCGTTTAGCTGGCAGGGGGGGGGGACACTTGACCATAGCAAAAATTATCACTTCAAAGCCTAATATCACGCTAACCAATTCTTTAATCAAAAATGCTTCTAGAAACTTTATAATATTTTTAAAAGAGCTATCCAACGATACCCCACACGATGGGGTTTGGCAGAAAAAAAATTTGCAGCACCACTTTACAAGTAGGGGAGGTACCCTAAAAAAAAATTTTTTTAAGATTTTATTCTACCGTTTTGTCGGCGTCATTGATATGTATACTCATGCCAAATTACAGCTTTCTAGCACTAACGGTTACTGAGAAAAACGGGGGTCGGACGGACGGACGGACGGACGGACGGACGGACGGACGGACGGACATGGCGAAACTATAAGGGTTCCTTGTTTACTACGGAACCCTAAAAACGTATACTAGAGCTACTGATCGTACCTACACATCAATCGAATTGTCATTAAATCGGACACGAACGTAGGGAGCCAATTCCAAGTATTTTAAAGTTATACGATGCTGAAGTTACGGGTGTCTGCGTCTATAAGGCAGGCTGCTTGCTTGATTATGAAAATAACAGTTGGATCTTAATTCTGACCACTTGACAATCATAATCCCAATAGGGGAAACTAGACCCCTCGAGTTGGAATATCAGATGGCAGTCGCTTCCGTAAAAACTAGTGCCTACGCCAAACCTTGGTATTAGGTAGCGGACCCCAGGTATCCTTCAGATAAAATCAGGCAGGCCTTTAGGCTAAATTTACTAATGTATGATGATGGTTCTGTCTTCTGACCACTCTGTTAGTTAAGCCTTTATTTTGCCTTCTTCCAAACTAATAATTAAAAATTTAATAAAAAGATCGATGTACCTAATTAAGAAACGATGCATGCACTAGACAAAGTTAGAAACGATGACTTAAGACAAAAAACCAAAGTATCCGACATATTAACTAAAATTGACCAGCAAAAGTGGAGGTGGACTGGCCACATGATAAGAGACAAACAAGAAAAATGGAGCAAAATTCTAACAGACTGGTATCCCAGAGATAGAAAGCGGAGCCGGAAAAAACCTCACAGAAGATGGGAGGACGAACTTAAACTCACTGCGGGCCCAAATTGGAGGAGAGTGGCCCATGACAGAACACAAAGGAAAGAGCTAGAGGAGGCCTTTGCCCAAGCGGCACACTGAATTAAGAGACATTCTCTAATTCAGAATAAAAGGGCTTAATAGATAGATAGATAGCTTGTCTTCATACAAAAATCTACACCCCCGTCACATTATTGGAGCTTATAATCAAGTCAACGAAAACAATTTAGACCCAGTTAATGTGCCTAAACGCTCGTTCGAAAAGTTATGCAATTACCCAGCAAGGAAATATAATCTATTCATCCTTACGTGTCCTATCACGTAAACAAATTATTTTTGAGAACGTTAATCATTATCACTTGCTTCTCTAGAATTACACTATAAATTAGGTAGACTTAACCCTGCTGGTACCTAGTACATTTTACGGGGGACCGTCTAAATTCCTACTAACGATTGTCCTAAAGTCACATGCCATAATAGTTTTGCCCTATTGGACTTTGTCATAACGTTTAATTGCCCTAACATTCATTTTCCATAACGTATTATTTATCTTAAAGCATATTAGTCCTAAGTATTTATGCCATAATGATTAAGAGTCCTAAATCGCTGAAGGCGACCAGCAAGCCGATGCTGCGGAGCGTCCGAGGAGCACGTGCGACCGGTGCGACCCGTGCTTTGGCACGCTAGGGCGGAAGGGCTGGTCTTCCCGCAGCGCAAAGCTAAGGCGGAGTCCGACGGCATTTTTTAAGGGCTACTGAGTATTAGGATAAATGACACTGGGTCAATCGTCATTAGGGGAACTAAACGTTAGGACAAATAATATTAGGTAATAAGCCAGTAGGATAAATAAATTTCGATCAAAATGTATTAGGCGACTCTTTATTAGGGCTAAAAACGTTAGGACAAATGATCACTAGGACAAACAACATGTTGGCACACAAAAATAGGACAAAAACTTTAGGGATCTAAATATAGACCCACATTTTAGAAACATTTTTCCGTGTAAATGATTGATGTGGTCCTTGGGTGTAAAATAGCTTTGCATAATTTAATAATTACATTCTGTAGGTACTTGTTCCTAATTATTCAACGATAAATTCAAAATGAAGGAACAAATGGGAACCGAAACACTTTTGGATATTTAGAGGATACTCCTAATTTATGTGTATAAAACTTATCCACAATTTAATTTATATTTCAAATGCGAATTGCGTTCAAGTCCGCATTTAATGCATGTGATAATATTTTTTATGTCACACCTAGCCATAAAGCGGCCATTATCGCACGCTCCGCGCGCGAAAAAACCCACTTCCTGGCCAGGGGGTGACATAAAATTTTGTACTTACCACGGGCGATAATAAAGAAAGCCTCAGGTCGCATATTTATCGCCCTTGCCTTCGGCTCGGGCGTAAAATACCTGCGATCTGAGACATTCTTTGTTTTATCGCCCTTGGTAAGTAATGTACTATTACGCGTTGATTAAATAACAGTGGGCGCATCATAAAGTGACTCATTTTTTTCTGTTACAATCAATTAAATCATAATTTTAGGTAATTTTATTTATTCTAAAGGGGCGGCAGAAATAAATGGATCATCACATAAAATTCTCAAACGCAGATTCCTGTTTTATACAAAAGACAAAACCTACGAAAAACCGCAGTAGCTAAATTTTTATAATTAAAGAGACAGTGCGTAAACAGCCTAAAAAACCTAATGCAAAATTACCTGCATTACCAGTTTTGTAAAAAACATTCGCCAATTCAGATGCTACGACAAATTGGAAGCAAACTTTATATTACTAACGTCTGATAAGATAAAATCAGCCAGCATCCGTTGCCGTTTAAATTTTGAATGTCGAATCACTTTCGCTCCATTACGCCGCAAAACAAACCAATTTAGTTATTTCTAAGAAATATTTAAATAACGAAACTTACTCTGTGTGTTCTTGGCAGACATTATGATCGTTCGTTCGACACTGTTTTCTATTTATTTTAAACACGGCACGTCTCGTATACGTAATTAATTCGAACAGATTTCAGCCGCGTGCGATCGCGTTCGCGTGTGCACTGCGAGTGAAGTCTCCCGGCGATTTTATTTATTAGGGCGATAACTGGTAAATAGTTGGATAAATAGCGTTTATATGGTGACGGATGACAGTTATGTCACTGCCAGGAATATAGCACATATTAGCTAAGTGGGTAGTGCTTGGGTTAGGGCAATAGTAGATCACTTACCTAGGGCGGCAAAACGACTACAGTATCATATCGCAAGTCGGAATTTGACGCCCGAGATCAAGGCAAGGGCGATATAAACTCTATTACATTAGAGTTCAAGTACAATATCGAATGCAATACGAGCAAAGTAATCGTACAGTAATATTAAGTAATGTGTACCTATACCTAAATAATTAAAATTATTTGAATTAGCCGAGTCGTGTTAAAGTAATCTGTACAAAAACCGACTTTATCATGCAAGCTAGAAGGTTATAAATTTAATAACAGTTTTATAAGATATCGGCCATTACAAAATATGTCAGCTATAACAATATGTTAGACAAGTCTAATTTTACGATAAATATTTTACTTTCTTTGAATTTAAATTTTAATCTTGGTTAAACTTTGTACTGGCCTTTAATGTGTTTATTCTACGATAATGATACTATCCTTAAGTTTTAGATAGCACATTTAATTTATACCTATTAAATTCGTAACAAGTTTTAGGGCTACTTCGGCATATCTACTGTAGTCGAGCCACAGTAACAAAAGCCACTGGCCCCTGTACCACATCTGGCCTCTGTACCACAAAACTTTACAAGTCTACAATCTGAAAAAATTGTACAATTTTCCATAGAAAAAGTAGACATATTGATGCTTGTAAAGTTTTGTGGTACCTAGAAGGCCCCTAGACGTTCGATTTTAAATGTGCCTTAGTGTTAAACTCAAACTAATGTGCTTTAGTTAATTTATGAATAAGGGAGTGTATTTGGATTGCTACAATGGAGTGGTCTCATTGTATTTCCTGGTGTTTAAATTTTATTTTCCATGTTTAGGACTTTAGGACACAGCAAAATGTCACCTTGCTCGAATTTGGAGCAGCCCAGCCTGGACAAGTATCCCACCATGTAGAATACGTACGTAAATAATGTTATTATGGCTGTGGTCTTCTTTACTATTATATAGGTAGTATGTAGTGTTGTGTTCCTGGAGGTGAGCAAGGTTGCCAGAGCTCCCGAGGATGCACTGTGTTGAGAGCGAGGGACCTAAAGTACAATATATCTGAAAGTGACTGAATAATTCCGTATGCCCTGCCTACCCCTCTACGGAATACGGCTTGAACGTATGCATGAATGTTTGTTGTGGCCACAGTATGTTTACGTGTCTGGAACGTTCCAACACAATCAAAACCGAGATTATTTGCGAATTTTTTGCTTATTTGTTTCGCAAAAAATGTGCTTTTCCGTAGGTGAGAATGCAAGAACAGTATAATGAACGGAAATGTTAATTATACAGTAGAGACATAACGCCACGATGACGTCATAGAATCATGTCATCACATTTATCTTAACAGCATCTGGAGATGTTGATGGAATGGGTTTATTACTAAACTTGCTATTGCGGATAACAATAAAGTATTTTTCACACCACCTGCTCGACAATGCCAAATTATGTATCATGCAAACCTTACCGAAAGCAAATAACTTTAAAAACAAAAACAAATCACCACAAGCTGAATGAAACACATTTTAAAAACAAAAGCCGCGAGTGTTACAAGACGCTGCAGTGTACGGAGTCAATCTGAAAATTCTATAAAAATAGAAGATAAAATTCTAATAAAATGTCGAGTGACGAAACTGATTTGGCTTTGACTGACTGATTTGATTCTGTTACTATAGTTGCCTTGGTTTTTTTATTGTCTCGCTAGAAGTGAACTCCTCGAAAATAAAACTGTTTTTGTCTTGGTCGCGCTTAAATCCCTCACTGCGCTCAGGACTCAAGTCTTAATTCCTTCGCTTCACTCGGGTATTAACTCATAATACCCTCGCTCCGCTCGGGAGTATAATCTGGATTGATTCTTTATATTCCGGATTCAATATGGCGCCCGCGACATAAAACAGTGATTGATCGTTTTCCGGCGGTTTCGCGGCCAGTTATTCGACACCCAGAGTAAGCGCCTCGCGTCGTCGTCCCAATGTTATTTAGTTTTAGGAAATATAATGATATGTATGTTAGTATTATGATATGTTTATATTATAAGTATGATATGCTTGTATTATGGGCCACAGATGCCAGAAATAAATTATTAAATAAAATAAAAATATGCCCTCGGAGTATATACATATACAATCTACTAAATATCTACAGATAGTCAAATCAACGAATTAGGGTGGGTTGCACCAAACCGTCTGTAGGTAATCGTAGGCGGTATTCGTTAAAATCTGTTTCTTTTTTTTGTAGGAGAACCACCAGCAATATAACAATATAACAACAAGAATATTAACAGCAGAGCCAATTACAGGATCTCACTGATAGCAATAGAGTGTATATAACTAAGTGCGTAGGTACTCGTAAACAATTACAAAGAATATTTAAGAAAAAAAAATAAAAATGGTCAAGTGGTCTAAGCCCACTTTGGACTTGCAAATTACATTTTTTTTAATAATACGACGGTGGCAAACAACCATACGGTCCACCTGATCGCCAATCCAAAGGAGTCACGTGCGCGTTAAAATTTGAGGATGCACTGTGTTGACAGCAGAGGGGACCAATTTAGCTCCCTCACTCTCAACACAGCGCAACCTCGGGAGCTCTGGCAACCTTGCTCACCTCCAGGAACACAACACTACATATACCTGAGTATATAATGTTATTATGGCTGTGGTCTTCTGCAAGGCGGAGGTACTTCCCCAGTTGGGCTGCTCCAAATTCGAGAAAGATGACATTTTGCTGTGCCCTACCTCTCCAAATGTTAAACAATATTGGAACAAGATACATTTCAAAAACAATCTAAGCCCACTTTGAACTCATGTTTGGTCGTGTTAGGTTGCAAGCGAGATAATATAAAACAATGACAATATGGCGTATATAAACCACTAAACGAAAATACGCTGCCTCCATGCCTCGCCTCACAAAAGGGATCTTGCAATTGACAATATTTCATAATTTCCAAAAGTCTTAATTCGAAAACCATTTCGGTAAAAACGCGTGAAGTACACAAAAATCATTTTTTTAGATTTTTTTTCTCCGTTAATTTTGGAAATAATCGCAAATTACTGTAAACCGAAAGTTGACGTCATCTTCCTCACTGTATTCAGGGAGACCTTAGTACACAGTACAGACAATCGCTGCTCTGGATTCTTGTTGGGAAGATGACGTCATATTTTACTTACGCCCTTTTGGAATGACCTACTTTTCAACGTGTTTTTTTTTGTATGAAATAATGAGTTAAATTGAAAAAGAAAAAATACGGGTGGCTTAAATTTTTACCTATTTTCTAACTAATTCATGAAATAAAGTAGTTAAAAATATGAAATGTTGTCAATTAAATATATCTATATCTAACTCCTTGGTTATTTGATTTAGACCATCTTTTAAGTTTGTTGTACAATTTCTGGCACACCTCCATGGTGTCTAGATACCCTAGAATTTCTAGGTTGCCTAATTCAACAAATTGGACCAGTGGGCCGATTTTTGAGTGTCGAACGCTCGACTTTTCACTCGAGATCTATCAAAAAACTATGATGTTTTGACAGATGTCGAGTGTAAAATCGAGCGTTCGACACTCAAAAATCGGCCCACAGAACAGAAATAAAACAGGATAAGTAGTTGGTTCGTTTTAAAACCGCGTAACTTCACAAAGTATAACCGTAACTTATCGTGGTTTATTTCAATATGCGTAAACAAACAACTCATTGTGTGTCATGTTATTCGTAATGTATTGTAATACATGAAGTCACATGTTGCAGTCTCGCATATTTAATTAATAGTTAATTACATAATTAGTAATCATCTGCCTAACGAGCTTCTTAGTTAATGCTCTCAACGCAAAATCATTTCTTACACCGTTGAAGCCGCTCAACCAATATCACTGGAGCGCAAACTCAAAGTATTCCAGTGTTTAAACCGCCCGCGTGGACGTGTCGGAGGTTTCCCCTGGAGTTTTCCCCAGGCCACTCTCCAATTATTATTATTTTTTATTTATTGGCCCCGGCCTATAAAACCACGGTCAGGTTCAATTAAAAATTAATAAAATGGCAATAAATTATTTGAGGGTATGCAAAGTTGGCAGCCTAATATATACATATACTTAGAGGTTCTCATTTCTGGTAACATCGTAACATAAAATCTTAAAAACTTAGGCTGGGTTGCACCAAACCGTCTGTAATCGTAAGCGGTGTTCGTCAAATCTGATAAGTATGGAAAGTTTGACAAGTTTCTATGGGATGACAGCTGCCGGTGCCATATTTGACGATGACCGGTCTTTGTTCGTACGTTGGTGCAACTGGCACTTAGTTAGAAGTTCTATGTTTTCAAGTACGTGCGTTTTATTTATTTCATTTCATTTCATTTATTAATTGCAGTACCTATGGGTCTTACAAGATGTTATATACTTACATATATAAATACCTACAGTTCCAGCATAACCCTGTTAGGGCACAGCATATTTATTGGTAACCATGGTTGTCTGCGTTGGTATCGTAATAACAAAATTTTTACCGTATCAATGTTTTCATGATTAATTAATTAAATGAGTAGGTAATAACGTCGTTTGTTGATATTTTTTAATTATCCAATGATCCAACGCTGTAGCTATATAACACACACATTAAGTTACGTTTAAACGTAGAAATGTTCAATAACAACGTTATCATAATATAGTAGAGAGGCCAATTTGAAAAAAGTCATCAAATAACGAAGTTCGTTTGTACGAGCAGTCGCCTACCGACGATTGGTATCGTTGGATTCAGTGACGTCTCCCGAGTATGAAACTCGATGTCGTCACTCTCTAAAGTGGTGGAGGGGGTAACTATGACGTCACAAAGATGGCGGTTGGTGGTATCAAGTTTTATCGATTATCTCTTTAACTATTCAACGTATTGCAACAAATGAGGTGTCAAATGAAAGCTCTTTAAATTGCTAATAATTCGATTTTAGGAATAAAATGTGAAAGTCTAATAATTAAAAAGTTTTTCTTAAAAAATTGTACTTTTGAAAAAGTCCTTTTTTTTTAATTGCAAAAAACTCGATGAAAGAGGCCATTTCTTTAAAAAATACCTCATATGATTGAAAATGCTAAATTCATCGTCTATACAATGCTTTTTGAATTATTAGAATCGGTTCATAAATGAGTACGCCAGGGACATTTCACCGCGGGAGGGGCGAACGTCGCGGGCGCGCGCGCGTTTGCTGATAAACGCGACTGTGTAGACATTATTAAGTGTAGCTCAACAACTACTTAACCGATTTAGACAAATGGGGTGTCATATGAAAGCTCTTTATATTGCCATTAATTTATTTCAAGTAATGAAATGTGTAAGTCAAACAATTAAAAAGTTTTTCCAAAAATATAGTATTTTTGAAAAAGTAATTTTTATTTTAACTTCAAAAAACTCCATGAAAGACGCCATTTCTTTAAAAATTATTTCATATGTTTGAAAATGCTACATTCATCCTGTATATAATGCTTTTTAAATTATTAGAATCGGTTCATAAATGAGTACGCCAGGGACATTTCGCCACGGGCGGGGCGAACGTCGCGGCGCACGCGTGTTTGCTGACGAACGCGACTGAGTAGGCTTTCTTAAGTGCAGCTCAACAACTACCTAACCGATTAAGACAAATGAGGTGTCACATGAAAGGTATTTTATTACTTAATAAAAAAAATTTTGATAGCCAGAACACTTGGTCAGAGATTTAAAAAAATAATGAAAATAAATCCAAAAAAAAAGGTTCTCGCCTTATGTTAGACAACAAAATCATCATCATCATCACATCAGCCGCAAGACGTCCACTGCTGGACATAGGCATCCCCCAAAAAGGGCCACAATGACCGGTCCTGCGCCACCCGCATTCAGCGGACTCCTGCGACCTTTACCAGGTCATCAGTCCACCTTGTGGGGGGTCTACCCACGCTGCGCCTTCCGGTCCGTGGTCGCCATTCGAGAACCTTTCAGCCCCAACGGCCATCGGTTCTACGCGCAATGTGCCCCGCCCACTGCCACAAGTTTAGCGATTCGAAAGGCTATATCGGTTACTTTGGTTCTGCTACGGATGGCGTCATTTCTGATGCGATCACGCAGTGAAACTCCAAGCATAGCCCTCTACATTGCCCTCTGCTGAGTGGACTTGACCCTATGGTGAGCGACCACGTTTCCGTACCATATGTCATTACTGGCAACACACACTGGTCAAGGCTCTCGTCTTGAGACACTGCGGAATATTGGACGAAAAAATATGCCGTAGCTTCCCGAACGCTGCCCAGCCGAGTCGGATTCGACGATTTACCTCTTTCTCAAAGTTGGACCTGCCTAACTGGACAGTCTGTAGGTATACATAATCGTCTACAACTTCGAGCGTAAAGCGTCCGATTGTAACAGGAGTTGGTGCTACTTGGGCATTTGACATGATCTTCGTCTTATCCATGTTCATCCTTAGACCAACTCGCTCGGAGGCTTTACTGAGGTCATCGAGTATTGTACTTAAATCCTCCATGGTTTCAGCCAAGACTACTATGTCGTCAGCAAACCGAAAGTGAGTGATGTACTCGCTGTTTATGTTGATGCCTAGCCTTCTCCAGTCCAGATTCTAGAAAACATCCTCCAGTGCAGCGGAGAACAGTTTAGGAAAAATATCTCCTTGCCTGACTCCCCGCTGCAGCGGAATGGGTTTCGAGTTCCAGTCCTAGAGAGTCGGACTAACATAGTGGCGTTTTCGTACAAACACTTCAGTACTTCGATATAGCGGTAGTCTACTTGGCACCTCTGTAGAGATTGTAAGTACTGCCCAGGTTTCGATCGAATCGAAGGCTTCCTAATAGTCCACAAAAGCTAAACAGTGGGGCAGGTTGTACTCTTTAGTCTTCTGTATACAGACCACCACTTCTGTATACAGAGTAACATAGACCACATCCATACGCTTCGTCAGGTTATAGCCTGCCGGACTTCAACGCGAAACTGGGCAAGAGAGATGGTGAAGAGCTGAGAGTGGGGGAATTTGGAGTTGGAAGTCGGAAACACCGCGGCCAACTACTGGCTGGTTTCTTGGAGAAGGAGGGACTCTACAATCTCTACATAATTAATTCCTTCTTCAAGAAACGTGAGCATAGAAAGTCGACCTGGATAAGTCCCGACGGTGCAACTAAAAACGAAGTGATCGCCGTCTGGTAAGAGGCACATTGAATATATTTAAGCTAGAGCGCTCTCGTCTGATGAAGTCCACGCTCCGACCATCAGCAGCCCAAATCCAAAACCCCGAGAGCTTTCAGCTGGAACTCCAGAACCATCTGGATTGCCTAAGTGGCGATGTGGATGAATTCAATGACGGGTTTGTGGACGCTGTCCA
Organism: Cenopis cana; assembly: GCA_951800055.1. Lineage (NCBI taxonomy): Eukaryota > Metazoa > Arthropoda > Insecta > Lepidoptera > Tortricidae > Cenopis > Cenopis cana. Next base: position 1,994,847 of record OX637471.1, on the reverse strand, counting down.
TACCACAGGGTCTAAATTCTTTAAAGACCACCGGGCCAACTGAACCAATAAGCCCTCTAACTCCACTCAAAGGCTCTTCGAGTAAAGGAGTAGGATGGTTCTACAGTCTTCAGTTGATGCGACATTATATCGGCAACTCAATAGATAGATCACCAAATCCCTGACCCGTGATCTGCGCCAATTCAATACAAAACGTATTGAAGAGGCCATCGAGAGGGATAAGGGCTCAAAAGTTTTCGCAAGAGATCTGTCCATTGGGCAGAGCCAGCTCGCCAAATTAAAAACTGAGGATGGTAGAATTGTCTCATCCAGACCTGAGCTTCTGAGCGAGATAGAGCGCTTCTATGGACAGCTATACACGTCAACTAGCAGACCCCGAAGTTGGTCTAGTGGAAGATCCTAGAGCTAGACTAACCCTGTACTATACCGATGACATTCCGGACATCAGCCTGTAAGAGATTAGAATGGCTCTTAAACAGCTCAAAAACAACAGGGCACCCGGTGAAGACGGAATTACAGCCGAACTCCTGAAGGAGGGTAGAAAACCGGTCCTTACAGCCCTTCAGAAGTTGTCCGACTCTGTCTTACTGGAAGGGAGAACGCCAAAGGCATGGAACACAGGCGTGGTGGTGCTGTTAAGAACTATCGATCCATCACGCTTTTGAGCCATGTCTACAAGCTGTTTTCAAGAGTCATTATGAACCGTCTGGCAGCACGCTAGATAACTTCCAGCCTGCCGAACAAGCCGGTTTCCGAAGAGGCTTTAGTACCATGTACCAAATCCATACGCTTCGTCCGGTTATAACCTGACGAAGCGTATGGATGTGGTCTATGTTACTCTGTATACAGAAGACTGAAGAGTACCCTGCCCCTCTGTTTAGCGTTTGTGGACTATGAGAAAGCCTTCGATTCGATCGAAACCTGGGCGGTACTACAATCTCTACAGCGGTGCCAAGTATACTACCGCTATATCGAAGTACTGAAGTACGAATACGCTACTATGTCAGTCCATTCCGCTGCAGCGGGGAGTCAGCAGGCAAGGAGATATTTTTCCTAAACTGTTCTCCGCTGCACTGGAGGATGTTTTCTAGAGTCTGGACTGGAGAAGGCTAGGCATCAACATAAACGGCGAGTACATCACTCACTTTTGGTTTGCTGACGACAACTATGTCGTCAGACTACTAAGTCTTGGCTGAAACCATGGAGGATTTAAGTACAATGCTCAATGACCTCAGTAAAGCCTCCGAGCGAGTTGGTCTAAGGATGAACATGGATAAGACGAAGATCATGTCAAATGCCCATGTAGCACCAACTCCTGTTACAATCGGACGCTTTACGCTCGAAGTTGTAGGCGATTATGTATACCTAGGACAGACTGTCCAGTTAGGTAGGTCCAACAATGAGATAGAGGTTAATCGTCGAATCCGACTCAGCTAGGCAGCGTTCGGGAAGCTACGGCATATCTTTTCGTCCAATATTCCGCAGTGTCTCAAGACGAGCGTCTTTGACCAGTGGGTGTTGCCAGTGATGACATATGGTACGGAAACGTGGTCGCTCACCATGGGCTCAAAGTCACTCAGCAGAGGGCAATGGAGAGGGCTATGCTGGGAGTTTTTCTGCGTGATCGCATCAGAAATTACGTCATTCGTAGCAGAACCAAAGTAACCGATACCTATTTATAGCCTTTCGAATCGCTAAACTTAAGTGGCAGTGGGCGGGGCACATTGCGCGTAGAACCGATGGCCGTTGGGGCTGAAAGGTTCTCGAGTGGCGACCACGGACCGGAAGGCGCAGCGTGGGTAGACCCCCCACAAGGTGGACTGATCACCTGGTAAAGGTCGGTTAGGTAGTTGTTAAGCTACACTTAAGAAAGCCTACACAGTCGCGTTCGTCAGCAAACGCGCGTGCGCCGCGACGTTCGCCCCGCTCGCGGCGAAATATCCCTGGCGTACTCATTTATGAACCGATTCTAATAATTTAAAAAGCATTATATATAGGATTAATGTAGCATTTTCAATCATTTGAAGTATTTTTTAAAGAAATTGTCTCTTTCATCGAGGTTTTTGAAGTTAAAATAAAAATGACTTTTTCAAAAATACGATTTCTTGGAAAAACTTTTTAATTGTTTGACTTACACATCTCATTACTTGAAACAAATTAATGGCAATATAAAGAACTTTCATTTGATACCTCATTTGTCTAAATCGGTTAAGTAGTTGTTGAACTACACTTAAGAATGTCTTCACAGTCGCGTTCGTCAGCAAACGCGCGCGCGCCGCGACGTTCGCCCCGCCCGTGGCGAAATGTCCCTGGCGTACTCATTTATGAACCGATTCTAATAATTCAAAAAGCATTGTATAGACAATGAATTTAGCAATTTCAATCATATGAAGTATTTTTTAAAGAAATGGCCCCTTTCATCGAGTTTTTTGCAGTTAAAAAAAATGACTTTTTCAAAAGTACGATTTTTTAAGAAAAACTTTTTAATTATTAGACTTTCACATTTTATTCCTAAAAAGAAATTATTAGCAATTTAAAGAGCTTTCATTTGACACCTCATTTGTTGCAATACGTTGAATAGTTAAAGAGATAATCGATAAAACTTGATACCACCAACCGCCATCTTTGTGACGTCATAGTTACCCCCTCCACCACTTTAGAGAGTGACGACATCGAGTTTCATACTCGGGAGACGTCACTGAATCCAACGATACCAGTTGTCGGTAGGCGACTGCTCGTACAAACGGAATTTTGATTTTAGCCACTTGGCCTCCCTACTAATACAGTACCCTGCGATAAGAATTGCACATTGATTTTCTGGAAGAAAGTCGGCTAATTTGGGCTTTACAGAGCGCTGTCTCACGTCACCTAAGTGACGTTTGTCAAAAACTATAGATGAAATGAAAATGAAAAACATTTGTGGTCACAATTACACAAAAACCTACAAAAAGATAGAAATAATAATATAACATTTTAAAAAAAGTGACAAAAGGACAAGCTCACCCAAATGCTCTAAAACTTAAATATCCAAAGTTTACATGTCATTTCATCCTCCTAGCGTTATCCCAGTACAGTTGCATCCTGAAGGATGCCTGAGGTCCGCTACCTAATATCATTTGACGTAAACTAATAATAAAGTCCATAAAGTGCAGTGTTTATTTGATATGAGACGTCAATTAATAAATAATACCTACGATTGATGGACGGTCGCTAGTGTTCGGAACTCGTTGTAAACAGCCTAACTCGGCCAAGGGTTCCGTACCATCGTAAGGAACCCTTTGCGAGTCTTAAGTCGGCTCTACTGCTTGTAATCTACTATAAGACACCGTTTTTATTACACAGAGAAAATTAGTGAGCCAATTAATCTCATTATTATAGGGGGTACTGTTTGCAATTAATAAACCTTGCAGAAGCTGTTGTAGCAAAGATTATCGCAAAACCAACACGCCATACAAACATCCAGAAGAAAGTAGCCGCCAGATAAACGTGTGACGCAATGCTTGCTCTGCTGCTGGCGCCGCCGCGTACCTTATCATGTTTGGACAGAACATGAAGGTCGAAGTAATCTGCAGGTTAGGCGCAGGTTACACAGAAAGGACGTAAGATGAGGACGCGTCGCGGACACGGTTCTTTTTTAGGGTTCCGGACCCGAAGGGTCAATACGTAACCCTAATATTGATGTGCGCGTGCTCACGCGTCACTCACGCGTGCGTCCGTCCGTCCGTCGTCTGACACAAAATTTTGTTCCTAAGAATTTCATAACTTCCCGTTGACCTATGAACTTGAAAATTTGGTATTATTACGTATATTTTACCAACAAACACTAATATATGGATAAATCACATTTTTGAGGTTGGTTCGGAACCCTAAATGTGCGAAGTCCGACTCGCACTTGGCCGGTTTTTTTTATACAACGACGGTGGCAAACAATCGTACGGTCCACCTGGATGGGAAGTGGACATCGCAGCCGCAACTCCAAAGGAGTTACGTGCTCATTGCCGACCCTTTATAAAATTTGAGAGTTCACTGTGTTGACAGCAGAAGGGACAAATTTAGGTCTTTCGCTCTCAATAAGTGCATCCTCGGGAGATCTGGCAACCTGTTCCTGGAGGTGAGCACTACAGAAACGAAAAGTATCCGTTATATGCTAATCCAGGTTATAGACTCTTTGTATACCAAAGTTTCATCATTCCGTACAACTGTTTTTGAAAGAAAGAAAGAAAACAAGTTTTAGCATGGGCGACTTCCTGATTTGTCGGTGCGGAGGCGGTGCGATATGAGAAAACTGTCAAATGTCAGTGTCAACTCTCAGTCAGTACTACTTTTTACTGCGCCCCTACATTTAAATGAGTGCTTCCTCACTGGCGCGGGATGCGAGGAAGCGGGACGATGCGAAGGCAGTACTGGTCCGCTTCTGCGCATAATATTACTACTTCGCAAATGTAATACTGACAGTATTCCGTCAAGTCAGAAAGTCGCCTAATACAGTGAATACATGCTAAAATGGTCACCACTCAGCTTTTTGCGTTATTAAGTAACAAATATCCAAACATCTAAACATCCAAACATTTAAACTCTCGCAGTTAGTAGGATCACGACTTCTAACTTCTAAGTCATCCTGTATGATAATAATGAAGATATATTTGTTATTTAATATATCACGTTACCGAACCCTCATGTGAGCCTCCCACTGGCCCAAGATGGCTAAATTGCCCACAAAAACAGCTGCACTTTTAGTTTCATTACCGTAATTTGCCAATTGACTAAAAATAACACACTCGAAGTAATAGAGCCCCGGTAATCTTTACGTAACCCAAGGAAGTTGTGAGTGACAAATTGTAACTACGTACAAGATAGATATATTATATACATAGTGCGTGCCATCCACGAAGGCGCGCCCCTCCACAGCCCAAGCCGTACAAGTCGTACAACTGCGCACAGATTAGTATGAGGTTCGCTGTGGAGGGGCGCGTCGTCGTGGATGGCGCGCACTATACTACATACAAGTATTTTAGATGCGCCACCGAGCTACCAGGGTAAGTGAAAGAATATTCATTACTTCAATAGAAAGAAGACATAAAACTATGCCAAATAGTGAAGTTAGAATGTTCGTAGTTAGAGAGAGAAAGTGCTACCTAACCGTGACGTCACTGTTAAGTAGCGCCATAGTAAATGACGATCGTTCAATACAAAGGTGCGTTTTGCAGAAAAGGGACAGAACATACCCACTCTTAAAACTTTGAAGACTTATAATTACGTAATTATTTATTTTTTGAATTACTTTTTCGCCATTTGATTGAGAATTTGAGCCTTTATGTAGAAAATTTGTTTTTTTTTTATGTAGTAGTGTCGTCATCCCTATTATCCTGTTTATTAACTAGCTGTGAGCAACAAGATTGGGAGGTACTTTCAGTTACAGCAAGGCAATAAGTATATTAAATGAATTGCAGAATTCATTATATTTTTAATTACAAATGTATGACATACGTATTAATATTTTATATATTTTCCCTATACGGCGGTTTAAGTATACTCCCTGCGGTTGAGGTTTCTTAGTAGCGTCCAAAAGTAAAAGATTTACATGACCACAAAACTTCAAAACCACAACTGAATAATACACAAATTGATAAAAGAATTCAACCATAGAAAGTTTTGTTTTTAATTAAGTATTTTTTATTTATTGTAAACCATATTTGTATACTTAAAATTACGAAATTGTATACCATAGAAAGGCCTTATGATTCGAATATACTGTATTACTAAAAATAAGGACGCAAGTGTCTGAAAAATATAGAACATTTTTGTTCAGAAGTTCAGCAGTCCCGTTTTGTTCGATAAAAAGTAGGCCATAAGTTTACGAACGATAAAATCCTCTCAAAGGGCTGAAACTCGTTGCTCATAATTTGCCATAGGTAATCAACCTCAGGTACTGCAAAATATTCACCGTAAGTATTCTAATTAGATATTAACCCGCGTAGCGCACAAACTTCGTGATACTCACGTGACAAACTAATTTTTCTACAATTTTTATCCTAGGAAAGGGGGCATTTCGCGCAAATGGAAAGCCAATTTATGAAAGTTTGCTACATAAGTTTCTTAAAATATCACGCCACGCCGTTAGCCTGCGAATGTCAAAATACGTTTTGTATGGAAAGCGTCCCACCTTAAATAGGTAAAATTGTTAGGTAGGTTAACCTAACCTAAACTAAATTTTATCGCTAGCCTTTTGACTCACATCCTCTATAGCTATACATTCCTTGTTTTAAGTTTGTAGCATGGGTATTCCCGATGATAATACTAATACTTATATGATTCAGTTTACACAAGTTCCCTAAAAATGTGTGTTATGTTGTGTTCCGCGTGGCGTGGGTAACGTACGGTGCTGTCTGAAGCAGCGCTGCAGGGGTCTGACATCTCGGTATTAAATGCTGATACAGAAACGGAGAAGGAACAGAAAAAAGGTTTCTTCTGGATTTTGCCCGTGCCACCCTCCAACCGCTCACTCCTATTGCTTTTTTGGGCCCAGCCTCGGTCACGACCACCCGGGCGGTTTTAACGCTGGAATACTCTAAGCGTTTGCGCTCCAGTGAAATTGGTAACTCTAAAGCTTAAGCCACACAGAGAGCGGGCGGGCGGTAGCGGCGCGGGAGCGGGCGGCAGCGGCGCGGGAGCTGGCGGCAGCCAAAAGCAGCTCCCGCGCCGCTGCCGCCCGCGCCCGCGCCGCTGCCGCCCGCTCCCGCGCCGCTGCCGCCCGCGCCCGCGCCGCTGCCGCCCGCTCCCGCGCCGCTAGCGCCCGCCCGCTCTCTGTGTGGCTTAAGCTTTAGGCGATTTCCTGACTTGGCGGGGTGGGATCGATATGTGATATTTTCTTCTTTGACGTAAACTTGCTGACGTCGCAAAGATTCTCACTTGGCATAATAACGTCAGTATTACATTTGCGCAGTAGTAATATCATGCGCAGAAGCGGAGCAGTGCCGCCTTCGCATCGTCCCGCTACCGCGCATCCCGCGCGAGTCAGCAAGCACCCATTTAAATGTAGAGGGGCAGTAAAAAATGGTACCGAGTCGACTGACAGCTGACACTGACATTTGACACTTTTCTCATATCGTACTGCCTTCGCACCGACAAATCAGGAAGTCGCCTACGCATTTGGGTTAGTTGGACTTGTGTAAGATTGCCCTCTGATACTTATTTACATTGAAACCATGCCACCATCCGCTAGCAGAGAGGTTTATTGTAACAATGGTTTATGCATAAATATTCTGTCAATGTAGAATAGAATTTTCCCGAACACATTCGACCAACGCCGGATGTTCCGGGCAGCCCCGTGCCAAGCGATCAGGGAAAAATATAAATAATTTGATATGCGAGTTGGCACCAATGTCAATTAATAAAACGAGATGAATGGTAAACACGTTTGGGTTTGACATCACTTTTTAAACGGAAGATTACGAGACTCGACCCAAGCTCTATTGTTCAAAGTCAATGTTATTGAAGGATTTCGAAAAAATATACTACTTACCTATTCTGGATTTCTGGAGCGTCGCATACCAATTTGCTTTGGGCGCACCAATAAAGCACGTTTAGTTTGTAACGCGCGGATCGAGGTACAAGCGAGATCAAAAATATGCTTACGGACACGGACAAAGTGATCAGATATTGTAGTAGTAGTAGTAGTAAACACTTTATTGCACAAATCAAGTACATACAAGGAAAACAAACTTAATGGTAGATATTTGTACAAAGGCGAACTTATCCCTTTAAGGGATCTCTTCCAGATCTCTTCTATTGTATACGTGAAGTGTGTCTTTTAGTTAAGGGCATACATTTACTCAGATATCTTTGAACCTTTCGAAATGACATTTGATTTTTGACAGTGGCTTTTTGGTGAAGGAAAACATTTTTTTAAATGACACGAGTTTTCGCTCTGGCTTGGAAGAGTTGGAAGGTCAGGCAGTCGCTTTCGTAAAACAAGTTCCTACGCCAAATCTTGGGATAAGGCCTCTTTAAGGGCCAATTTTTTTTTCGTTGTAGTTTTTTTCGTTAGGTTAGGTTAGGTAGTTAGTTAGGTTGGAAGAGATAATTCTGTGCAAGTAAATAAAAAAATACAATATGGCGCCGAAAACAATTTTTTTCCATACATTTTATCCACTGAGTTACGAAAATCCCATACGTTTTGTCACTCAATGGAAAAAAATTGGGGGACACTGTAGGAAATCGTGCACATATTGTTCAGAATCAGTAGCTCTCCCGACCTACCAATTTTCATACAATTCCAAAAAAAACTACAACGGCAAAAAAATTGGCCCCTAAGCGGATTTGAAATCTTGGAATGCGGTATCTATATATGAAATTGAGCCCTGCCAAGGCAATCTTAGGAAGCTTAACAGCTATAAATATTTTCCATTGGCCATTTACCTCCAAAACAACGTAACTGTCTCAACAGCTCCCACGACTTACGACTTTGTGTAAATAATCGGAGTAGTCGTGACCGTTTACTGGGATTTTTATAGATTATCGATCACACTCATCTTAGTTGTTCGTAATACCCGTAATGGATAGTGAGTAATAGATAATTTGTAGCAAAGATTAGTGGTTAAGGCGATATATATCGATTGAAAGAGACACCCTTTGTTTTTCGCTCACGACAAAACGGGATGCAACCCTCTCCGAGAATGGCTTTTTAGACAAATCTCGTTAAATATCTGACTGTGTGCAGGTTTATTAAATTTCCTCTTGTCAGTACCTAGATGAGGTAAAATACCATCATATATTAACTTAATCGTGTCTTTTAATAATGCGTTGATTTAGTAGGCTGAGGAAAAAAAGGAAAATATAGACTCGACTTTGGATTTATTTTCTATCGAGAAAATTTTAAGCAATCATGTTTCGCTATTGTCAGTACCACAATCATATAGTCAAGAATCATATATCTGAAAATCAGCCCAGCTGTCTGTTATCTTTTCACGCTAAAACCGCTGGACCGATTCAGATGAAATGTAGTATGGAAGTAGTGAGTCCCGGGGAAGGGCAGGATACTTTTTTATCTCGGAAATCATCCCTTAAGTAGGTTTGTATGGAAGAGCGATTACTAGGTAAGAAATTGAAATTAAATTCTAGCAATTAAATTCTAACGCGATGAACGAGTTCTACGCGGACAAAGTCACGGGCAAAACTAGAAGATAGAATAAAATGAGTGATTGGGCTTTCAATTACTATAAGTAATTTGATTCTGTCGCCTTGGTTTACTTATTGTCTCGCTAGAGGTGTGAAAAGTAGAGTATACTCCACGTGGATAAAACTGTTTATATCTTGGGCGCTTAAATCCCTCACTACACTCAGGACTTAGTCTTACTCATTACTCCCTCGCTCCGCTCAGGAGTAAAATCAGGAGTCCTTCGTTACGTTCAGGATTCAATATCGCGCCCGTGACATAAAACAGTGCTTTATCCCCTTGGTGTATAATCTACTATTAATCCTCACATGTACCTACAATAAAGAGAAAATATTTGGGGTTTTCCCGGGCTCAGATCGATTGCTCGTTCCCGAAAACCCCCACACCACATACCAAATTTCATCAAAATGGTTAGAGCCGTTTCCGAAATCCCCGAAATAAATAAATATATATAGATAGTATATATATATAAATATAGATACTAATCCCAATAAGGCTTGTTTCCCCTCGGGGTTGGAAGGTCAGATGGCAATCGCTTCCGTAAAACCAGTGCCTACGCCAAATCTTGGGAATAGGTAGCGGACCATGAGCGGACCCCAGGCATCCTTCAGGATGCAACTGTACTGGGATAACGCTAGGAGAATGATGATATATATAGATACAAGAATTGCTCGTTTAAAGATATAAGTTTTTTTACCAAATTTCAAGTTCATAGGTCAAAGGGAAGTCTAAAAAAAATCTTACGAACATAATTTTGTGAGACGACGGATGCACGGACTTTTAGTATAATGTCTCCTAACTAGTCCAAAGTCCAAACCAAACCGAAGTTAAACTTTCTGTATTCGACCATTCCTTCCGCAACTCCATTGTGACCACTCGTTTATCAAGGTTTAGCTAGTAATAATGTGCAATTTTAAGCGCGATTTAGGCGACTTCCCGATTTATCGGTGCGGAGGCAGTACGATATGAGAAAAGTGTCAAATGTCAGTGTCATCTGTCAGTCGAGTCTGTACCATTTTTTACTGCGCCCCTACATTTAAATGAGTGCTTCCTGACTGGCGCGGGATGCGAGGTAGCGGGACGATGCGAAGCGAAGGCACTACCTATACTGATCCGCTTCTGCGCATGATATTACTACTGCGCAAAAGTAATACTGACAGTGTTCCGTCAAGTGAGAATCTTTGCGACGTTAGTAAATTTACGTAAAAGAAGAAAATGTCACATATGGACCCCACCCCGCCAAGTCAGGAAATCGTCTTAGACTAGCATCGTGCGTGCAATTTTCAGTGAATTTTCATTACATTGCAGGGTTTGATCGTATTCACCTTACCTCGGTAGACCGCAGCTAGCAATGTACAGAAACTTGCATGAAAGTTCCTGATAATGTAAATCGGCCTAGTTCTTTATCAACATTTTTGAGAACTAAATACTAACTACCTAGCCTCGGAGAAGCAATTTAACCCAAGCATGACATACAGCTTTATAAAAATTTTAACTACGACATCCCTATATCACAGACGGTTTCTATAAAACAGCACCCTATTACCCATCCAGTAAGATCCCAATTACAGTCACAACCAATCCAAATACGAGCTTGCGTAAACCACCTTCATATTGTCCAAGCACCTTAGGTACAACGTATTAGCATACTTATATTAAACCTTCAAAAGCAAGAAGTCTTATAGCCACATCTAAGTCATTTACAAACGCGACTCTATCTTAAGGACTTAAACTACATTTTTAATGGTTTTTAGTAGGTTTGTGTCGTTTTGGTTTTGCAGTGTCATCGTAATTTGCAAGGAAGGCTGCATTGTATTCGAATCGCGTACAAATTTGTATAATTCGACCCCTGCACATGCGCAGCATGGTGAGACGATTTGTAGGTTAGAACAGCTTCCTGATACGAGACCTAGAAATCTGGTTTACTAAGCTACACTGGCCATCTGCTGGTTTAGAGAACCAGCGACACAACTCCCAGTAGCTTGATTCCACTCAGTGAGTGAGTGAGTGGCATAGAGCTGAGCGTTTTTTTCAATAAGCGTTTCGTAAAACGCTTTCGCTTACAGTAACGGAATAACAGTTTCTTATGAGAACAAAAAACAGTTTTTATAAAAACGACCACCAAAGCTGCAATGCAACGCAACAATGAAACTACACTACATGAAAATAGAAATGAAACGTAAAACTGACATAACTCAAACTATAACCTATAACTTTCATTGTGTAGCGATCGAAACGAAACAAAACTTAGCTTTGTTCGGGTGGGCGCGCTTTGTGCCAAAAACGTTGTGTATTGATGATTGACAAAAATGCGCTCTATTCGCAAGATGTTAAGGCTTAATTTTGAAAATTCATTCATAAATATTTCTTTCATTCGTTTCGTTTTGTCGGGCGCCGCAGTGAAAAAAACTGGTTACTTTTAAAACTGTTTCGTGAAACTGTTTCCAGTATCTCTAGTATAAGTTTTTTCGAAACATAAACTAATTCGAACGCGTTTGCGTTTTGTCTCAAAATGTATGAAAACGCTCTCACCGAGTTTGAAATACGCGCGTTCATCGGTTAGCAACAAATGTTATACTCGCTGTTTTAGTTTCCACTAGTGACCACCAGAGGCGCTGTTCACGTTTTCATACCACTTTCATACATTTTGAGACAAAACGTAAACGCGTTCGAATTAGTTAATGTTTCGAAAAAACTTATACTAGAGCCACTGATAATGAAAAGCTGTTACGTTTCGTTACACTTAAAAGTCGCAACGACCCAGCTCTAGTGGCACTCACAGTACTCACACCCTAATAGACGACACACGTAGACACTACGCATGTATAGCTCAACATACAACCATGGCTCACCCGCGCTCGTGAGATAAAAGTACTCATACTATGTTGCTACTTAGGTTACTTACCTACTTGACATCGTCAAGCACTGGCATAAGAGGAAGGTAACGGTCAGTGAGCTAATTATTATAACAATTTCCTGTTTAGTTGTAATATATTGTAATATAACAATAAACGGTCACGCTGGACGATTGCGGGATGCACGGTAATTGTTGCATTGACCGAGAAAAATTACTCTAAGGTTATAATGCAATTAATTTCTAAGTAACTCTATTATTCATGTGTAGAAAACTGTGCGGCAAGGAAGGGCGTAACGCGTCTGTTTTTCTAGTAAGATAAGATGTTTTTTGCAAGGAATTTGTTCGTCTGCACGGCCAACAATAAGTGCGGTAGGATTCCGCGGTTTCTTAGAATTGCAGTCTTCAAGGAAGAAGTTACTATGACGGATGGTAAAGCCTGGGATTCACTAGGGGACAAAGGTCCTGCGACAGGTGTCGCCAGCGACGTCGGATGAAGTAGCGCGATGTTGCCGGGCTTCGCTCGACATGTCTGGCAACATCGCGCGACACGTGTCGCCTGCGACGTCGGGTGAAGTAGCGCGATGTTGCCGGGCTTCGCTCGACATGTCTGGCAACATCGCGCGACACGTGTCGCCTGCGACGTCGGGTGAAGTAGCGCGATGTTGCCGGGCTTCGCTCGACATGTCTGGCAACATCGCGCGACACGTGTCGCCTGCGACGTCGGGTGAAGTAGCGCGATGTTGCCGGGCTTCGCTCGACATGTCTGGCAACATCGCGCGACACGTGTCGCCTGCGACGTCGGGTGAAGTAGCGCGATGTTGCCGGGCTTCACTCCACATGTCAGGCAATATCGCGCGACACGTGTCGCCGGCGACGTCGGGTGAAGTAGCGCGATGTTGCCGGGCTTCGCTCGACATGTCTGGCAACATCGCGCGACACGTGTCGCCTGCGACGTCGGGTGAAGTAGCGCGATGTTGCCGGGCTTCGCTCGACATGTCTGGCAACATCGCGCGACACGTGTCGCCAGCGACGTCGGGTAAAGTAGCGCGATGCTGGCGGACTTCGCTCGACATGTCTGGCAACATCGCGTGACACGATCTCGCTATGGAAATAAGTGGCGCGATGTCGCCAGATATGTCAGGCGAAGTTTCGCGAAGTCGCACGACTTCGCCTGACGTCGCTGCGGACATAAATCGCCAGATCATCATCATCCTCCTAGCGTTATCCGAGTACAGTTGCATCCTGAAGGATGCCTGGGGTCCGCTACCTAATCCCAAGATTTGGCGTAGGCACTAGTTTTTACGGAAGCGACTGCCATCTGACATTCCAACCCCGAGGGGAAACTAGACCTTATTGGGATTAGGCTTTGTCAAGTGAGTGGGTAACTTGACTGTTAGAAGTTCTCAAACCGCCCGAAGGCCTCCAACTTGGCTTAACGACTGCTGCCATATACAGCAACCGGGATCAACGGCTTAACGCGCCTTCCAAAGCACGGGAGCGCTCAGTTAGTAACCACTCAAAGCGGTCACCCATCCAAGTCCTGACCGCTGCCCACGTTGCTTAACCTTAGATACCGCAAGCTGTAGGTACCCGGCGCCGCTGGGCCACGAGCGCTCCAACATAAATCGGCCGGCTTCGCTTGACTTGTCGCTGACACAATGTCGTGTGATATTTGTTCCCTAGTGAATCACCGGCTTAATGCTTGGCATTTTTATTTTGAAACAATGCTTATTAAGACAGTAACTTTTATGATAATACTCGTAGTTTGGAGAATTAAGTATGCAATTTACCTCGTCATGCCAGTAGATAAACCCCACAAGGTGGACTGATGACCTGGTAAAGGTCGCGGGAGTTCGCTGGATGCGGGTGGCGCGGGACCGGTTATTGTGGCACTGTTTGGGGGAGGCCTATGTCCAGCAGTGGACGTCTTTCGGCTGACGATAATTATCACAATGTTAGGTGGTACTCATACTTTGCTCGCGTTTAGCCAAATTATTTTTATTTTTCATACCTGCTTTTCAGAAAGGAGTAATTTTGGCCCTCGGCCAAGGGATCAAAGCTATACTTTTGTCCCTCATTTAAAGGCAACAAGGACTCTGCCTCATATATGGTGTGAAAGCAGTATGTGCCGTCTAATAATATTTGTAAGACAATTCATGTTTTTAGCAGCGGGACTCATAGGCGGTGTGAAATGTACTATGTGTCCCGCGGTAGCCAAATTATTTTCGTCTTAGGTCTTAGGCGTAAACACATGAATCTCTTGCTACGCACAAAATTCAATATACCTACTTACCGCCCTCGCCGTAAATATATTATTTTGCTCCCTTGAGGCAAAATCTACTATTTACGGCCTATGTGGTATTGGGTTAGATTAGCACCACACCATCACCTCTCAGAATGTCGCAAAATAATTATCGAACCTGCTCACAAAATTTCACGAGAACCTAATGAGAAATACGACCTGTAGAGGAGAACAGACTTACGAATGCATTTTGCACTAGCTGAAACGGGGACCTTCGTTTCACTTGGTCCGTAGTTATCACTGCAATGTCACTTCCTCTAAACGTTGCTCGTGGGGCAAATAAAAGCATAAGAAGTACCTTTATTTGGAATCAACATAATATTAAAAACAGTATAAACAACTAAAACTAGACCTAGAAATAAAACTAAAGCATAAGTGTATGTCAGAATACGCTATTTGACTAAATTTTTTTTATAATGCCAATCGAACCAGTTTTTAGAGACGATCAAATGTCTATATGGGACCAACAACTATTAGAGCACAATAAATGGCTAAAATTAGGGACAAACCTAGCTCGACGCTAGCGGCCCTCAAATAGGCTCCTACAAATTGGCCCTGGCAAATGACGTCACTTGCACAGCATTCGACCAACCGTTGTATGGGAAAATTAGTATTTTGCTGTTTTAGTCATAAAATAGTATTGTCTGTTTTAGTCATAGTTGCCATACAATTTATTTTTTTATTTTTACATAAGCATTCTATTGATACCTTTAATTTGAATTTTGGACGGTAAAAAAAATTACATAATTTTCCGAGGTTTTGATGATTCATCTTTTTATGATTTTGGTAAAATTTTATAATTCACGATTTATTGTGATATTTTGATGGCTAACTATCCAAAAAGTGACACTGTGTTATAAATTTTAACATGTGTCAAATACCCCATTGGTAAAAACGGCAGGTCTTTGAAGGGTCACCTCCAGAAATTTGCTGCTCTCTGAGGTCTCCAAAACCAACATAACTAATTTTAAACTAGATTTATCATTTCGTTTTATTGTTTATTTTCGACACGATACTGATGACAGAACGGCAAATCTTTCAATCGTAAACATCAATGACATCATCATATAGGTAACTACATAAATTTGTATTGTGTGTAAACACAATGCAAATTTATCATACAACGGTCAAAACATAAACATAGCCTAATAATACCTTCGCTTCCCAAAAAAGCCATGTTTTTGTTGCGATACTTGCGATCCCAGCAACGCAAAAAAATAATAATCATATGGTGCACAATGCCTGGGATTTTGGATCGGTTCTTCCACCTTTTTACACTGCTGCGAACATTCCAGAAATTTCACCTTGAAGGTCTCCAAAGATCGTTGACTTGATAAAAAAAAAACAATCGAAATTGCAACCGTGTGTGACGACCATCGTATTCAGACACCCGACAAGCAGGCGGCATTATACGCTTCCATTCTGCGTCTAATTTGGTCTTATACGAAAACAACACATTTAATTTTTTGTTCACTCTAATTGTTCTGTTTTTCGTTGATTAAGTCTAATTTAGATTAGAAAACGAATATTTTATAGGTAGTGCGTACTGCCAACCGGTTCCAACCGCAGTAAAATTCGATATTCATGGGTTGTCTCTATGTATAGATACCTACAGAGATTACTGCGGGAAATGCTCAATTAAAAAGAAGATAATTTCGCTATATTTACAGCTGATGTTCTACAAGTATAATGACCATTCTAGAAAGGTCTTGAATTTTCCTCGCCTATTATCGGCACAGATTGAGTGTACAACTGTAGACCAAGTTTAAAAATAGCAAGACGCTCCCGCCGGCACCCGCTACGAATCCTAACCTACAACTCAGTAATAACTTTCTACTCAACGTGCGCTGTTGACGTACAAAAAAGCTTAAAATGTCCGACGTTGGATTCTTCAAAAAATTCCACGACACTATAAATGAGAAAATAGACGATGTAACGCGAAATAATTTCGCCAATTTGGAGTCGGACGCGAATCGTGTGTCCTACTTGTGCGGTCTACCTTTGATACGGAATTACGAGTTGGGTGTAAAATGCCAAGAAATGCCGAGGAAAGATGTTCAGAAGGCTAAAGAGTTGAAGGACAGAGGCAACGCGGCGGTGCAGAAAGGAGATTGGCGGCAGGCGATGCAGCTGTACACGGAAAGTATGGTTTTCATGCCGAAACAAGAAAGTGAGTATTTCTACACGGCAGTATGTCATCCAAGTGAGACAATAAGCAAAAAAACCGGCTAAATGCGTGTCGGACTTCGCACAGTATTTGTTGTTAAAATATAATATGTAATAATGAACATTATCACCAAATTTCAAGTTCTTTGACTTCCCATTGACCTACGAGAAGTCAAAAAATTATTCGGAAAAAAATTGTGACATAGGGACGGACGGACGCGTGAGTGACAGCAATAGGGTTCCGCTTGGACCCTTCGGGTACGGAACCCTAAAAAGGCGACACACCGGCCGTCGTTTACCCGTTTACCTGAGTAATATTTTCCTAACTAAGTACATTCTTTTAAAGCATGGCGAATTTTATTTACTGATTTTTCTCCCGATTATTGTGGAATTTCTATTGTTTATCGATCTTTACAAATATTTATATACCTAGGTACTTAACGACAACAAATTCATGATTCATATTAGTTATATCCATATAGCTTATGATTTCCATAGATATATAAATGGTTGGATGTAGAACTTATAATATAATATTGCTGGATACAATGATTGGCTTGCGATGAGTTGTTATGCTGCATAAAAATTTGTACGGAACCCTCAGTGCGCGAACCCGAATGACACTTGACGTTTTTTTAACACATAAAAATTTTAAAACTGTTACCATCGAAAATCGTAACGTCACTGTATATACATATAATCTTACAAACTTCTGAACGTTTACGTCCTCTATACGTCCCAGTGTTCGACAAATTAGTGCCCAATAGATAACATTACTGCATTAAGCCTGGGTAAAGTAAATAATACCGGCTAAGTGCGTGTCGGGCCACGCGCTTTGTAGAATTCCGTAGAAGTCCACCCGTTATATAGGTATGTGGACTTAAATTTCTAAACGTATATTTACTGTTTTTGACCAAATTCCAAATTACACGCGTGTACTAACCATTGACTTATGTACAGTCAAGTGCAAAAATATGTATCGAATAAATCCTCTCATAAATATGTACCAAAACCTTAATTCACCGACATAAGAGCTATGGGACATCTTTTTGAGCAAGTTGTATGCACCCATATTTTTGCACTTGACTGTACATGGCGAATCTATAAGGGTTTCTTGTTTACTACGGAACCCTAAAAACGCATTCCACTAATCAATTAATTGTCTTGGCATGCAATTCCATTTGTAGGGGAGTGTTCATGTCCACTGCAGTGAACTTAATTAACCATAAACATCGACTCAAGTAACAAAGCTAATGGAATTATACCATCGATGAAAAAATGATTCACATACCTACATATAAATAATCAAGCACTTACTTGTAATGGAATCTTGTTCTTGATTATTGGAAGTTGATTGGCGGCAATTCCTTAGTTCATTTAATGACTGGCTAGTTACATCACTACGAATAATGTAATGTTGCTCTAAAAATTTTACTAGGGACTTTTTGAAGTGAAAACTTCTTTAGCGGCGCTGAGCACTTTTGTACTGGTGAAAAATTGTTAAACTCGCGACAGATTTTAAGATTCTAAGACCAGCTAGTTGACCCCTCCTAGTATCGTGATTGCGATGTTAGGAGGGGCGAAAAGCTAGATGCGTAAGACACAATGATACTCGGGACATAATATTATGTATATACATATTATGTAAATGGATTATGCGAATATGAATATGAACATGAGTATGAATATGGATACGGATACCGATACCGAAACGGATACGGATACGGATATGAATATCTTTGTTATTTCTTTATTGAGTTTTCACTTCTGCCGGCACTCCCGGAGTGCAACCCGTTGTTTTCTTTATCTTCTTTTTTCAAGCCGTCCTCTCCCGGCGAAAATTCAAATAGTTAAAGATTCGTGTGTAACATAATAATTATTATACGAAGCGCTTCCTCGCATACTTTTTGACACGGACAAAGTTATTGGTATCATAGAAAAAATTTACCAAAATCATAAACATGCAGGCTATAGGTACGTAAGCGTATAAAACAGGACAAGTGCGAGTCGGACTCCCTATAAATACGACTTTCAGATTATTTTTACCCGACTGCAAGGCAGGGTTATTTGATGATTCTAAACAAATTAGTAACAGTTTAAAAAAAATCAAAATGATTAATCCTATAAGGGTTCCGTTTTCTCTTTCCTGACTCTTCTGAGGTACACAGCAAAATGTCATCTTGCTCGAATTTGAAGCAGCCCAACTGGGGAAGTACCTCCGCCTTGCACAGTGTTGAGAGCGAGGGACCTTTTGCCCCTTCTGCTGTCAACACGGTGATTTTTTTTATACAACGACGGTGGCAAACTAGCGTGCGGTCCACCTGATGGTAAGCGGACACCGCAGCCTATAGACGCTCGCAACTCCAAAGGAGTCACGTGCGCGTTGCTAACCCTGTATATAATTTGACATTTGAGGATTCACTGTGTGCGTGTGAATCCTCGAAATTTACAAATGGTCGGCAACGCACACGTTACTCTTTTGGAGTTGCGAGTCTATAGGCTGCGGTGTCCGCTTACCATCAGGTGGACCGCACGCTTGTTAGCTACCATCGTAGTATAAAAAAATTACAACCCGAAAAAAGGAACAAGAGGTTTTCACCTGCTTTAGGGATCGTCCTAATATAACGCGATCGATCACGCGATGATCGCAAGTTCAAACATATTGAACGCGAACAGTGGGGCTAAGATGATCGCTTATATGTCGGACATATAGCATTCGTCCCTTACTGTCAAGTATGTAAGTGCGAGAGCGACGAATCCTATATGTTCCTATACCTATATCCTATACGCGGTCGCGCGATTGTCAATTAGGACACCTGTTCGCGGTAAATATGTTTGATCGCAAGTTCGCGCGAGCAAAACTCGCGCGAACTTGCGATGATCGCGTAGTCGCGTTGTATTAGGATTTGTTCAATTGTTCCAGATGAAGAGCTGTCAATCCTGCTGGCGAATCGCTCAGCAGCCCTCAACCACATGGGGCTGCACGAGGATACCCTGGCGGACATCAGACGCTGCCTGACCCTGGGTTACCCGGAGCACCTCCGGTACAAGGTGCAGGAGCGCAAGGCCAGGTGTCTGCTGGTGCTGCAGCGGAATCAGGAGGCGGTTACTGCGTTCCAGTAGGTGCCATACCTACTAGCTCGTTCACTACCTTCTAGCTCAGTTCACGTGCCGGAAATGTGGACGCGTTTGTCAATCCCGGATTGGATTATATACCTATACGGGAGGAGTTGTCTCTCGCGTGCAGACGCTGTTTAAATCATCTGTCAAGATGTAATAGGCCCGATGATGATGAGCTCGTTCTATAGTTCTGACGAAAGCTTCTACATAAATAAATAAATTTAAAAAAACGTTTGATCTCCATACAAACTATTAGGCACTGAGACGCCACCATTACAGAGATACACTCATTACAAAATAGCACTGCTCTGTGATAATAAACAATAGATAAGCACAGTATGCAATATTTGGACCTTATCTCCCGAACATAAAGTGCTAGAATGTATACATTATTATGAAGCTTAAATAAAGTCTTTTGATGTGGGCAAAAGCCGCCTGTTTGTTCGTCAATTATTATTATTAAAAATGTACTGTGTGAGGAGATAACATTAAATGTATCTTATTGCCGCGCACGAAGGTCGTAATTTTTTGGCTTTCAATCTACGAGTCGGCAAATCACAATTTTTTTTATCTTTCAAAGCAATATTTTTAGTTGGCGCGGTTTGTTAAAAAGCAAAAGCGGCCAGAAATCTGACACTTTCTTATCTCATTGTTTGATCTTTTATGTCAAACAAATCTTCATTTGTTATTTGGGTCATAACACTTGCAAAAACAAAAGTCGTCTCTCCTGTGTTCAATAATTAACGGCTTATGAGCATGTGAGTTATGATTTTATTACATGGATTTATAGAACCGGAGACGCCGCTTATGCGGGTTACTAGACCAATCCAAAATTAAGCTTTGTAGCCCTTAACTTTTGATATGTCCACAGGAAAGACGCGACCCTAAATCTGTTTATGACCCATTTTCTCACATATGAGGGTTTACGCCTCTCTTTAATCTAATTGGCATTTTCGGTCTAGGGTTGATTCTCTTCAAAAGATTTGATATATTAATCTTGTTTGGGTCATTGTCAGTCGGAAAAACAAAAGTTGTCCATTCGGTGGTCAATACGTAGTTAACGGCTTGTGTGCATGTAATTTACGTTTTTATTACATGCATTTATAGACACGGAATTACAGATTATGCGGGTTATCAGATCAATCGAAAATTAAGCTTTGTATATAGCCCTTAACTTTTGACATGTCCATCAAAAAGACGCGCACCTAAATCTGACAATGACCCGTTTGGTAACAGCTAAGTAATAATGTATTTTTACAGAGAAACAATCAAAGCCCTCGACCGGGCCTCTAAGCTGGCCAGCGACAAAAGACAGAAGATGATAGCAGACGCCAAACTAATGATCGAACTGCTAAACAAAGGCATGGTGCTGGCCGGAAAACCGAAGGATCCAGAGCCTCTTAAAAAAACACCACCCAAACCAAAGCTGACTGGAAAACAGAACCCGAATTATCCAGCGGCATCGGAAGCTGTTCAGATAGAATCCAGTGAGGATAAAGGAAGGTATGCGATAAAGGTTTGGCCACACCGAACCTGTCACAAAATTTCACCTAGAATCGGTTGAGAAATGCGACCTGTTGAGACAGGTGAGCATTAGGGAATGCAAACCGGTTAACCGGTTTTCGATCGAATACAGTTTGACAGGACTGATAACCTTAACGAGTCGTCCTACGTGGGGTGGGCGAATTAGACGCGACGGCGAAGCGGCGCGGCGCGGCGCGAACAGGCCCGTCTTTCCCACTGGGCACTTTGGGCACGTGCCCAGGGCCCCGTAATCCATAGGCTCCCACGGGGCCCCCTTAGTTGCTAGATCAAGGTGCTGTATCAAGGCCATAGGGGGCCCATTATCCCAATGTGCCCAGGGCCTCGAATTGGTTAAAGATGGCCCGAAGCAAAACAAACAGTCGATACCCATTGAAGTGTCCTCTATGTCCTATGTGAGCGAAACTCTGCGAAACGCTTCGCCGCGCATTCCTGTATCGCCGCGCCGCCGCCGCTTCGGTTCGCTTCGCGTTCGTTCGCCCACGTACCACGTAGGACAACGCGTTAGTGTAGTGGGTCCGAAATTAAAACTCGTGACTACAATTTATCGTCAATTTTATTCATGCCACAAAAACTTGTACGTCTGCTCACCATACCTTTAATTCAAAGGTACGCAACAGCCACCAGGGATATTTCGGCGGGCGATGTGTTACTTATCGAGAAGCCACACAGCGGTGTCCTTTTGAGCGAGTTCGCGAGGACGCACTGCCAGCACTGTTTTAGGAAGTAAGTCTATAAGTATTTTTATTAGTCTGTATTTGTGTCCCACTGCTGGGCAACGGCCTCCCCGCTTTTCCTCCACTCGGCCCTATTTTTGTCTGCTCCCGCTCCCGCCAATCTGAGCAGAACGCGTCCAAATCGTCCCGCTATCTCCTTTTTGGTCTGCCTCTGCTCCGGTAACCGCCTTGCAGGGTCCACTCCGTACTTATCTTGGCCCATCTTTCCAAGTCTATTAGTATATGTATATTAAATAATTGTAGGGCATTAATGGCATTAATGAACTGTAACTGAAACCGAGCGGATACTGTAAGTGAACATACCCAATTACCCATAATACGTGACCCCGTTTAGAGCAGGGAGGGAGTCCTCAAAACACAAAGCTTGGTCACGATTCCTAAACTCACAGCACCCTTTCCAATGTCACAATCGTCTTTTTTAGGGTTCCATACCTCAAAAGAGAAAAAACTGAAGCCTATATAGGATGACTTCGTTGTCTGTCTTTCAAGACCCTCCTTCTCGGGAACACATGGAGATATCGAGTTGATATTAAATATACTCAACACTACAGTACCTTGAAGCTGTAAAAAATCAAACTTCTAAGTTACGGCATCGGGCGGACGGACATATCCGGTGAACGTGCACCTCAGATGTCCGCGACAGGAGACGTTTAAGCACCCCTTGATGGCAGACAGCGACTTACATCGTTTCCTTTCTTTCTCTTCTTCTTAGTCGTGCACTCTTGTCAGAATGATCGTGGTTATGGGTTGGCTTCTTCTGTATGAATTGCAGCTTTTACGAGCTTTCTCCACCTCTCTCTATTTGTAGCATTGCGTCAAGGGGCTTGCAGTGGGAGGAGCGCGTCGCTTTAAATGCCTACCGCTCGCTCGGCCCGGGGCCGGCCGTCAGTTGAGGGCCGCCCGCCGCCGCGCGAACGCGTCTATATGCACGTTACCGCTGCCGCCGCAGACTGGAACGCGACGAGCGACGAGTCGATAGCCCTAGCGCTACACGTGCCGCGTGTGAATGAATACAAGTTATACGATAGACAGAGATGCACAGAGTAGGCATGTTTTTTATGCCTAAACGCCGTTTTTGTTAGAAAGTGAAGCTTCTGTACTTGTACTATTACTTATTCTGTGATTGCGTGCACACTCAGTTAGGGAACATTTTGCCATTGATTTTATGAGATCTGTCCATCTTGTAGGTGACCGGCCGCGAGAACGTTGCCCCTCCACTCTCCCCTGCACTACTATTCTAGTCGCTCAATGAGGGCTACCGGTTTTGTGCTCACCAGTTGGCGCCACTGCGCTCTCAGTCCAGCTGTCACAAGTTTGTTATTGGTTATTATGGGCGTAAAAACCAAATTTAAATCCATACATTAAAACCGCACCCTAAATATTTTTATTGAACATCCCTTATTTTAGCGTAGTCCCGTTTTGGTCGGAAATAAGTATGACATAAGTTAACGAACGTTAAAATTATCGCAAAACACTGAAATTCGTTGACCCGTAACTCATATTTGCCATTATCAAGCTCAGATATTGCAAAATAGTCACTATATTAAGCTAATTAGAAATAAACCCGAGTAACCCACCCACAAACTATGAAATTTGACATTTCGGAGGACTGACATCACACTAGCGCCTCTAGCGGCGAATCCATACGCGGTAGCCCTCATTGACCTTTCGTTGCGGACGATATGACCATGGGCCTCATAAGAAGGCTCAAAGTCACTCAGAGGGCAATGGAGATTGCTATGCTGGGAGTTTCTCTGCGTGATCGCATCAGAAATGAGGCCATCCGTAGCAGAACCAAAGTAACCGATATAGCCTTTCGAATCGCTAAACTTAAGTGGCAGTGGGCGGGGCACATTGCACGTAGAACCGATGGCCGTTGGGGCCGAAAGGTTCTCGAGTGGCGACCACGGACCGGAAGGCGCAGCGTGGGTAGACCCCCCACAAGGTGGACTGATGACCTGGTAAAGGTCGCGGGAGTCCGCTGGATGCGGGTGGCGCAAGACCGGTCATTGTGGCACTCTTTGGGGGAGGCCTTTGTCCAGCAGTGGACGTCTTTCGGCTGATATGATGATGATGATGATGATGATATGTCCAAAAATTTTCAAAATGCTTCCTTTCTTTACAGATGTCCAATACCGCTGCCGTGCTCAAACTGTCCCAACGTGGTATTCTGCAGCGACAGTTGCCAAGACGCCGCACAATCCTACCACGCATACGAATGCCACATCCTCCCCTTCCTCTGGCTATCAGGCTGCTCCATCACCTGCCACATCGCCCTCCGTATGATCACCCAAAACAAGAAAGACTACTTCAAAAACCTCAAAGACTTGGGCACCAAGCCTTCAGGACCATACAAAACTGAAGACTACAGGAACATCTACCATCTAGTGACGCATGAAGCTAAGAGGACTAAGCAGGATTTCTTGCACAGAACCCAAATGACCGCTTTCCTGGTAAAGCTGCTTGAAATCTGCGGTTATTTCGACGGGAGACCGCGGAAAACTCCATTAGAGAGTAACGATGTAAAAACTATGGGTGTCAATGAGATCTACAAGGACGACATTGCAGTTATCGGCGGGTTGATATTGAGGAATTTGCAGGTGCTTCAGTTTAATGCTCATGAGGTGTTTGAACTGCAGTGTCCCAAGCCGAAGGTGGGGCAGAATGTGATAAAGCACGCCGGGAAATCAGTATTCGTGGCCGGTGCGGTGTTCCCAACTCTAGCGCTGTTCAACCATTCATGCGATCCTAGTGTCGTGAGGTGAGTACAAAGTTAACATTTTACACTTACCATGAGTTTGCAATGTTTGCATTACCGTACTCGCTAGCGACAGCGTAAACGATTTAGTATGGCGATTCTTAGTTCTATTGCGTAACCGCCAGAGGCGCTGTACTTTTGTCCATACTAAATCGTTTACGCAATCGCTAGCGAGTACGGTAATGCAAACATTGCAAACTCATGGTAAGGGTACCGCTGCCCGCTGACTAACCAGGGAGTCACTAAGGCGGTTGTCACACTGATGCGGTTTCCGGACGGTTTCCGCAGTGCGAGCGGGACGCCGCTATAGACTTGCATTCGCTGTCGCGCTCGCACACCGCACCGTCGTGCGGAAACCGCATCAGTGTGGCAACCGCCATACTAAACTGCGCCCTCTTGATAGCGGACATGGTTCTCAGCTATGTTTTGTGTCGTTTTTTCAGGGTTCCGTACCCAAAGTGTAAAACGGGACCCTATTACTAAGACTCCGCTCTCCGTCCGTCTGTCACCAGGCAGTATCTCATGAACCGTGATAGTTAGACAGTTGAAATCTTCACAGATGATGTATTTCTGTTGCCGCTATAACAACAAATATAATACAACAAATAAATATTCAAGGGGCTCCAATACAACAGACATGTTGTTCTTGCCGTTTTTATAGATAATGGTACGGAACCCTTCGTACGCGTTCCGACTCGCACTTGGCCGGTTTTTTTATTATTAACATAATTATTTCCTATTCCTTTTCAGATACTTCATCGGCAACCGTATCGTAGTACGCGCAGTAAAGAACATCCGCAAAGGCGACGAAGTATCCGAGAACTACGGCCCCATATTCACGACTGTGCCGAAGGCGGTGCGCCAGGCCCAGCTCAGGGAGCAATACTGGTTCGACTGTACTTGCAAATCGTGCGAGGAAAACTGGCCGCTTTATGAGGAGATGACTGAGAACTATTTTAGATTCAAGTGAGTTCATCTTCATTCATCATTCTTTTTTCTAAATAAAGGAAAAAAATAAAAATTAGGCTCCGACACAGAATAGTATAATAGTATTACATATGGAACGGACACGAACCCCCCCGCACCGAGGTCAGTTACCTTGTCCCTGACAGGTCCAGGATGACAGGCCGGGTTACGATCGGATTACCGTCGCGCCTCGCGATTCGTCCGCGCCACGCGCTACGCACTCGCGCAAACAATTGACGCGTGTACCGACAGCGCACGCACACATACTTACCCACATCGCTTACTTTTCTTCCCGTGTCAGGACGATCCACGCGGATAAAGTCACGGGAATATCTACTTG
This sequence comes from Cenopis cana, assembly GCA_951800055.1. Lineage (NCBI taxonomy): Eukaryota > Metazoa > Arthropoda > Insecta > Lepidoptera > Tortricidae > Cenopis > Cenopis cana. Next base: position 1,968,884 of record OX637471.1, on the reverse strand, counting down.
AACTCCATATAAATAAGTTACATAATCGTTTGCAGATGCGACTCCGATCGGCCGTGTCCCAACGTGATAGCTGTGCCACACGACGCCAAAGAATTCATGATCCAATGTGGCCTTTGTCAACAGTATACCAACATCATGAGAGGGCTCAAGTCTTTACAGGCAAGTATTTGTATTGGTACAGTCAAGGGTATCAATATGTATACATATTTTCACCATTCCATTTGAATAAAGTCCAAAAATGTAGGTATATATATTCATGCCCTCGACTGTATCCCCTTCTTTTGGAGAAAAAAGGTTTTTTTATTATTATTAAAAATGGGATTGGGGCAAAGATGAGGCCGATGGTGAAGCGAGCTCACCCAGAGGCGTATTTGGGCCATTTTACAGAAAGGTGTACACTCGACTTTTTTTTTAATTTTGATAAATCGGGTTTATTTTACTCAGAATCGAAAGCACTTTCGAATGATATAGGATAAAAAAAGTGTCCCAAGATTTTAAAAAAAAAAGGTCGAGTGTACAACTTACCGTAAAATGGCCCATTTACCCTAGGGCCAAAGGGGCCATGGCCTAGGGCGGCAGGCCGCCCTTCGCAGCACCTTCACAGCATTTTTTGGGCGCCTTTTTTTGAATTCTGGGGCGGCGAAACTACGGCAAAATACGCCCCTGAGCTCACCCAGAAAACGCCTATTCACTCGTGTCTAAACTAAAATAGGTCCAGGTTATATAAACTCGGAGAAACAGAAGCCAGCAGGGAATTCCAAACCTTAGCAGTGCGCATTATAAAAGATGACGAAAATAGCTTGGTTCGAGTATGTTTCACAGAAATTATTGTTTCGCAACAATTTGTTTCATAAAAACTTTTTTTTATGTACAACTAAAATGCCACTGTTTAGAACCCTAGATCTACCAGAAAAGTAGGTTAACTAAGGTTAGAACTGCGACCTATTTGCATTTTTTTTTCTATGAAATGAACATTCTACGAAACAATATAGGAAACTTTTGTCTGTGAAACAAAGTACAAGTAGTACAACCATTTGTATTAGACGAAGGCAGATCGGCCTGTTACAACTTACATAATACTGCAGAGTACCTATATACGATCGGCCACACCGCTATGTGGCGTTTACGGCCATAAAAAGTGACGATAAAATCTATCGTGCTAGCTTGGTTAAGTAAGGCGATATATCGATTGAAAGAGACGCCCTTATGTTTTTCGCTCACGACAAAACGGGATGCAACACTCTCCGAGAATGGCTTTTTTAGACAAATCTCGTTAAATATCTGACTGTGTGCAGGTTTATTAAATTTCCTCTTAACAGAGTTTAGATGAGGTAAAATACCATCATATTAACTTATTCGTATCTTTTAATAATGCATTGTTTTAGTAGGCTGAGTAAAAAAGAGAAAATATAGACGAAACTTTGGACTTTTTTCCTATCGAGAAAATTTTAAGATATCATGTTTCGGTCAGTACCACAATCAGTCAATGATCATATATCTGAAAATCAGCCCCTACTGTTTGCTTGTCTGGGCAGGACAGCGTTTCAAGTTACTAAATTTCTCGTTGTAGCGCCTTAACGGCGGCTGTCAATAGCTTGTGTTGGCTGCTACTTCATAGGCTCAATGATAATTGATTGAGCGTGCGAGCGTCTCTATTTCAAATCGAGCAAAAATGCATCCGCCCTGCTGTCTGCAGGTTTCATTTCTAAACCGATTCTCGTGAATAAAGAACCGATTTGTCAGTGTAATAATTTTGAGTCAACATCTAACAACCCAATTAGACGTTCAAATTCCGCATAAAAGATTACGACACGACTGAAAATTGTTTAGCAAACACCGGCGGATGACTTAACAATTTGCCATGTAAGGTGTTAGTATAACAAATCAAATCAACGCCAATGTGTTGTTTAAATAAAGGTTAATATAGCAAATTTTCCGCGATGCGGAGTGACGTAGGAAAGTATTTCAGTATCTCTAGTATATATTTTTTCGAAACATAAACACGGTGTTGATTTAAATTTGCTGACACGCTTTGATAGAGAAAGATAGCCTTATTGCGATTCCTATATTTGCGAAAAACAAAATATGTTTTCAGAATAGTTATGTATTGGGAATTAATTTAAGGGTCAAGTAACTTTTCGGCGGAATACAATTCGCTTTAAACCTTAAACTTGGGTATTAAGGTTGAAAATTTAACTCGGTCGATAAATCGTATTATGCCTGGAAAAGGGTTAAAAGTCTATTAATCTTTACGTGCCCTATCATGTAAACAAACTCTTTTTGAAGATATTAATCATTATCACACTTTTTTCTAGGGTTCAATACTTTGCGAGCTTATTTAAATATACAACAACCAACAACATTTTAAATGATGGTTATAGGGATGTTGACACCAAATAAGAAAATCAATGAATCCGAATTTCCTCGAAAAAGGCTCAAATTCTCAATCAAATAGTGAAAAAAGTAATCCAAAAGAATAAATAATTACATAATTATAAGTCTTCAAAGTTTTAGGAGGGAGCATTTTCTGTCCCTTTTCCGCAAAACGCCCCGTTGTATTGAACGATCGTCATTTACTATGGCTCTCTAGGTCAGTGACGTCACTGACCTGTAGCGTTTTCTCTCTCTAACTTAAAACATTCTAACGTTTGTAGTTTCGTTATTTTTTGAGATATTTGAATAGGATTTTCACTTTTTGGAATAGTTTTATGTATTCTTTCGTATGGAGTAATAATACATTTTGAGTCAACATCCCTATTGTGTAATCCTAGCCTCGTAAGGCCCACCATACAACAAAAAGAAACAAAGGAATTTGAGTCAATTTTCTCTATCAATAGGGTTTAAACTATTTTTTCGAAAATCGAACCTAACAAATGAAAATGCATCTCTGTTCGAATCGCAAATAATTCAAATTCCATTGAATGTACTATGTCTTAAATTTAGTACGCGGGGTCTTACGATGCTAGAGAAAAGTGTGTTAATGAGTAATGTATTCAGGAAAGGGTGAATAGACTGTATGACTTTGTACATTCAGCACAACAAAAGTCAATAATTCGTCGATGGTTAATGGTCGATAGTTTATTAACTGTGTTTTTTTCTATTGAAATAAACGCGTAAATGTCACTTCCAATAAAGTAGTAATATCACAATGCTCATACATGAAACGATAGTCTCTGGTTATCGTATGATGATTTGAAGAAAAGATAAATTTAATACAATAGTGATTTATTAAATCAATAATTACAGCCTCCACAATCCCTTAATGTGCACTATAAATAATAACATATCTACATTTATCAATACATACATACAATTTAACACAGTCGGTGGGCAAGGCAATCAACGATTCAAAAATTACAGTTTCCTGTCACAGGCGCAATGTGTTAAAACCATTCCGTCCAATGTAATACAATCATCATCATCATCATCATATCAGCCGAAAGACGTCCACTGCTGGACATAGGCCTCCCCCAAAGAGTGCCACAATGACCGGTCTTGCGCCACCCGCATCCAGCGGACTCCCGCGACCTTTACCAGGTCATCAGTCCACCTTGTGGAGGGTCTACCCACGCTGCGCCTTCCGGTCCGTGGTCGCCACTCGAGAACCTTTCGGCCCCAACGGCCATCGGTTATGTAATACAATATACATGATTAATTAAGTGAGAAAAGCCCATTTATATTTCTCTATATAAATATTTAAAATTCCTCGTCCTTTTGACCAAAAAATCCACCTTTTATGAAACCACCTTGATTTCTTTGAAATAATCTAAATCAACATAGTGCTTTGGAAGGCACGTTAAGCCGTTGATCCCGGTTGCTGTCTATGGCAGCAGTCGTTAAGCCGAGTTGGAGGCCTTCGGGCGGTTTGAGAACTTCTAACAGTCAAGTTGCCCACTCACTTGACAAAGCCTAATCCCAATAAGGTCTAGTTTCCCCTTGGGGTTGGAAGGTCAGATGGCAGTCGCTTTCGTAAAAACTAGTGCCTACGCCAAATCTTGGGATTAGGTAGCGGACCCCAGGCATCCTTCAGGATGCAACTGTACTGGGATAACGCTAGGAGGATGATGATGATGATGATGAATCTAAATCAACATACATAATTACATCAAACATGACAATTGACGATCAAAAATAAACCAAAAACAAGTACAGTGGGCCAAGAAAGTGGTCTACCAGTTTTGACAAAAGTTTCTGTGAGATCTAATTATCGCTAGGGTTGACTTTTCTAACGGAGTGTAAGAGTTGCACAAATTGACGTACGTCTATTATCTGAGATGTCTGACATATAAAGTCATGGGTTATTTTATTTTGACCTTTGTTATCAATGCAATAGGCTATTATTTTGCAATAATGTTATATATTCTTCTCTTCAATTAAAACCATTACGACCTTTTTCAAGAAAATCTTTTTGCAACTGAAATAGAAAGTATCACTGACAAATAGTGTCAAGTATTATTGTCAACCCGCTCTGTCCAGCGTGGGGACTACTGCCCAATCCATCTCATCTATGAGAGGAGGCCTGTGCCCAGCAGTGGGACGTAGATATGCTGATGATGATTATTGTCAACATAATATTCAACAATCGTGTTATTATATATATTATTCTGATATCTTGATTTTCTACTGCTGTAATGCCTCGTTATTTAACAAGAGCCGAACGAGCTAATAATAAAGCACTTCATAACGAGGGCTTCAATAATAGTGCGATTTCTAGACATCTGAACTTGCACATGCCATGACGTAAATACATGTAATAAATGAAAGGAGCACTTTTCACTGTCATAATATTATTGCAAGTCGAAATCGACCTTGTTGTCATGACGTTCAAATGAACCTCGTAGGGTGGTAGACCACATTTTTTGCTGACTGTACATGTCAAAAGAAATCCTATTATGAGAACCATTTATTAAGTAAATTGTACCTACTTATTGCTAGTTCTTAATATTTAAACATGATTACTAATCATCGATTAGTGCTAGAAATGTAAACTATAAACTATAATACAGTATCATAACTTATGATACTGTCAAGGGGCTTGCAGTGGGAGGCGCGCGTCGCTTTAAATGCCTACCGCTCGCTCGGCCCGGGGCCGGCCGTCAGTCGAGGGCCGCCCGCCGCCGCGCGAACGCGTCTATATGCACGTTACCGCTGCCGCCGCAGACTAGAACGCGACGAGCGACGAGTCGAAAGCCCTAGCGCTACACGTGCCGCGTTTGGATGAATACAAGTTATACGATAGACAGAGATGCACAGAGTAGGCATGTTTTTTATGCCTAAATGCCGTTTTTGTTAGAAAGTGAAGCTTCTGTACTTGTACTATTACTTATTCTGTGATACTGTATTATAGTTTATAAACTTTGAGTACGACACCGACAAGATTCCGGAATTTTCGCGGCAAAACAAAAGACTGTAGCAATCTCTCTAGTGTTAGAAATATTTTTTATCGCTATCGATATTTGTGTAATAGAACAAAAAAATGGTCAACCAAATAACAAAATATATTTTATACAAAAAAATTACGTGAGGTTTGCAGAAAATTATATAGAGGCAGATGCAATTTCTTCTTTGAAAGCCACGTCAGTACACACAGCAGCACATGTTTTTTTTATTTGGTTTTTGATACACTCGTAGTAGATAATCATTAATTTTATTTGTTCGCAAAGCGAAAAGGAAATTGTTATTTTGTTACCTAATATCATAAAGTATAGTTAAGATTTTTATCTCTTTCTATCGCTCCAATGAGAAATGCCATTCATGTTCATGATCATAGGCGCCATGTTTACATTAAGATTTAAAAAAAAATTACAGAGCTAGGCTTTCTATTTTGTATGAAATTCCTTTACAGTCCTCTCGAGTTGTTCCGCCCGAAACGTGATACTTTGAAGCCTGTTACAACGCAGATAATGACGAAATTACATTGCCTGTTTCAGAAAATGTATATTATACATACAAACTCATACCTTATTATCTTGATGTTGGAACAACATTACCCGTCACTATTTATTATATTTATGTTGGAATAACATCACCCCTGTCAGTGTCAAAGTTTCGGTAATGGTACCGTACCTCAGTACAAGTATATGCCGTAGACGGTACAGTGACAGAAGATCGTGGCATCCTTGTATATTGCGTGGACGTAGTCGTCAGTCTCCGGGTCCCAGAGGCAACGCTGCGCCATTTTCACACCGGCGCCTTTCATCTCTAGTATACAGGCCTGCGCCAGTATTTTGTATCTGAAAAGGATTTAGGCATAGTTAAAAAATAATATAACATTTGCCAAAAAGGATACACCAAATCAAGTACACTAGTGCGCGTAGGGAATGCAATCTCGATCTCGCGAGATCGAGATCGTGACCTCGCGAGATCTCGCGCTAATTTTCGAGTTTCAATCTCGTTAGTGAGAAATCTCGACTTCCGATATATCGGTCGACGAGATTACAAGACTGATTTTATTGTTGACCGCTACTTGGAACAAACTCATGTTGTTCACACGTTGTTTGGAGCGGCGCGGTTAGCGTAACTACCTACAATTATTTACATGATATTTACTCGCTCATCTACATTTTTTTATTAAACGTTGATTTTTGTTTCAGTATTCTAATAATGTAGATTTTTTTGAATACCAGTAGAACTACCCTGAGTAGGGACTGTCCATTGAATTAACGTATCTTTATAGAAAAAGCAGATATTTATAAAAATATGTTGAATTAAACGAGATCTCGTCTGTTTTTCTGACGAGATCTCGAATTCCAAATCTCGACCTCAGATTTCTTACGCGAGATCTCGAATCGCCAATCTTGGTGCGAGATTGCATTCCCTAAATGCGCGCCATCCACGACGACGCGCCCCTCCACAGCGAATCTCATACTAATCTGTGCGCAGTTGTACGGCTTGGGCTGTGGAGGGGCGCGCACTATACATTAAGGTACGGGGTTCTTCCAGTAAGGAATTTATGAATGTTTAAAGGGTCGACAACGCGCATGTTACATCTTCGGAGTTGCTGGCGTCTATGGTGTGGTCCTACGGTGGGCGTTTACCATGAGCCGGACCGTAAGCTTGTTTGCCACCGACGCATAATAAAAAAAAACAAGTAATATCAATAAAGGCACTTCCATAGAAAATAAGAACTTAAGGGGAGGTATCCCCAACGCAAATGTCCCGCTCTAACACGCGTGAGTTTACAATAAACCATCCCGCTCTCTACGCAAGCTCTGCGCGTAATTTCGTAAATATTTAGCTAGTCACTAAGCTAATCATTTTATCAAAGCAAATCCAGCGAATGTCTATAAGTATTTAGGATCTTTAATTGAGTACAAAAATTAAATGTTAAATATCAGTAACATAGCCGTAGTATTGAAAATACATTCCAAAAAGGGGTAACTTCGCGATTTTTTTCTATCGAGTGTAATTCATCAGGTCATGTAACTGACTGCGATTTTGACTAGGCAAGATCCTTATGTAACACATATTTATTTATTTTAGATTCTATGACTCAGGTGGTTTTTAAAAACTCAAAAGTTGTAATACCCGGCCTTAACTCAGTTAACTGTTGCGTCGATAGAGGTAATATTCTCTCAGGTTGCACCACTCGCATCTTTGGATGGCCAGTTGGCCACTTCATGCCTTCATGTCGCAGTATGATGCTTTAGCAATATTATCATCATATTGGTCGGCGCGGTACTGCCGCCCCGTCAGCTGTTGTTGCAGGGACGTTATTTACTCGTGGACGTTAACACAAAGGTCTCACCGCTTCATGCCGAGCTCCTGCGTGCGCTGTCTGACCCCGTTTGCGATCATCTGCGCCCAGTGCGGCGCTTGGTCAGCGCGGTACTACCGCCCGACAGCTGTTGTCGCATAGACGTTGTTTACTCGTGGACGTGTACACAAAGGTCTCACCGCTTCAAGCCGAGCTCCTGCGTGCGCTGTCTAACCCCGTTTGCGATCATCTGCGCCCAGTGCGGCGCTTGGTCAGCGCGGTACCGCCGCCCCGTCAGCTGTTGCTGCATGGACGTTATTTACTCGTGGACGTTAACACAATGGTCTCACCGCTTCATGCCGAGCTCCTGCGTGCGCTGTCTGACCCCGTTTGCGATCATCTGCGCCCAGTGCGGCGCTTGGTCAGCGCGGTACTACCGCCCGACAGCTGTTGTCGCATAGACGTTGTTTACTCGTGGACGTGTACACAAAGGTCTCACCGCTTCAAGCCGAGCTCCTGCGTGCGCTGTCTAACCCCGTTTGCGATCATCTGCGCCCAGTGCGGCGCTTGGTCAGCGCGGTACTGCCGCCCCGTCAGCTGTTGTTGCATGGAAGTTATTGACTCGTGGACGTTAACACAATGGTCTCACCGCTTCATGCCGAGCTCCTGCGTGCGCTGTCTGACCCCGTTTGCGATCATCTGCGCCCAGTGCGGCGCTTGGTCAGCGCGGTACTGCCGCCCCGTCAGCTGTTGTTGCATGGACGTTATTTACTCGTGGACGTTAACACAATGGTCTCACCGCTTCATGCCGAGCTCCTGCGTGCGCTGTCTGACCCCGTTTGCGATCATCTGCGCCCAGTGCGGCGCTTGGTCAGCGCGGTACTACCGCCCCGTCAGCTGTTGTTGCATGGACGTTATTTACTCGTGGACGTTTTACACAATGGTCTCACCGCTTCAAGCCGAGCTCCTGCGTGCGCTGTCTGACCCCGTTTGCGATCATCTGCGCCCAGTGCGGCGCTTGGTCAGCGCGGTACTGCCGCCCCGTCAGCTGTTGTTGCATGGACGTTATTTACTCGTGGACGTTTTACACAATGGTCTCACCGCTTCAAGCCGAGCTCCTGCGTGCGCTGTCTAACCCCGTTTGCGATCATCTGCGCCCAGTGCGGCGCTTGGTCAGCGCGGTACTGCCGCCCCGTCAGCTGTTGTTGCATGGAAGTTATTGACTCGTGGACGTTAACACAATGGTCTCACCGCTTCATGCCGAGCTCCTGCGTGCGCTGTCTGACCCCGTTTGCGATCATCTGCGCCCAGTGCGGCGCTTGGTCAGCGCGGTACTGTCGCCCCGTCAGCTGTTGTTGCATGGACGTTATTTACTCGTGGACGTTAACACAATGGTCTCACCGCTTCATGCCGAGCTCCTGCGTGCGCTGTCTGACCCCGTTTGCGATCATCTGCGCCCAGTGCGGCGCTTAGTCAGCGCGGTACCGCCGCCCCGTCAGCTGTTGCTGCATGGACGTTATTTACTCGTGGACGTTAACACAAAGGTCTCACCGCTTCATGCCGAGCTCCTGCGTGCGCTGTCTGACCCCGTTTGCGATCATCTGCGCCCAGTGGGGCGCTTGGTCAGCGCGGTACCGCCGCCCCGTCAGCTGTTGCTGCATGGACGTTATTTACTCGTGGACGTTAACACAATGGTCTCACCGCTTCATGCCGAGCTCCTGCGTGCGCTGTCTGACCCCGTTTGCGATCATCTGCGCCCAGTGCGGCGCTTGGTCAGCGCGGTACCGCCGCCCCGTCAGCTGTTGCTGCATGGACGTTATTTACTCGTGGACGTTTACACAATACAATGGTCTCACCGCTTCATGCCGAGCTCCTGCGTGCGCTGTCTGACCCCGTTTGCGATCATCTGCGCCCAGTGCGGCGCTTGGTCAGCGCGGTACTACCGCCCGACAGCTGTTGTCGCATAGACGTTGTTTACTCGTGGACGTGTACACAAAGGTCTCACCGCTTCAAGCCGAGCTCCTGCGTGCGCTGTCTAACCCCGTTTGCGATCATCTGCGCCCAGTGCGGCGCTTGGTCAGCGCGGTACTACCGCCCGACAGCTGTTGTCGCATAGACGTTGTTTACTCGTGGACGTGTACACAAAGGTCTCACCGCTTCAAGCCGAGCTCCTGCGTGCGCTGTCTGACCCCGTTTGCGATCATCTGCGCCCAGTGCGGCGCTTGGTCAGCGCGGTACTGCCGCCCCGTCAGCTGTTGTTGCATGGACGTTATTTACTCGTGGACGTTAACACAATGGTCTCACCGCTTCATGCCGAGCTCCTGCGTGCGCTGTCTGACCCCGTTTGCGATCATCTGCGCCCAGTGCGGCGCTTGGTCAGCGCGGTACCGCCGCCCCGTCAGCTGTTGCTGCATGGACGTTATTTACTCGTGGACGTTAACACAAAGGTCTCACCGCTTCATGCCGAGCTCCTGCGTGCGCTGTCTGACCCCGTTTGCGATCATCTGCGCCCAGTGGGGCGCTTGGTCAGCGCGGTACTGCCGCCCCGTCAGCTGTTGTTGCATGGACGTTATTTACTCGTGGACGTTAACACAATGGTCTCACCGCTTCATGCCGAGCTCCTGCGTGCGCTGTCTGACCCCGTTTGCGATCATCTGCGCCCAGTGCGGCGCTTGGTCAGCGCGGTACCGCCGCCCCGTCAGCTGTTGCTGCATGGACGTTATTTACTCGTGGACGTTTACACAATACAATGGTCTCACCGCTTCATGCCGAGCTCCTGCGTGCGCTGTCTGACCCCGTTTGCGATCATCTGCGCCCAGTGCGGCGCTTGGTCAGCGCGGTACTACCGCCCGACAGCTGTTGTCGCATAGACGTTGTTTACTCGTGGACGTGTACACAAAGGTCTCACCGCTTCAAGCCGAGCTCCTGCGTGCGCTGTCTAACCCCGTTTGCGATCATCTGCGCCCAGTGGGGCGCTTGGTCAGCGCGGTACTGCCGCCCCGTCAGCTGTTGTTGCATGGACGTTATTTACTCGTGGACGTTAACACAATGGTCTCACCGCTTCATGCCGAGCTCCTGCGTGCGCTGTCTGACCCCGTTTGCGATCATCTGCGCCCAGTGCGGCGCTTGGTCAGCGCGGTACCGCCGCCCCGTCAGCTGTTGCTGCATGGACGTTATTTACTCGTGGACGTTTACACAATACAATGGTCTCACCGCTTCATGCCGAGCTCCTGCGTGCGCTGTCTGACCCCGTTTGCGATCATCTGCGCCCAGTGCGGCGCTTGGTCGTCAGCTGTTGTTGCATGGACGTTATTTACTCGTGGACGTTAACACAATGGTCTCACCGCTTCATGCCGAGCTCCTGCGTGCGCTGTCTGACCCCGTTTGCGATCATCTGCGCCCAGTGCGGCGCTTGGTCGGCGCGGTACTGCCGCCCCGTCAGCTGTTGTTGCATGGACGTTATTATTATCTCGTAGACGTTTTCCGCTTGGAATCTGAAAATTATTTCAACGCATGAAGGAATTAACACATTCGAAATCGAAGAACACGATCGTTTTTAAGTTGGTGTTATATTTTATTCAAATCAAACCAGATGTAACCGAAAAGGACGACATAAATGCCATGGCATTTATTTGTGTGATGAGCACGAATATTTGTTCTTGGGTCTTGGATGTTTTCTATGTATTCAAGTATATATTTATCTATATAAGTATGTATATCGTCGCCTAGTACCCATAGTACAAGCTTTGCTTAGTTTGGGACTAGGTTGATTTGTGAAAGATTGTCCACAAATATTTATTTTATTTTATTTTATTTAAATAACTGCTGTTTTAATTACATTATGGTCAATATCGAGTGACAACCTCTTTGACCTAGTTGTTAGTGCAGTGGTTCTTAACCTTTTAAGCTTAAGCCACACAGAGAGCGGGCGGGCGGTTGCGGCGCGGGCGCGGGCGGCGGCGGCGGCGGCGCGGGCGCGGGCGGCGGCGGCGCGGGCGCGGGCGGCGGCGGCGCGGGCGCGGGCGGCAGCGGCGCGGGCGCGGGTGGCAACGGCCTTTGGCGGCAGCCGCCACCGCCAAAGGCGGCTCCCGCGCCGCTGCCGCCCGCGCCCGCGCCGCCGCCGCCCGCGCCGCCGCCGCCCGCGCCCGCGCCGCCACCGCCCGCCCGCTCTCTGTGTGGCTTGAGATTTAGTGACGAGGAAGTCGAGGAACCATTTGACTTTTTTTGTCTTGCCACGGACCACCTCCTTTAATTTCCCGGCCCGGCGACGGCTCGGCTCCCTCATAGAGCACCTCTCGCGAGTCGTTTTTTTGATGATTCCTTATCACATATACAAATTATACAATATTTTTCTGATGGCTTCGCGGCGACGTTCCGACGTGCCACAATGCCTGAAGACTCGACTCTTTAACCAATGTGTCCTGCCTGCCATGACGTACGGTGCCGAGACATGGACGCTTACGAATGAGCCTGTGCACAAAATACGTGTAGCACAGAGAGCCATGGAGCGTGCCATGCTCGGCATTAGACTGTCATTACCAAACTCAAGTGGAGTTGGGCAGGACACATTTCTAGGCAGAGTGATGGCAGGTGGACCAAAAAAGTGTCAGACTGGTGGCCAATTCATGGCAAAAGGAGCGTCGGCCGTCCACCGGCTAGATGGGTCGATGATATTAGGAAGATCGCGGGACACTCTTGGATAAGACTGGCTCAAGACCGGGACGAGTGGCGTACTCGAAGAGAGGCCTATGCTCAGCAGTGGGCGGTTACAGGCTGAAAATGATGAATGATGATGATGGCTTCGCGGACCATTTCGGGTGCTTCCAGGGACCACCAGTGGTCCGCGGACCACCGGTTAAGAACCACTGTGTTAGTGAGCAGTGGCCCTAAAATACAAAACGGTTTCCACTCACTTTTCACCTAGTCCTGGTCTAACTTTATACTTGGGCGGGTCCAATGGCTGCACAGCGACAGGGCTCAACGCCTCCTCATCATCGTAAATCTCTTGCTGCTGCTCTTCCGCAACATCCTCGTTGCCTGAAAGCAGATACACTTTATCAGGCCATCTGCACTTAGACACAGGGCTTGGAACCGGTACCAAAAATACCGGTAAAATACCGGTATTTTATAGAAAGAAGAAGAAGATTACAAGACAATTAAATTAAGAAACAACTTGAACATCTTATGTGCTAAATAGGACACCCACTCAGCATGTTGTCACGGAGACCGTGACGCTGATTTTCAGTGAGTGAGTGAGTTATAGGTTCTCAGAGTACCGGTACTCGAAAAATACCGGTATTAGTACCGAAAAATACCGGTACTTTATAAAGGTTGCTACGCGTGTATGCGACCTAGGTATAATTTTTCATCCATCCGGCGCTGACGCTTGCTTGCGCGCACAACCGCAACGTCGCAACTCGCGATAACTTATTGTGTTCTCTTTCTCTCTCATTCGCTCACTCTTTCGAGTACCGGTATTTTATCAAAATACCGGTATTCAGGTACCGGTACTGGCAGTACCGGTACCTAGTTCAAGGTCACGGTACCGGTACCTGAAAATACCGGTATTTCAAGCCCTGCTTAGACATGATACAATTGAGTATACAGGGTGGAAAAATTGTATGGGCCCTGGGTGGAAACTGCCTATAATCTTCATAACACCAAAAACAATGTCACTACTGCCATGTCATCCTTATGTCACATCACAACCATAGAGAATATTAAACTTTGAGTTTGAGTTTAAATAATGTAAATAGTAAAATGTAAATAGTATTAAATAATGTAAACTGCCTTAAATCATTAAGTTAGCTCGTTTTACTTGAAAGAAACATTCTTTTGTTTTTAATAAGACACAAATCGGCGATCTGAGGCTTTCTTTATTACAGCCCGGGGTAAGTACAAAGTTTTGTCGCACCCTGGCCAGGAAGTGGGATTTATCTAACGCATAGCCGGCGGTAATAGCCATGGTATGACAAGGTTTGACATAAATTAATTAAATATTTAAAAATACGATACAATACCACCTTACCTTCGTCATCTGCCATGTTGGTTCAGTATCCTGAAAAAAAGTATATAAGTGTAAATAAAAATGTATGTGTCCGTAAACAAAAAGATAAATGTAAGTAAAAAAATACACAAATGCTTGCTTTAAGGTAGGGGGGCAATAGGGAGTAAGTTTCTATGGGATGACAGCCCTAGCGCCATATTTAACTTAAATCGGTCTGTTATAGTAAGTCGGTGCCACCTAACCCAACTATAACCAGGGGCGACTCACTCGTGTGACGTCATCGCGCCGCTCAAAGGTCCCACGTCGGGGGACTTTCAATGCGATAGAAAGTGATTTAGCGAGTGATGCGCGTGCGATAGAAGGAGATGGCCACGCGTAGGCACGTTTGGCTTGCCTCGCGCGGATTTGTTAACAGTGAGGCTTCTGTACGTAGTACTATTACTTATTCTGTGCCATAACTCACAAATTTGTTCACAGGACACTGACATGATGTACCGCCTCGCCAAGGGAGCCATGGAAGAGGGTAACTACGGTGAAGCCATGAAGAAGCTCATTGAAGTGCTGAAGCTCTATGATGCGACTCTCTCTCCACCTTACCGCTCGTACTACGACTGTGTGCAAGACCTGAGGAGATCCATGCTGTCGGTCGGAAACTACAGCCTTGTGTGATTCGTTTTAGAGCCATAAATAAATAATATATAACCCTTTACCCTTTGAGCTAGATGCTGCCTGTAGAGCAAAACACATCCCCATTAAAAATCATCATCATCCTCCTAGCGTTATCGCAGTACAGTTGCATCCTGAAGGATGCCTGGGGTCCGCTACATAATCCCAAGATTTGGCGTAAGCACTCTAGTTTTTACGAAAGCGACTGCCATCTGACCTTCCAACCCCGAGGGGAAACTAGACCTTATTGGGATTAGGCTTTGTCAAGTGAGTGGGCAACTTGACTGTTAGAAGTTCTCAAGCCGCCCGAAGGCCTCCAACTTGGCTTAACGACTGCTGCCATAGACAGCAACCGGAATCAACGGCTTAACGTGCCTTCCAAAGCACGGGAGCGCTCAGATAGTAACCACTCAAAGCGGTCACCCATCTAAGTCCTAACCGCTGCCCACGTTGCTTAACCTTAGATACCGCAAGCTGTACGCAGGCAAATAATAGTAAATAATATTATGTTTAAAGTTCAGTGCCACCTATTTACCCCCCAGCTCTCTGACCGGTGTTGCCCTTAAAGGGCTTTATTCACGATCTATCCCGGATGTACGTCAGCTCAAGGCCGCGGTGCTGTATGTAGCATACAGACTATCGTGCGCGCATCAAGCGTGCGCAGAGTAAATCGCTAAGTAAATGCTAAATCTGCTGTACAGCAAGTCTATACACAATCAAGCACGCACTACGCAGGACCGCTGTGACGTACGTCCACGTTATTCACTGTCTATCTGCACGACGTTCGCGGTGGTGGGGGCGTTCGCTGGATGCAAAATTGGTCGTGCAAGTCCAGCAAACAATTAGTAATAATCATCGACGTACGTTGAGCCTATTCACGGTGTTTTTTCATCGTGCATCGTGCATGACCTTGGCGGGACGTACAGCAAGATGAATCGTGTATACAGCGCTTAAGGCCATTTTATAATATCGCTAATTTATTGGGGCCCATCCAGCAGAGAGCTTTTGCGGAAATAAAGATCTGAGACAGTTTTATTAGGCAGGCGTCCGTTGTCTCACCTAATAGCCCAGCCATTAGCCCATCATTTTCACTCAATAACCCAGTTCATTTGTATTCCATCAACCAGCAATAGTCTCTGTACACCCTGGCGGGTGCTGTCTCTGTGTGCGTCTCGTGACACAGTCAGAGACAGCATCTGCTTGTTGTATCCTTTGCATTTAAAGTGTCGAAAGGGCCTGTACGTTTTAGCTCAGACTCAATGCACGCCTCCCAATAGTCCGGGACACCGTTGTCCCGTGAACGGGAAAAACATACAGACAATAATATTAACATATAAAAAAAAGCAGCAATTAGGCTGTTTGAAAGCTAAGTTAGACTTTCTGGGTGAGTTTTGGATGTAATTTGGACTTTCTAGTACCTACAATTAATGTATAGTACATCTTATAGTTTTAGAATGTTTTAGGTTTTTTTTTCACCTGTTTCTTTTTGTATCCATAGTAACATCTTTTTTACCATAGTTCTTTGATTGTATTATGTTCAGATACAACTGAAAATCTGTACATATAAAAAATCTATAGTAATGTGAATTCATATATATAGAAATCAACTGAAATTGGAATTGCTAGAGAGTTGTATTGTAAATGGGTAGAATTTAAATAACTTCTGATGCTAGGACTACCCCTCAGAAGAGACAAGTAGAGATGCAACGGATAGTTGTTTGGCCGGATACCGGATATTCGGCCTCATCACCGGCCAAATATCCGGTATCCGGCCGCCGAATATTCGGCCGGCCAAACGATACCTACATTTTAGTTTGGCGGCGCGGCGGGCGCGTCGTGCAGGTTTCAACCTGTTACGTATTGTAGGTTCGCGCGGACCGTTTTCTAGGCAAGAAACGAGTTTTATTAGGTCAGTCAGTACGTACGAAACTATTTCGTATGCAGTACACGTGCACCCGTCTATTTTGCTGAATAGATAAGTTTTTTTTTGTTTAATGTGTATAGTAGTGTATACGTGATTGTGAACTTGTACTTCATTCTGTGTTTATTTTATTTGTCTACAATAATGGCAAGAATCACTATTCGGTATCGGGCCGGATAGTGCGCAACTATCCGGTATTCGGCCGGATAGTTAAATAATGGCTGGATAGGCCGGATACCGGATAGTAACCGGATATCCGTTGCATCTCTAGAGACAAGTGTATATTCTATAGTTGCCTGGTACACACTACACACTACTTTTATATCATGAGTGAGGGGAGTAGCCATGGTTTTCGTTGTGACACATACAAACACACATACACAATGTGAAAACATAGCTCCTATGATGACATACACATGTGTCTATGTGTGTGTGCATGTATAATCTGAACACACAACCATGTTCATTCATGAGATAAAGGTACTGTAAGAATATTTGTTTGAAGTTACCTTTTCAATTTCTAATAAAACTTTAAATTTGAGTTGTGTTATTTACTGCTCTCATAGAACGCTGCACCTTCGCTTGTGGTAGGTACTTAAGGCACTGGCAGTACTGCCAAAACAGCTAAGCTAACTTCTTACTGAATAAATCATTCAGCCCCTCTAGCACAACATGCATTCCATATCTACTCGCGCGCGTGATAAGCTACCTGTCACTTTTTGACAGCATTAATCAGACAGTGACAGGTAGCCTATCTCGCGCGCGAGTAGAGACGAGATGCATGTTATGCTAGCCCCACAGATGTGGAACACAATTGGGTATATACCACTCCATAAGATCGGCCATAACATTAATTCTTTAGATTCTAGTCTAGGGCAAACAAGGTTTTATGCCAATGCAAAAAAATACAAAGACTGGCAGCAAAATAACAGGTAATTTAAGATTCCGCTATTATAATCTAAATGGGGCTATAAAATCTAAACAGAGGGGTTACCGCGAACCACAAACGAAGTATCTCCCTCTCTGTTCCTCAATATGCAAGTGCGACAGAGAGGCAGTTATTTCGTTTTTGGTTCGCGGTAGGCCCTCAGGGATAAAACAACAATGCAAACGACATAGAAGAAACATTATGTTCTCTATTTACCACTGAATGCTTAAAAAGTAACTAAACAAATGTCGAAATTAACTGAACATAAAACGAAGAGTAAAGTGCCATACACTGCAGCGGCCTGCGGTGGCGGCCAGTCGTATAGTATGACTTTCCTAACATTCATCAGTCAGCCGACACCACGGCCGCCAGCGCAGGCCGCTACAGTGCAACATAGGCTTAAAATACCAGCAAAAAACGAACGCAGGTCAACTCAAGGAGTCGTTACCTAAATAGTATTGTATCAAGGACGCCATCACTCTGATGAATATTAGTATGGTCAACAATATAAAAATCGTCTCGAAATAGTGATCAGTGGAATAAAATGTAAATTAAATTAAGTAACAGCACACAAAAACTAACCTTAAAAACAGGTAGCTGTTGACATACACCGACAACCGTTGTTATGACAACTTGACTTGATGTGCGTTCGGATATTGACCAACGATTTATAAAAATTATAGACACCATAGACAAACGTACCGAACGGCGATTTAAAGCTGCCTACACAAAGCCCTGCCTGCAGGGCCCTGCTTGCAGTGCCACTGCCAAATCGTATTGTGTGTAGGCATGCAGGGCCGATTTTTTTTTATCTGTTAAATCGGCCCTGCATGCCTACACACAAGCAGCTTAAACGATCATGAGTATCATGACACAAAAAAATAATGTAATAATTGCTATATAAACATTCTAAGCTATCTCGCGTGTAACTCTCCGTGAGTAGCTGTGAGACTGATTCTAAACTAAAGCTTTCTTGCTCTGACCCTAATCAGAGATTACTCAGTGCATGCTTTCAACTCCTCTGCTACTGCTACTGACTCTTATATAGGTGGAACATAGCCTGATATACCACCACCTTGACCCGACCATACATACTGGCTGGTAATACTGCTATTCACTCATTTTAAATTGACATTTGGAAGAATAAAATTCATTTGTTCCCCATTTCACCTCATTCACGCAGCAATTTTCAGCAAATAAACATGAATAAGTCGAAGCAATTTTTTCTATGATGTAAACGCCAACAGAAGATAAATTTTCGTATTAAATATGGATGGCCCAGATCGTACCGCAACAGCCACATCTGCCAATTTATTCACTGAGATAGAGAATCTGTATGTACCAACGGGAAAGGCCGTGACGCAGTATCTCCAATTTCACCGTAATGGAGCTAAGCTTGTGGATATACTGACACATCTTAAAGAGGAGTACCGCGGAGTGCCTCAGGAGCAGTTTAATCGGAATGTAGCAAAGTGTATGGAGGTGGGAGTAGCGCATGGGTTTTTGGAGAGGAAAGGCTCTATGTTTGTAGCTCCGACTCCCAATACGGATCAGAAAGGCGGGAATCAGGAGCAACAGCCGGATGACAGGTGTCGACGTAGGCGTCGTCGTAGTTCCTCCAGGAGGCGCCGGCGCCGCAGATGCTGTTGCCGCCGACGCCGACGGCGGCGCTGCGGCCGACGACGAAGACGTTAAATAATTACTCTTTTCTCTAAATTACTCAATGTTTAGACTCTTGTTTTAGAATGTGATGATTGAATTTTGTCCTGTTTTATAGAATGTGATGTTGAATTTTGTCCTGATAAGTAACGTGAAATTTTCGATACTATTTTTAGGTTTTGTTAAATTTGATACAACCTGCTGATATATTGTTTTATATAAAATTGATTCGTTTTGTATTTTTTTGCGGAATACTAGTTAAAGAGTAGCTTTAGGCTGGCCGCATATTGTCGAAAATTCGAATATCAAACGCTATATAACGTAGAGGGCACGCACCAGTATGCATACATTTACATCGGTTACACGGTCAGTATTATCACACGATACAGCATTGGCCTCTCACTCACATGAATGTGAGAGAGATACCTATACCAATAATGTATCGCGTGTACTGACCGTGTAACTGACGCCATTATCATGTAACCGGCCCCTCAGCTATACCACAGACAAGAAAAAAACATGACAAGAATTTTGACTTTGACAGATAATTGTTTGGGGATGGCTACTTGGGCATGTGTTTTGAACGTAAGTAATTATATGCTCACTTGCTCAGTGGTGTTTTGAATTCTGTAAATTATATCGGTAATTTAGGCATTCATAAATAATTCCAACCATGGCCACGTTAGACAATAAAATATGGTTGCTAAAAAACATAAGAGACGCGTTCATAGCCACAGACGATACGGGGTTGTGCGAAATTGTGATGGCCGGGGAAGACTTCTCGAAGATATTCCAGGCTAAAGCAGTCGATGAGCGGATAAGGTTGAAGGACGAGAGATTGTGTCGGCCAAGTACGAGCCATGGTCCCGGCATGGGCAATATATCGGAGGACGAAGACCATGAGGTGGTTACGCAGTTCGACGCTTATCCTCAAATGGAAGACAGCGAGGAAGACGACCTGATGAGCGGCAGCTACATCCGTTATGATGAAATTGGGGGACACAGGTATGCGAAACACTGATAAAAAATTAACAAGCTGGGGCACAGAATAAGTAATGGTACTAACCTGTGGGTTGACGTTGAAAAAAACACAACAAAACAATGTTTTTGTTTACTTGACTTGTATTCGCGTCACCGGTAGACATGGGGCACGTTCACAGTCCAGTGCCCCATACATGGGTCACGACGAACTATCTCCACAAGTCCGTGCCCCACACATGGGTCACTATAGCTGACCAGGTACACACTGTGGCATGTTCACAGTCCAGTGACCCATACATGGGTCACCACGACTATCTCCACAAGTCCGTGCACCACACATGGGTCACTATAGCTGACCAGATACACAATCAAATCACTATAACTGCATTCAATAAAAGGTTTATAAAGACAATTCTGATTTATTAATTCATATTTTAGTTAAATATGAAATAGCATTTTATAATATATTGTAATAATCCAAGTGCGAACCTGGTCGTTTCATAGTGACCCAAACATGGAGCACGGACGTGTGATGGAAGTAATTTGCTTCGACATCCGAGAAAATGAAAACATTTCGTATAACGTGTTTGAACACATGTTTGATTGCTTTGTGTGGCAAGGGGCTTTAACTATGTGTTCAAAGTTTGAATAAAGATTTGCACTTTGCCATGCGGTGTCGGTTTTTGGACACATCAGCATTCAAACGCTTGCAAAGCATGTCCGGCCGGTTGCGTCAATATGTGTTTGTGAAGTATTCAAAGATGTGTGCAAATCTTTAACCTTACAGCTCCCGGTGTCGCCGATGTACAGGATCATAACAAAATATTGTTTTGTTTTTTCGCCGTCAACCCTCAGGTTAATGCTATGTCTAGCGCTCGGGTTACATACAGGTTTTCTTTTTTTTTCTTTTTTTTTTCTTCGTTTTTAATCTGCAATCAGTTGCACTATAAGCAAATTTGTTGAAAGCTTTACATTATGACATGTCGAGTGTGTCCTCCATTGACGGCATCTACTCCTCCGTTAAATCTAGTCCGTTAGAATGTCTTTTCTTTTGAGCCTCTTCCTGTAGTCTCTGGTTCTCAGTTTTACAGCAAGCTCATTTGGATGATGTTTCAGTCTCTCTTTGTATGCTTTGGTCACAGAGAGTATTTCTTCCTTCACCATGTTCATTTCTAGTTACTTGTGTATTTCAGAGTTTTCTGTCTAACAAAACCGATGTTTGCCATCTAGTCATGGAATCCCTTTCCCACGCACTCTTAACTTAGAGGCTTCTCTAGAACAGCTTACAAGTTGTTGTGAATAAGCCACTGCGAACTCTCTATGGCAGCGGCTGAAGCTATATAGTACAATTTTTTTTTCGTGAACCTGACTGTGGCATTAATGGCTGGGCCCAATAAAGCGATAGGAGTGTGTGGTTGGAGAGTGGCCTCGGGAAATCCAAGGGACCACGCGGGCGGTTAAAACGATGGAATACTCTAAGGGATCGCCCTAATACACACGCGACTACGCGATGATCGCGCGATGGCGCGACTTCAACTTAGAATATTTACTAGTAAAAGTCGCGAATTCGCGCGATAATCGCGTAGACGCGTTTGTTTTAGGACGATCCCTTTAGGACACCTATTCGAGTTCAATATATTCGCGAATTTAACTCGCACGGTCGCGCGATCATTCCGTTGTATTAGAAAGATCCCGAGTTTGCGCTCCAGTGAGATTGGTTGAGCGGCTTCAACCGAGAGGCGTCAGTGGCGAGCTACTGGGAGTTTTGTCGCTGGTTCACTAAACCAGCTAGCTGAGAAGTGCCCAGTAAGAAACTCGGCTAGGCCTGCTCTGAGTTGGACTACTGGACAGAGTACACCCCTGTTTGTGCTCCTGGTTGGCAAACTGGCGGCCTGGAATACAGAATTTGGGCGTCCTCTGACCGAGTTCGGAGCTTCGCAGCGGACTTTTCACCGCGACATTGAAGAGCGCGTTAGAGCCTTTGCCTAGCCTTTTATATATAGACAATGAAGGTAGATATGAAAAAGCAGTCTGTCACCTATACCTACATTCCTGGCAGCTCATGTGCTGAACTGTGAGTATATAATATAGCCTTTTCACCACAGGTACTGATGTACCGTCGGAAACTTTCCAAAATTGCGAATTTTTCCACATGGGTAAGTTTCTGAAATTTCTCACATTTTTTGTACGGTGTTTGCCGCTTTCCGAAATGTAAAATGGAAATTTCTTATAGTCCTATGAAATTCTCAAGAAATATCCGAGAACTTGTCCAACTTTTTGGAAACTTTCCGCAACTTGCACATCTGTAACCACAGGTGTGCTATGCAGGTATGCTGCGATGCGAGCTAAGAGAATGTGAAAGCTTTCAGTCTCCACTACTGCTACGCTATGTGGACCAATAAATAGCATTAAGAGAGGTAGGGCACAGCAAAATTTCATCTCTTGCTCGAATTGGAGGAGCCCAACTGGGGAAGTACCTCCGCCTTGCAGAAGACCACAGCCATAATAACATTATTTACTATACAAGTATGTATAGTGTTGTGTTCCTGGAGGTGAGCAAGGTTGCCAGAGCTCCCGATCCCGAGGATGCACTGTGTTGAGAGCGAGGGACCTTTTATCCCTTCTGCTGTCAACACAGTGAATCCTCAAATTTTATAAAGGGTCGGCAACGCGCACGTGCCTCTTTTGGAGTTGCGAGCGTCTATAGGCTGCGGCGTCCGCTTGCCATCAGGTGGACCGTACGCTTGTTTGCCACCGTCGTAGTATATAAAAAATAAATAAAAAATATATCAAACCATCCATAGCTACGTAGCATATGTACGTGAGTCGTCTTTGACATATTGGATACACACAAGTTATGTATACAGTAGCATTCGTTTATAAAACTGTTAGCTTAACAGTTTCTTGATGTGTCAATGTTACTATTTGTATTGTATCCTTTTGTCATTGTACTGTAAATCAGACAGACATGTAAAAGAGCCCTTGAGGCCTACTTGCAGAATAAATATTTGATTTTGAGTGTGTCTGAATTAAGGCGATATATCGATGGAAAGAGACACCCTTTGTTTTTCGCTCACGACAAAACGGGATGCAACCCTCTCCGAGAATGGTTTTTTAGACAAATCTCGTTAAATATCTGACTGTGTGCAGGTTTATTAAATTTCCTCTTGTCAGTACCTAGATGAGGTAAAATACCATCATATTAACTTAATCGTGTCTTTTAATGATGCGTTTTTAGTAGGCTGAGGAAAAAAAGGAAAATATAGACTCGACTTTGGATTTATTTTCTATCGAGAAAATTTTAAGCAATCATGTTTCGCTATTGTCAGTACCACAATCGTATAGTCAAGAATCATATATCTGAAAATCGGCCCCTACTGTTTGCTACTCTGGGCAGGACAGCGTTTCAAAGTCTCCAAATTTGTCAGTGTAGCGCCTTAATATGCTTCTTTGGAATTTTTGACTTTGAAGCCTATTTTTATCGCCAACCGCCTCGTAACAATCATATATCACATTGTTCCTACCGGCTTCTGTCACGCCGAGAAAACTTCCATTCTCAATGGAACTGACAGTGTCATTCCTCGTCCTGCCCTGACCGGGATTCGAACCCGGGACCTCCAGTTTCGTAGGCAGGGTCACTACCAACTAAGGCTAAAGTGGTCGTCAATAGTTTTTATTTGAACCGCTTGCTGACAGCATAGTCTACTGCTCATGTAGTTGCTAGCGGAGAGAATGTTTGTCGAGTACAGTTTAACCCTTTGAACGCCAAGAACCTATAAAGTGATCGTGTGTCGTCGTGGCCACCACGCCAACAACCACTAAAAAGGTCGGAGTGAAGGTGTACTTTGATCAAGAATACAATCAATTATGATTTGTTTTTATTGGTTTAAACGTTACATCAATTAGTTAGTGCTTGGCGTGATCACTTCATTCAAATATGAAAGCGTTCAAAGGGTTAAGAAAAATAAATTTATTTATTTTTTATTGAAAGCTGCGTGCTCCGGCCCGGTGCTCAACAACCCGCGGCGAACACGCTGCGCAACCGCAGCGAGCACGTTCGCTGATCGTGCCGCTCGCAAATCGCTCACAAAACGCTAGTGTGTTAAGGCCCTGAGGCAAGAGTGAACAAGGCTGCTACCGCGAACGGCATTCGAAATTTTTCCTCTCTGTCGCACTTGCAAGTTTGCATATAAGTGCGACAGAGAGGGAAAACTTCCGTTTGTGGTTCGCGGTAGAAACCCAGCATTTCAGCATTCTGTTCTGAGTAAACTTGCATCATTATTTATGACATTGAGATTGTCTGAATATTCCATCGGGTTACACAAAGGCACGGGGGTGACACGGGAAGGAAAGTAAGCGCTGTGGGTAAGTATGTGTGCGTGCGCTGTCGGTACACGCGTCAATTGTTTGCGCGAGTGCGTAGCGCGTGGCGCGGACGAATCGCGAGACGCGACGGTAACCCGGCCTGTCATCCTGGGCCTGTCAGGGACGAGGTAACTGACCTCGGCGCGGGGGGTTCGTGTCTGTTCTGTATGTAATACTATTCTGTGACGAAGGTCGAAAGCAAATCCATGAGCAAATAAGAGGAGGGTAGATTGTTCTTGTCTCTCTTCGACAGAGGGCCTACTGTCGCACTCGCATATTTGAGCGACAGAGAAGGCGAGTAGTTCCTCAGTTATGCTAGCCCGTTCACCTATCACCCGTAAAGGACATTGTATACAATATTTTTAGGGTTGACCGTGTTATGAATCCCGCTTAGGTGTTGCCCGTATCAGGTTCAGGTGTTCTAAAAGCGTTCTTACAATCTCAACTTTATATTTTACATGTCAATGTTGAGTTTGCAATGCGTGGTAAGCATTTTAAACATTTTCGAATCGACACATTGTTACAAGATTGATACTAGCGTGCAGGTTAAGGGATTATAGACTGTATAGTTAGTATGATAAAGGTTGTTGTGTATGCTTTGGAATGTATTTAGTTGATATTGCACGTGTAGAACTTGACACTGTTGTTTTCGCTGCATCAGCCCAGCTCAGGCCTCTTACATTCTTTCTACTGTGATCTCTCGATGAGAGAAGACATTTGCCATGTATTTTCCGGGATTCGACCAGCCTTTGGACACTTTTGGGTATTTATTAATTTTTTACGGTTTCGCATTTGTTTTATATGATGTGTGAACGTTTTGAATGGCGTCGGAATTCGTGCAAAAGTGTAAATGTCTGGGATCTTTAAGGAGTACCCACCGTAAAAGTGGATTTAGTTAATTGAATGAGAACAAGGAATTGCATACGCTGTGAGAAAGTGTGCAATAATTGTTAATTTATGATAATGATTAATTACATTTCGAGACTGATAGCTAAGGTATTGTGTTTTCGTTATCAAACTAAACCAACTTAACTTTTTCAAAGTAAACAAGAATTAGATATTTTGAATGGTGTAATTCTGAACGTTATGGTTCATAATATGATGGTTTGCATTTGTTACATTGCCTATGGAGCACATTTGTTAAATATGTAAAGTGTCCTAACCTACATGCGCAATTAATTGTGTGCGCTAATTTATTCGATTGTAGTTTATTTATAGTTGAATCAGTAGTTTTTCCTCCAAAACTTCTTTAGCATACAAGTAAACAATCAGGCTCCGTCACAGAATAAGTAATAGTACTACGTACAGAAGCCTCACTGTTAACAAATCCCCGCGAGGCAAGCCAAACGTGCCTACTGCCTACGCTTGGCCGGGGAGGGGAGTTAAACTATCTCGCTCTAATGAGATGCTTTAACTCCCCTCCCCGAGTTAGGGCCCTACCGATAGGGTAGTGTGATAAGCCTTTAAGGATGAACTTTGAGCGGCGTGATGACGTCACTTGAGTGAGACGCCCCTGGCTCCGTTTAGGAACAGGCGCGTTTTAGGAGTTTGTTTTGCGCGTTACGACACGTAGGTATATCGAGCCGCTAATCGCCCCTTTTATCGATACGGCAAGCCTTTTTCGTTTTTAGCCTAATAGAGCTAGTCTCCAAGCTAGTCTTCGGTGACACGTATGATCGGGTGGACTGTAGCGTCAATATTATACATTGTAGTTTCACGACCGCTTTAGCTTAGTTGGTAGTGACCCTGCCTACGAAGCTGGAGGTCCCGGGTTCGAATCCCGGCCGGGGCATTTATTTGTGTGATGAGCACGAATATTTGTTCTCGGGTCTTGGACGTTTTCTATGTATTTAAGTATCTATTTATCTATATAAGTATGTATATCGTCGCTTAGTACCCATAGTACAAGCTTTGCTTAGTTTGGGACTAGGTTGATTTGTGTAAGATTGTCCACAAATATTGTTAGCCTTAAGGTATGATTCCGCTGCCGACTGCATACAGCAACTGCACGTTCCGCCGCACTCCAAATTGACCTACAATACTTTCTCTTTAAGGCGATATATTGATTGAAAGAGACGCGCGTATATTTTTCGTTCACGACAAAACGGGATGCAACACTTTCCGGGAATGGCTTTTTTAGACAAAACTCGACAAATATCTAACTGTGTGCAGATTTATTAAATTTCCCCTTACCAGTACCTAGATGAGGTAAAATACCATCATATTAACTTAATCATGTGATCATGTCCTTTAATAATGCGTTGTTTTAGTAGGCTGAGTAAAAAAAGGAAAATATAGACTCAACTTTGGATTTCTTTGCTATCGAGAAATTTTTAATCAATTATGTTTCGACTATTGTCAGTACCACAATCGTATAGTCAAGAATTATATATCTCAAAATCAGTCCCTATTGTTTCCTCGTCTGGGCAGAACAGCGTTCCAAATTTTCTAAATTTCTCAGTGTAGTCCGTCCCCAAATTTATTTCAGCCCTAAATTAAAGTCATGTTCGCATATATCGTCACTGTATTGCGTATATACTATCGTTGTTGACTGTACAAGTGTAAAATTATGCTTTGCGAATTTATCAATGCATGTTTACAGCAATCCCGTGTAGTGGGAGTGTCTGTTTGTGATAAACTGTAATGGCTACGCTAGACAGCATTTGGTGCGATTTTGAATAACGTATTTTGTATATAAGGAGCTGGCCCAGCGTCTAGTGGAGGCAACTGGTGACCAGAGGGGTGGCGCCTATCTCGCCCAACCGATTGCAATTGACAATATTTCATAATTTCCAAAAGTCTTAATTCGAAAACCATTTCGGTAAAAACGTGTGAAGTATGTACACAAAAAACATTTTTTTAGATTTTTTTCTCCGTTAAGTTTGGAAAAAATCGCAAATTACTGTAAACCGAAAGTTGACGTCATCTTTCTCGCTGTATTCAGGGAGACCTTAGTACAGAGTACAGACAATCGCTGCTCTGGAGTGGCTCTGGATTCTTGTTGGGAAGATGACGTCATATTTTACTTACGCCCTTTTGGAATGACTTAATTTTCAACTTGTTTTTTTTGTATGAAATAATGAGTTAAATTGAAAAAGAAAAAATACGGGTGGCTTAAATTTTTACCTATTTTCTAACTAGTTCATAAAATAAAGTAGTTAAAAATATGAAATGTTGTCAATTGCAACCGCCAGCCTTCTGGGCACCTTGCCACACGGCACTGACCTGGGGCCAGTTTTTTATTTGTAAAAATTTAGTTTTATTTTAGTTTATATAACTATAAAAGTGTTTTTATTTGTAATGTTATTTATATTTTATTTTTCATTTATTAAATTTTTTACATGGAGCCTATTTATAATTTGCGTGCGCAGCACCACAGAATAGTATAATAGTATAACATACAGAACGGACACGAACCCCCCCCGCACCGAGGTCAGTTACCTCGTCCCTGACAGGCCCAGGATGACAGGTTGGGTTACGATCGGGTTACCGTCGCTACTCGCGATTCGTCCACGCCACGCGCTACGCACTCGCGCAAACAATTGACGCGTGTACCGACAGCGCACGCATACATACTTAGGTACCCACATACGTAAGCGTCGACGTGCGCGTTGTAAAGTAACAGTAGATGTCACACCGCTTGCGTGACGTGTGCGTGCGCGTGCAAGCGGTGTGACATCTACTATGGAGATTCATACTTTACAACGCGCACGTCTACGTGCACGTGCACGTCGACGCTTACGTGCTGTGCACGCAACCAATGTGCACCGGCCTATAATGTCTATTTTACTTGTGTATAGTTTAGATTACTATGACAACTCAGCGAACGTAAATAATGTTAAGTTTTTTTTTATATCGCGTCAGTGACAAAACAGCGTACGGCCCGCCTGATGGCAAGCGGTCAGCCGGTCACCCTACTTAGGTACTCCAGGGGTGTCACATGGGCGTTGCCGACCATTTATAAATATAAAGTTATACACTAATTTGTTCGTCATGGTAATTTCTCTCGTGTCTATAACCCGTTTCACTTTGCTACGCGAGTATTTCTTGTCTTATATACGTCGGTACGTAATTTAAAAAACTAATTTACGTACCGACGCTTTGTATTGAACTTCCATAGAAAGTGTACCCGTAATTTTTGCTCTTGAGTGTATAAATAAAGCTGGTGATTCACTAGGGGACTAATGTCCCACGACATGTCAAGCGAAGCCGGCCCTTTTCGCCTGAGATATCTGGCGACTAAAGGCTTGGTCACACTGCGTTGCGCGACGTCCGCGCGACGCGACCGCTGCGCGCCGGAACGTATGCTAACAGGTTAGCGACGTCACACAGGTTGCGCGACGCGAGCGGGACGGTTTCATACATTTTGGCGCGCAGCGCACCGTCCCGCTTGCGTCGCGCAAGCGGTGTGACCAAGCCTTTATGTCCGTAGCGACGTCAGGCGAAGTCGTGCGAGTTCGCGAAACTTCGCCTGACATATCTGGCGACATCGCGCGACTCATATTTCCGTAGCGACGTCATGTCGCGCGATGTTGCCAACCATGTCGAGCGAAGTCCGGCAACGTCGCGCTACTTCCCTGGCGTCACGTGTCGCGCGATGTTCCCAGACATGTCGAGCGAAGTCCGGCAACGTCGCGCTACTTCCCTGGCGTCACGTGTCGCGCGATGTTGCCAACCATGTCGAGCGAAGTCCGGCAACGTCGCGCTACTTCCCTGGCGTCACGTGTCGCGCGATGTTGCCAACCACGTCGAGCGAAGTCTGGCAACGTCGCGCTACTTCCCTGGCGTCACGTGTCGCGCGATGTTGCCAACCATGTCGAGCGAAGTCCGGCAACGTCGCGCTACTTCACCCGACGAAGCTAGCGACACGTGTCGCAGGACATTTGTCCCCTAGTTAATCACCAGCTTTATTAATGTAACCTAGAGTACTTTTATCTCAGGAGAGCGGGAGAGCCACGGTTGTGTGTTGAGCTATACATGCACATTGTCTATGTGTGCGCCAGCGTATGAGCTATGAGTTCACTTTGTCTATAGTGCCCATATCCATAAAGGCGCGCCCCTCCACAGTCCAAGCCGTACAACTGCGCACAGATTAGTATGAGATTCGCTGTGGAGGGGCGCGTCTTCGTGGATGGCACGCACTATTATGTGTTTGTATGAGTCACACGCACGCACGCATTGCACGTAGAGCCGATGGCCGTTGGGGCCGAAAGGTTCTCGAGTGGCGACCACGGACCGGAAGGCGCAGCGTGGGTAGACCCCCCACAAGGTGGACTGATGGCCTGGTAAAGGTCGCGGGAGTCCGCTGGATGCGGGTGGCGCAAGACCGGGCACTCTTTGGGGGAGGCCTATGTCCAGCAGTGGACGTCTTTCGGCTGATATGATGATGATGATGATGAGTCACAATTATAACAATGACTAACCCGCGTTCGTGAGATAAAAGTACTACATATAACCGAAGATATATTATACTAGCTGTACCTGAGCCTCCGTCTGTGTTAATTGTATTATTTGTGATAAAATAAATTAATAATAGTAAAGTTTTTTAAGTATATATAAAATCATAATATATTTTGTATTGATCAACCTACAAACAAATTTCATAAAGGACACAGTGTAGTACAATAGTACATTTTGATGCTAGTGCGGAAGGTATGTCATTTTGCACGAGTCCCGAGTTGTCTTGGCCCGAGCCGACGGGCGAGGGACAAGACTCGGGACGAGTGAAAATGACACTTCCGCACGTGTATCAAACGACGTTTTTTAATACAGCTGCGAAAAAATATCAAAGAAACTAAAATAAAACAGTAATAAAAAGATACAAAATACAATACTTTTACTTGCCATTGTGGGCTTTAAGTACTTACCTGGTCTACCTGGCGTAGTTTACATACAGACATACACTTTATATAACAATCGTCTAAATCACACATATCACAAAAATATTATTAAAACAATACAACTCACTACAAAATTAAATCTTGAAATCATGTACAAAGAAGCGGGAATTAAAAAGTCGGTTTAACTTTTAATTGATTGACTTTTTTCAACAGGCCATGGTTGTCAGCATTCAGCCAAATCATATACTATTTTGGAGGAGATTTTATGTCACATGGTAGTTTAATGACATGTAAATATTAATAAATCATTATTTTTCATTTTATAATTAATTTATATTTGATTTTTAAGTAACTAAATGTATTTTATCTACACACATATCATAAATCCTCTAATATGCGTTCGGAAACCGTAGAAAATGACTCTCATTTCAACATTCAATGAATTTATGGCAATTTTCTTATCTGTGGCTAAGGCTACAGCAGTAATAAAATATTTCATTTTAATCTCATATATGATGTTAAAATATTACGTCAAACAAAACTGTCAAAATTTAAATGTCAAAGTTGACATGTCCCTATTCTAGTATCACTGAAAATTCAAATTCAGTCGATGCGAAATGTCAGCTCGATGTTTTTTTAGTATATATCGCACGAAATTTGAGCTAGAACGACATGATCACATCAGAATAAGGACTATTTACTTTTTAAAATAACATTCAGGTATCGGTTGCCAGTTCTGATTTCGATATTTCCGCAACCGTACAAAAAAGGTTGTATTAACACAATTATTGTATTTATTTACTACGGTTTCTGAACCCATCTTAGAGTAATAGGGATGTTGACACCAAATAAGAAAATCAATGAATCCGAATTTTCTCGAAAAAGAATCAAATTCTCAATCAAATAGCGAAAAAAGTAATTCAAAAGAATAAATAATTACATAATTATAAGTCTTCAAAGTTTTAGGAGGGGGCATTTTCTGTCCCTGTTCCGCAAAACGCACCTCTGTATTGAACGATCGTCATTTACTATGGCGCTCGAGGTCAGTGACGTCACTGATCTGTAGCGCTTTCTCTCTCGAACTAAAGACATTCTAACGGTTGTAGTTACGTTATTTTTTGCCTTTTTTTAATAGGATTTTCACTATTTGGCATAGTTTTATGCATTCTTTCGTATGGAGTAATAATAAATTTTCAGTCAACATCCCTATTATAATATGTGTGTAGATAAAGTAATGTATGCAACTGTACATAATTAGGCATTAAAACACTCGTGTGACCTTATTATGAAACTCGCCTTCGGCTCGTTTCATAAAACACACTCGTGTTTTAATGCCCCTCATTATGTACCAGTTGCATAAACTACTATTTTGGCGTAAAAAGACAAGCGTTCATTCACATCCGGCGCGACGGTCTTCCATAATACTCTATTAATTAGAGGTCTCGCATAATACTGTTTCCGGTCATTAATTTACTCAATCAGTCAACTTTTTGCATACAGTTTTAGATGTTTTAATATTTGATAACCATTTAACTTGTTTAATATGCATTTTTAATGTTTTAAATATTATAGAAGGTTACTTTTAATGGCCTTTGCTTTATTAAATAAATAAGTAAAGTGACTGAACCTAAAACCCTTTGGCTTGGGTCAACAGTAAATTTAAAAAAGTTGGAAAAGTAAAAAGCACTAGTGCGCGAAATCCAACTTTGCGCACGATATACAGCTACATAAAGTACCACTTTTTGAGCAACTGTATTTAAATAGTTATTTACGATACAAGGGTTGTAAAACAAAGAAAGGCCGATATCGCAGATGTTTGGGGCCCGAGCCGCAGGCGAGGGTCTCAAATATGCGAGAGAGGGCTTTCTGTTTTACGACCCGTGTTTTGTACACAATTTTACGCCACCACTTGGCCAAAAAGTGGGTTTTTCTGATCGCGCAGCGTGCAGAAAAACGCGCTTTTTGGCAAGGTGTGGTGTAAATTAATTTTAAGTCCTCAAAATACTACGCTGACACTGACACTTGGTAACATAGTATGGCTAAGTTTCCTAAGCAATAAGTGCAATGTTGAGAGAGAGAGAGATGAGACGACTGTGCAGTGTGCAATGTTATGATTGTCTACAGTTGTCTAAACTCATTCTTTCTTATTTCCAGGCAAAGATCCAACACGGCCCAATGGCTCGACAAAAAAGAGCAAGCGTTGAAGAAGGCCTCCAAAATAAAAGTCATAAAATGGGACGACTCGTCAACCGAACTCAGTGAGGAGCAAATCGCCGACAATTTCACCAAAATGGAGATAAAACGGCCCCAGAAAAAGTCCATGCTGACGGAATTGTTGGAGAAATGCCCGGATTTGCCGCACATGCAGTACTTAGAGTATGCAAAGTTTGATGGCACCGCTCAACTGGGTTTGCAGACGAAAATGTTCAAGATTTTTATGAAGATATCGGAGAAGTATCATAATTATCCGGTGGTTGTGTGTGTGATTGCGAGCGCTAGGATAAAGGATCTCATCGGGTTTGCCTGCTATAAGTACAGGTGATTACTTTGGCCGTATTTCTTTAAGAGTTTTATTGCATTTTGAACCTTATCTTTTGAATAATAAAATGGCTTTTTGAACGAATGACTTTGATGTAACTTTGCCAACTCAAATTATTTCAAGCATGATACAATTATATACTGTGCAACATGGCAATCCGGTGCATCGGTTAGTAGTGTGCGTGACACTAAGTGTCGTCGACAGTGACGTCACTTGTGTCACGAACCGGATTGTCAGACCTTGTTTTCTTAGACTATGATTCAAAGTACATACATATATGTTGGTTTATTCTCAAACTTGCTCGTAAACCCAGGCATCTACGTACTGTACCCTCCGTTTTAACTCAAACGGGAAAGAGTAGCCACTATAGCCGAGAGCAAGGGGGTCGCGTAAACAATTTAGACCTTATTTCATCGCGTCAAAGTTCAAATTTAAACGAATAATTGTATACGTTAATTAGGGTCCCTTGGTTTATTCTCAAACTTGCTCGTAAACCCAGGCATCTACTATAGCAGTGTTTTTCAAAGTGTGGGTCCCGACCCCCAAGGGGGTCGCGGCTCTTATCCAGGGGGGTCGCGAGATACAGCTTAGTCCCGTGCCTTCATTGAATGGAGATTTCATTCTAGGAAAATTACTAACAAAATGATATATTCAATAAATTAAATAAAACAATAACCAAACTACAACCGAATTAAAATATCCCCTTTTTTGAGTCGGTTAAAAACAGAAATCATTCTTAGATATGTATATTTTACGATAAGAAATCTCAGAATAGTTAGAATGAATGACAAAATTCTGCGTTCCAAATCTGTTAATTATGGATAGGGTCCCGAGGGTTAACCATAGACATCTCTTTTGGGGGGTCGCGAAGAAATTTTGATATCATTAAGGGCCGTAATACCAAAAAGTTTGAAAAACACTGTACTATAGTATGTATCCTCCGTTTTAACTCAAACGGGAAAGAGTAGCCAGTATAGCCGAGAGCAAGGGGGTCGCGTAAACAATTTAGACCTTATTTCATCGCGTCAAAGTTCAAATTTAAACGAACAATTTTTTACGTTAATTAGGGTCCGTTAATTTTCATTTCCAGCATCGAGCACCCCGACATTGCGCTGGGCAACATCAACGAATACGGCCTCTGCATAGCCGAGGACGACGGGGACGTTGACCTGGCGTTCCCTTGCCTCGACGCGAATGAGCCGTGCGGCAAGTTCGGCTTCACTTGCCTCGGGCTCATCGAGCTGAACAAGAAAGACGGTGATCCCAACAACGTAACTAGTTCCTTGCCAGAGGACGGGCTGGTCGGATTCGGAGGATTCATGTTTCCTAAGGTGAGTTGCTGCCAGTTTAAAGCTAAAATTTAGAGGCGTAGTATGTACTTTAATAATATTAAATAAATGGAATGGAATGGGAATAAATGGGAAAAGAGGAAGAGGAAGACCAAGGAAAAGTTATATGTACCAGATAAAGGAGGATGTGGATGTCGTGTCGTATCAGGACGTGAAAGAAGCTGGCCTCGGACCGGCAAAGATGTAGAGAACTGCATCAAGCTGCACCGACAAGAGCTCGGCTCTTAAGATGATGATGATATTATTTATTGAATCATAAACATGTAACATTACAGTTTAACCCAAATCGTTACAAAGATTCTGAACTAAAAACTACAATCTAAAACTAACTTAAAGCTACAGGATACCTGTCTTGCTTCATATCAAGCACTCTCTTCCATTCTGTCATCAATCTCGCTGTTTCCCCTCTCAATGTTTGTTTATGTAGGTGACAGACTCGGGGCAGAGCCACCAAAATCCGTCGCGGCACAACACAGGCGGCAGCGCAACTTCTGAAGCTGTGAAGAATGCTCTAGAAGCCGTCAATGAAGGTACGGTACAGTACCCGGCGATGAATATTGTACTTAGAGCATATTTCATATTTATTTATTTATGCCATCAAGTACTTATACAATTTTCATATGTTACATGATACCCCGATGGGGCGCAGCAGTCTTACACTAAAACTTAAAAATAATTATTAATATATAAATAACAACATTATAGTGATTATAATTATAACTAAACAAGTTTATCTGAGAAAAAGTCTTCCAAAGTGTAGTAGCATTTGTCGGTTAGAATTTTTTTTGTCGATTGTTAAACATTTTCTGACTTTCCTCTTCCTTTATGCTTTCGTCTATTTTATTGTAAATTTTGATTGACATTGCATGTGGACTTCCATTAAACACAGGGAGACGCCTTCAGCACACGGAACCCTAATTTTATTTAGTTATCGTATGGCATTTATTTTCGAACCGTGAGATCTTCGAGAAGACAGTACGGTTGCCAGTTTTCGTTGCACTTTTAGAACCACCCAGGGGTCACGTGTAGGGTAGCGGAGGGGTACTTTCCCTACGGACGTGGTGCAACTTCGACCCCCCTTTGTCAAGTGAGTGGGCAACTTGACTGTTAGAAGTTTTCAAGCCGCCCGAAGGCCTCCAACTTGGCTTAACGACTGCTGCCATAGACAGCAACCGGGATCAACGGCTTAACGTGCCTTCCAAAGCACGGGAGCGCTCAGTTAGTAACCACTCAAAGCGGTCACCCATCCATGTACTGACCGCGGCCCACGTTGCTTAACTTTGAATAACGCTTGCGGCACGCAGGCGCCGCTGGGCCACGAGCGCTCCAACCCTACGGAACCCAACGGAACCCTAAAAAGGAATACAACGCGTGCTGGGCGGGTTCTTGGCAGTGAAAGTGTTAACGAATACCATTTTTCAGGTCTCAGAAAAGCGGACAACGACCTAGACAAGCTGCACTCCCATAAGATGGCAACCGAAGCGCCCCAGTACAAGGCTTATAGGGTGTACATGTTGCGACGTGTCCGCGCCAACACGCCCATACAACTCGGCGTGTCCATAGACAGAGTGGAGGTTGAACCGCTCACAGCCAGCAAGCACACTTTCTGGGTGCGTACACTTAAGGCGATATATCGATTGAAAGATGCCGCCCTTTCGCTCACGACAAAACGGGATGCAAGTTGCAACACTCTCCGTGAATGGCTTTTTTAGACAAATCTCGTTAAATATCTGACTGTGTGCAGGTTTATTAAATTTCCTCTTGACAGAGTTTAGATGAGGTAAAATACCATCATATTAACTTAATCGTGTCTTTTAATAATGCGTTGTTTTAGTAGGTAGGCTGAGTAAAAAAAAAGAAAATATAGACTCAACTTTGGATTTTTTTTCTATCGAGAAAATTTTAAGAAATCATGTTTCGGCTATTGTCAGTACCACAATCATATAGTCAAGAATCATATATCTGAAAATCAGCCGCTACTGTTTGATAGTCTGGGCAGGACAGCGTTTCAGAGTTACTAAATTTCTCGTTGTAGCGCCTTAACGGCGGCTGTCAATAGCTTCTGTTGGCTGCTATTTCATAGGCTCAATGATAATTGATTGAGCGTGCGAGAAATATCTGACTGTGCGTGTACAGGTTTGAGTTTTTTAGCTTTTTCTAGCTTCAAACGAATGTTCGGCACGCAAGCTACAGGATATATCTAAAATTGTTGATTTGTTGTTTCAGCTGAAACCGAAGTATTTCATGCACAGCATAGACTCTATAGCGTGGTGCCAGATGCTCGAGGCTAAAGGGAACAAGTGCGTGTTTAGGATAGTTTATACAGACGAACAGAATCCTACCACGTACGATCGGAACACCAGTGAGTATACATCAGTAGCGGCGCGTCAAAAATATTCTCAGAGAAGTCGGAAATACTTGGCTTTTCCTATTCTGCATGAGCCGTAGTAAAAGAACTGGACTGGCTGGAAATTAGGCAAGCCGGTGGGAATCGAGTTGTATGGGCGGTCCGCCACTGGTATACATACACCATTGACTGACACAAAACCTGAATGGAGAATGTCAATAGGTCTGCAAAATCACTTGAAAGTTTGTTACGGTAAAGCTTTGATTCATACGAATACATTAGTTTTTGTTTCATTCAAAAATACCAAGTAGTTTTGATTTGACAGGCATTTAAAGTAAAGTGAGTCCCGCTAACCGCGTGTGACGTCATTTTGCAACGCTAGTCTGGAGCCGTGTTCCGAATCACGCCAACAACGACCACAGCGTTTACAGTGCTGACGGCCGGTCCGAATCAGTAAGCGCGCTCAAGGCCGCGTGAGTGGTGTTTTGATTCGGACCGGGCATGTTGTGTTTACTGTCATGTTCATATATCAAACGTCAAGTTGACGTTTGGTTTAAGGTGCTGACGCGGGAGTGTGAGCATTGTAAACGCCAATATGGCGCCGTCCATGACGTCATCAATGACGTCACGACCCCTCGTGTAAACGCTATGAGCGTGATTCGGTCCAATCGTAAACGCGTTTATAGCGTTGTAAGCGTGATTCGGAACACGGCTTAGTACGGAAGCGCGAGAACGGAGTGAGCGCTTGTATGGCGAGTGTTGCACTATGACGTCACAAGGGCAGGTCGTCGCGCGTGACTTTAAAATTCAATATCTTGGAAACTAATGGACGTATCGAAATAATTCTTTCACATATATATTGTATTTTCAACAGAGAACACAGAAAAATGGAATTCTAAATTGGTTAACATTCTCCATTATACCACTAGTCACAGAATAGTATAATAGTATTACATACAGAATGGCCACGAACCCCCCGCACCGAGGTCAGTTACCTCGTCCCTGAGAGACCCGCCTGGCGTCGATCGGGTGCCGTCGCGTCTCGCGATTCGTCCGCGCCACGCGCTACGCACCCGCGCAAACAATTGCCGCGTGTACCGACAGCGCACGCACACATACTTACCCACAGCGCTTACGTTCCTTCGCGTGTCAGAGGACTCAGAGGTGTGCTTTTGCGCCCTTTTTAAATTACTTTCTACAGAAATGCATATAAACGTGACAGGCATTTTGTTACAATTGACAACATTCCATCCATGTGCCCATGTGTTTTTTATTTCTCCCGAAATCGTAATTTTCATTCAAAAATATCTAATCTAAAAGTAGCGAATCGTAAGTGAATTATGTTATGACGTAATTTTTATGAATTACCTATGTTTGACAGCATTGCTCCTTAACAGTCGTAGGAATGACGTCACACTTCCGTTTTATACATTTTTGCGATTTTCTTCAAATCTAGCGAAGAAAAAAAATCTAAAAACTATTTTATTACGTTCAGGTAGCATATTTACCGAAATGGTTTTCGATTTAGGCATCATTATAAATTTTGAAATGTTGTCAATTGTGTGTATGTATGACAGTTATGTTGTGAAATCAAAATGATTTTTCCTTGTCGGTTTTCTGGGACGAGCAATGGTGTCGTCATGCCCGGGAAAACGCCGAGCAAAGCTCGGTCGCCCAGATGTTTGACCATTTGAAATTGTTCATTTCAGGTTTCTTCCACTCGAACACAAACTACAAGTTCCACGACTTCGAATCGGACCATCAGACCGCTAAGGAAATTGTTGAAAAGGTGAACACAATACTGGAATACAGAAACAGCCCGTGTCGGAGAGAATACAAAACGGCCAAGGAGAAAAAACTACAGACGAGAAGGAGTTTCCATTCTAAAAAAAACTAGCAGCTAATAAGGCATATTCCTATTATATAGTTTTTTGACCAAAAAAGCGGAGCATCGTCGACAAATGAATTGAAGCGGGTTTAAATCACGCCAATAAATAAATGAATAAAATAAATATTTGTGGACAATCTTACACAAATCAACATAGTCCCAAACTAAGCAAAGCTTGTACTATGGGTACTAAGCGACGATATACATACTTATATAGATAAATAAATACTTAAATACATAGAACATCCAAGACTCAAGAACAAATTTAAAATAATAGGAGTCCAGATCCACCATGCACAATAAGCGCGCTTACGATCGGACCGATTCACGCTCATAGCGCTTACATGAGATGTCGTGACGTCACTGATGATGTCATGGACGGCGCTCACGGTGCTCACACTCCCAGGCGTAAGCACCTTGCGCCAAACGTCAAGTTGACGTTTGATATATGAACATGACAGTAAACACGGGCTATGAGCGTGAATCGGTCCGATCGTGAGCGCGCTCAAGCGAATAGCGGTCCGAAACAAAACACTACTCATGCGGCCTTGAGCGCGCTATTTGATTTGGACCGGCCGTCAGCATTGTAAGCGCTGCGAGCATTCTTAGCGTGATTCGGAACACGGCTAGTGTTTGACTGAGTGAAACGAAGGTCACCGCTTCAGCTTCGTAATATAGTATAGTACTTTTATCTCACGAGCGCGGGTGAGCCATGGTTGTGTGTTGAGCTATACATGCACATTGTCTATGTGTGCGTCAGCGTAGGAGCTATGAGCACAGAACAGTATAATAGTATTACATACAGAACGGACACGAACCCCCCGCACCGAGGTCAGTTACCTCGTCCCTGTCAGGCCCAGGATGACAGGCCGGGTTACGATCGGGTGCCGTCGCGCCTCGCGATTCGTCCGCGCCGCGCGCTACGCACCCGCGCAAACAATTGACGCGTGTACCGACAGCGCACGCACACATACTTAACCACAGCGCTTACATTCCTTCGCGTGTCACCCCATTGGTCAGGCTTAATAGATATGCAACTGTTCAATATTGAGGGCTCTTAAAACACGAGTGTTGCTTTATGAAAAGAGCCGTAGGCGAGTTTCATAAAAGGATAACACGAGTGTTTTTCGATCTAATTATGTATACAGTTGCATACACTTCTTTATACACATGCATGTCCATAAATCTTCTATCCTGTGTTCAGTAACTATTGCTTGAAACGTAATCAAACGTTTTATAAGCACGCACCGCACCACGCACTAGTAAGGTTTGACTTGTAAAAGTGCCATTGCGGCCTACTTACAGAATAAAGTTCATTTTATTCATTTTATTTTTTATTCACCAGTATCTTAATGATTTTTTTTAATGTAACATTATCTTATGGTTGAAATTCTTTTTGTTGAACGTATTTGTATTAAAATGTTATTGGATTTGAACCTTATTGTTTGAACGGTAAAGTAGCTTTTTGAAGGAATTGCTTTGGAGCAATTCGTTCCACTGAAATGATTTTAAGTATACTACTATTCTCATTATGACATCGCTTGATAATAGTTATTTACGATACAAGGGTTGTAAAACAAAGAAAGGCCGATATCGCAGATGTTTGGGGCCCGAGCCGCAGGCGAGGGTCTCTAATACGCGAGAGAGGGCTTTCTGTTTTACGACCCGTGTTTTGTACACAATTTTACGTCACCACTTGGCCAAAAAGTGGGTTTTTCTGATCGCGCAGCGTGCAGAAAAACGCGCTTTTTGGCAAGGTGTGGTGTAAAATTATTATTTAGTGTTGTAACGGTGGTCATTTGCTAATTATACCTGAACACATTATAGAGGATTAATGATAATGGATGTGCTCGTGGCCCAGCGGCGCCTGCGTACCGCTTGCGCTTGCTAAGGTTAAGCAACGTGGGCAGCGGTCAGGACTTGGATGGGTGACCGCTTTGAGTGGTTACTAACTGAGCGCTCCCGTGCTTTGGAAGGCACGTTAAGCCGTTGATCCCGGTTGCTGTCTATGGCAGCAGTCGTTAAGCCAAGTTGGAGGCCTTCGGGCGGTTTGAGAACTTCTAACAGTCAAGTTGCCCACT
Organism: Cenopis cana; assembly: GCA_951800055.1. Classification (NCBI taxonomy): domain Eukaryota; kingdom Metazoa; phylum Arthropoda; class Insecta; order Lepidoptera; family Tortricidae; genus Cenopis; species Cenopis cana. The sequence goes on along the minus strand of OX637471.1, from coordinate 1,928,617 downwards.
CACTTGACAAAGCCTAATCCCAATAAGGTCTTGTTTCCCCTCGGGGTTGGAAGGTCAGATGGCAGGCGCTTCCGTAAAAACTAGTGCCTGCGCCAAATCTTGGGATTAGGTAGCGGACCCCAGGCATCCTTCAGGATGCAACTGTACTGGGATAATGCTAGGAGGATGAATGATAATGGATGTAGATAAAGTAATTTATCTGTAGGCTATTATATTACCGACTGTATTCATATTGTAAGAAATGTCATAGTTCTGTTACAGCTTCCTAATAAATATTTAAGTAGGTACTATTGTTGTTTTAATCATTGTCCTAATTCAGTACTGGATATGTCCATATGATGGTATTACGCGCATAATGACATATCTTCGCGAAACGCCACATACGCGAAACGCAACATACGCGAAACGCCATATACGCGAAACGCCATATACGCCAAACGCCATATACGCGAAACGCCATATACGCGAAAGGTCACATACGCGACAAGACACGCTGCGAGCGAAACCTTCCGCTGCAAAGCCGACACTGTTAGGTTGGGTTCAGAAGACTAAACTCTTACGTCTTCTGGTGTTACGTTTTTTTTTATGCGCCTTAAAAAGACACGCACTGCAAGAAAAACTTTACATATGTCATTTTGCGTATGTGTCTTTTCCTGTATATATTATTTTGCGTTCCTGTCGTTTTGCGTATGTGTCGTTTCGCGTATGTGTAATTTTGCGAAGACGCAATGTGTCATTAATGTCATTATGCGTGTAATCGCAAAAAATGTCTAAATACAAACGATATTCAACTCGTGTTTAGTTATTAGGTCTCAAGTGTGTATTTCAGTGTTGGATTGAAACAGGTAGCTAAATTGATATATCATGCAATTTTTTTGGTTTTTTTTTTTATAATAACAAGTATTTCGTTGCTATTGTTACACTTTAAAAATAAATACCTTACGCTCTAAGAATTATACATGTCGTAGATGCAATAGATTTTAGGTGATCATAAACCTATTTCATAACCTTGTTTTTTATTTATTTATACATACTATTTTTAGCAGCGCTTGCGGTATCTAAGGTTAAGCAACGTGGGCAGCGGTCAGGACTTGGATGGGTGACCGCTTTGAGTGGTTACTGACTTAGCGCTCCGGTGCTTTGGAAGGCACGTTAAGCCGTTGATCCCGGTTGCTGTCTATGGCAGCAGTCGTTAAGCCAAGTTGGAGGCCTTCGGGCGGTTTGAGAACTTCTAACAGTCAAGTTGCCCACTCACTTGACAAAGCCTAATCCCAATAAGGTCTAGTTTCCCCTCGGGGTTGGAAGGTCAGATGGCAGTCGCTTCCGTAAAAACTAGCGCCTACGCCAAATCTTGGGATTAGGTAGCGGACCCCAGGCATCCTTCAGAATGCAACTGTACTGGGGTAACGCTAGGAGGATGATGATACTATTTTTTAGTACCTGCTACTTAATCCCGAAAGTACGTAGAACCTGAGTAAGTATAGTAAAAGGTGAGTGTCAAAAGAAGTTCGAATACCTCAATCTGTCGCTCTAACTAACAAGGGCGAGATATTCAAACTTCGTTCGTTTTCGGTTCACGGGAGGCCCTAGAACATAGTGGTTATACTCTCTTTGGGGAGGCCCTCTGCATAAAGGGCATATTCATCGATTAGTTACTTACGTTTCGGTGACTGAAAAATATTATGGACTTAGACAAGGCGCGCACCACGATTTTAAGTCGCGCGAAAATGTTGTCCGAGTAATGCAACTTATGGGTTGCATTTCTCGGTACCTACGCATCGCACGCAATATTTTGTACTGATTCGCACCGTACGGATTTGCGGATCAGTGGACGCACTTGTGTGACTTTCTATACAATGAATACTAAGATCGGTTGTGGAACTGGGCGCCTACCTTATAGCCTTATCACACTTACCCTTTCGGTAGGGCCCTAACTCGGGGAGGGGAGTTCTATCTCGCTCTAATGAGTGAGATGCTTTAACTCCCCTCCCCCAGTTAGGGCCCTACTGATAGGGTAGTGTGATAAGCCTTTTAAAACTTGTGGACACTGGTGTATCCACAGCTTTTAAACATAATTCTTAAAAAATACTGGCCGTATAGAAATTTCTAAACTAATAAAAAAAAAGATAAAAAGAACACTTTTTGAAGTGCTTGACCACGGCGCATTTTGCAAACAGAATCCGCAGGAACGGACATAATTCGCCATTTTTACTTGTCATTTATATAATTTATAATGTAAATTGAAAATTTTAGTGTACCTATACAAAATGTGGGCTCCAACCGACGCGTGCACCCAAATACGGGACATCATGCTACCCACCAGTAAAGCTGTGGCCCAGTATCTACGGAAACGTCGCAACGGGGCCAAACTCGTGGAAATACTGACCCATGTAAGGGAAAAGTTTAAAGACGCGCACACTAGCCAGTTGAACTATAGCGTGGCAACAAGCTTAGAAGCCGCTACTACGTGGGGGTTCCTCGAGAGGAAAGGCTCAAGGTTTCTGGAGCCTGGGGAGGGAAGAGCCAAGAGGGGGCCGAGGGGGGACGCGAGTGTGACACGATCGCGGCCGTCCATGAGGTGTCGGCGGCGGCGGCGGCGGCGCGGCTGTCGGCGTAAACGGCGGTACCGTTGGCGACCGCGCCGTCGCTGGAGACGCCGTTACTAAATTTGATATGAAATGTTGTGGTGTTTGTAGGGAAATTTTAGTACCTTTGTATTGTCTTTTTTGTGTTGTTCTGAATAATAAATGCAAAGTCGTTTGTGGATGTTTCATTGTTATCAACATGCAGATATTTATTCGTCAACTGATTCTCGAATTCCGTTGCCTACCTTTTAGATTCATGTGGTAAGTTGGTAGGTAACATTAGGTACAGTAGGACTATTTTAACCCTTTGACCGCCAAGAATCTATAAAGTGGTTGTGTGTCGTCGTGCCCACCACGCCAACTACTTAAAGGTTGGAGTGAAGGTGTATTTTGATCATGAATTTGACGCCCGAGCCGAAGGCAAGGGCAATAAATATGCGATCTGAGGCTTTCTTTATTACCGCCCGTGTTAAGTACAAAATTTTATGGCACCCCCTGGCCAGGAAGTGGGATTTCCCGCGTGACATAATAGTACATTACTTACCAAGGGCGATAAAACAAAGAATGTCTCAGATCGCAGGTATTTTACGCCCGAGGCTTTCTTTATTATCGCCCGTGGTAAGTACAAAATTTTATGTCACCCCTTGGCCAGGAAGTGGGTTTTTTCGCGCGCGGAGCGTGCGATAATGGCCACTTTATGGCCAGGAGGGACATAAAATCATTTATGAAGTGTTTTAATTTGTTTTTATTGGTTTAGACATTAAGTACATCAATTCAACACTGCTTGGCGTAGTGGGCACGACGACACTATCGCTTTGGCGGTCAAAGGGTTAAATCATCAGATTCATGTTTAACCCTTTGACCGCCAAGAATCTATAAAGTGGTTGTGTCGTCGTGCCCACCACGCCAAGCACTGTTGAATTGATGTAATGTCTAAACCAATGAAAACAAATTAAAACAGTTAATGGGTTCTTGACGGTCAAAGGGTTAATGGTAAATTGGTACAGTAGTTAGGACTATTTTAAGTGCAGCTCAATGACAATTCCAATAAGCCCAAACACGGCTAAGCTAATACGTTGTTTTATTACGGAATTCCGTTGGGGTTGGCTATCATAGCAGCGCGGGAATCGCGGGATCTGGGTAGCTGCCCTCACTGACCCAAAATATATAAGTGAGTTATAAGTAAAGTTACTTTATGCTCACTGACCCAAAAAGAAAATCCAAAGGATGCGCCAACGAGCGACCGGGGCTATGTCTTTGTCACATTCATACAAAATTTTTACTACGCAATTTGGCCGGTTTGCATGTCCAATGTATTGCTTATGGAAGTTTGCCTTTGCATGAAAAAATGTTCGGTTGGTGATAGGGGCAAAACATGCCACTCTTTTCTATTTCCTCTTATAGGAATCGCAATAAGACTATCTTTCTCTATCAAAGCGTGTCAGCCCCTTGCAGCCCACACCACACCTCACTCATATCAGCCCGCGGGCCGAAATGCCCACTACGAAATTTTGGTCCCCTGGTACTACCTTTTAGGGTTCCGTACCTCCCCAAAGTGTAAAATGGGACCCTCTTACTAAGACTCCGCTGTCCGTCTGTTACCAGGTTGTATCTCATGAACCGTGATAGTAAGACTGAGTTAGACACATAGTGGTTAAATTCTCTTTGGTTAGAGTCTAACTAAGTGTGAAAAATTTCAACTGTCTAACCGTTAGACAGTTGAAATTTTTCACAGACGACATATTTCTGTTGCCGCTATAACAACAAATAACAGAATAAAATTAAACAACAAACGTGATTTTTTTCTCGTTTTTAGGGTTCCGAACCTGAAGGGTCGAATCGGAACTAGAGGTGGGTGATAAATAACTTCACGATGAAAAAATCACGGGGGTCCGCCGTTAAAAAGTAACAGTGTGACTTGTCACGAAGTAAGTAACAACGTTACAAAATAACGTTGTTACTTTAGCGACGATATCACTGGAACAGTGTGTAAGCGACGCGTCGCGTCGTGCCTCGTGACCGCTGTTACTAACTGTGACTGTGACTGCGGTGCGCTGTCACAGAGTAACATCAGTTGTTACAAAAATATCAGTAACTGCCGGGAACGATCGACACGCAAATGTCGTGACACAAAATAACCAAAGTGACAAAGTCACGGTGATTTTTCAATGTGATTTTTTTGGAACGGGAATAACAATAACGGTGATCGATAAGTAACGCTTTTCCCCATGTCTAATCGGAACCCTAGCTGTCATTCACGCGTCCGTCCGTCCGTTGTCCGTCACACGAAGAATTTTTTAACTTCCCATTGACCTATGAACTTAAAGTTTGGTGATAATATTTATCAGTGGCGGCGCATCAAAAATATTCTTATGGAAGCCGGAAATAATTTGCCTTTCTAATTCTTCATGAGCCATAGTAAGAACTGGACTGGGTGAAAATTAGGCAAGCCGGTGGGAATCGAGTTATACTACGAGCGCTCCGCCACTGATATTTATTATACCAACAAATACTAACTAATCTATTGATAAATCAGGTTTTTTCTTTGAAATTTTACGGTTGGTTCGGAACCCTAAATGTGCGAAGTCCGACACGCACTTAGCCGGTTTTTAGGGTTCCGTAGTAAACAAGGAACCCTTATAGTTTTGCCAGGTCCGTCCGTCTGTCCGTCCGTCTGTCCCCCGTTTTTCTCAGTAACCGTTAGTACTAGAAAGCTGTAATTTAGCATGAGTATGATAATTTAGTACCTATCAATGACACCGACAAAACGGTAGAATAAAATCTTAAAAAATATTTTTTTTTTTAGGTTACCGTCCCTACATGTAAAGTGGTAGTGCAATTTTTTTTTCTTCCAAAACCCATCTTGTCGGGTTTCGTTGGATAGCTCTTTCAAAAATATTATAAGGTTTCTAAAAGCATTTTTTTATTAAAGAATTGGTTGGCGTGATATTAAGCTTTGAAGTGATAATTTTTGTTATGGTCAAGTGTCCTCCCCCCTGCCAGCTAAACGGTGGCTACCTACTAGGCATGTGAAAAAAATCATGGTAATAGTATAAATACGATGAATTTAAAAGGAAAACTATCACAGCTAAGTAGACATTACTAGTTAACAAGTAATAGTCGAACTTCAGAAATGTACTTTGCCAAAGCAAACTTTCGTACCTACAATTTCCATTGATACCTTAAATAATGTTGTTAATTCTGTCAAAAACATAGTAAATATAAGTTTGAGAACTTTTTAGTCCACATAATGTAACGAGTGCGGAACCCTACCTTGCGCGTGGCCCGACACGCACTTGGCCGGTTTTTTATTTAAAAATGGTACGGAACCCTTCGTGCGCGAGTCCGACACTTGGCCGGTATTTTAGGAATAATGAGTTTACTCAAACATGCATTACATAAACATTTGTTCGTATAGGTATAATAGTTAGCAGTATGTTGAAAGAATGCAGTAATCCTATTCTTCGTGGTGTTTTCGCTGACGCTTTCCGTTTTTTTGATTTTGACTACCTGGAGTGCTGCCGCGAACCACAAACGAAGTTTTCCCTCTCTGTCGCACTTATGTGCAAACTTGCAAGTGCGACAGAGAGGGAAAATTTCGAATGCCGTTCGCGGTAGCAACTCTGGGATCAGACTACCTGCTGGGAGTTTACTGGGGCTTACTTACTCTCTACATAGAGCCCTTTGAATAATTACGTTGTTCATTAAGTATAAATTCAGTCAATTACAGTCAGTTGTGCTTGAACTCTTAAAAGAGACACTCGCGTAACATTTTAATAACTATTAAAGTGCCTAGTATTTACATCTTTGAGGATAAAATAAAAATCTGTTCCCTATTTTCGGTAGAAAATGTAAATTAAACAGTTATTTTGCTCATTGTTAATAAGCAATATAGCAACATAAACTGGATTTTAAAGTGAACTGAAGTAACAACCGGTAAGTTAATTTGCTGATAAAGCTATTTTTAACTGACTTAATTAGTAATATCATTATTTATATATAAACAATTATCTTTTCTATGCAACTGCGTCAAACGGAACGTAATTTTCTCGCTTCTGTATCAGTGTATCTTGACGTTTTTCTTTTGACGTTTATACACTCCATCGGTAAATATTGAGTTAGGTTTTTTACTTTTATTATCTCAAAACTGTGAAACTATGAAAATGTTTTGTTCTCGCAAGAGGACCTAGCTATGGACGGGTAAGATCGGCATACTTAAACACAGGAATTTTAGTGTAGTGGCGTGTTGATTATTGGTTTGATTCTGTGATTTGTTTTCGTAGTGCATGTTCTAAATCGATGTTTTTTCAGCAGTGCACAGTGATGGAGCTCAATGCATATAGGGCAAATGAGGTTTTGGAAGTAGCCGTGCAGTACTGCCCCGATCGTTCGAGGTCTTCAAGCCCAACGCCCGTCCTATCTACAAATGTCTGTTGTGATCTGGAAGACATTTTGAGCGACGTACGTATTCGCTTCTTACTCGCAATCAGTGTAAACAATTAGCTTTATACATGTGTATATTGAGTATCTAAGTGCACTACCAAGTGCTATAACAATGTTTGTACTGTTATTTACAAGTTTTCTTGAAAGGCTACAACAAATTCTATTTAATTGATCTCTTTTCATAACCTTAGATCGTTTATCTTTTCAAAATTGAGTCTGCAGCCAGGCATGTTAGATTTTTTTTGTAGTTTTGATACACCTGATACTTATAGTGGTTTATTTATTTCAATTCCTTTCCTACCTTGATGTATTGCTTAGAGTACCTTGTAAATACCGTAATTCCCGGATACCTTGGGCTTAGACGGGTAATTGTACGGTCAACTTGGTACCTTGTCATAGTGAAAATCTATATGGAAGCCGGTAGAGATCTCATTATCAATGTTACTGTGACAAGGTACGAAGTGGCCCAGAAATCAAATTGGCTGAGTGTACATGCTATTGCGATCTGATGAATATTATTCATGCTCTGCAGTATTATGTGCATGATAAAATTAAAATTAATTAGAGTATTTTTATATCATAAATGTGTTATAGCCATGGTTGTAGTTATGACATGTACGAACACACAGACAATGTGAAATCATTACTCCTATGCTGCTGCGTACATAGACAATGAGCATGTATATCGCATCACAATCATGGCTCACCCGCGCTCGTGAGATAAAAGTCCTATGCTGGTCCGGAAAATATTCTAAGTGATCAAATCGGTACAATCAGACTCACCTCTCGTAATCTAAAGATTCTAAAGAAACAAAAGCTTGCAACAGTGTCTGACTTCTGAGGAATTAGGAGCCAGACATTCCAAGTGGATATTTGGTGGGGTATAGAAAGGGAGACAGGAAGAAAAGTACTACTTTTTCTAAGTAAACTAGGTACGATTTTTGATGCGAGCTCCAACTGCTAGATGCCGATTTGATCTTTCTTCTGACCACGGATGTGTACAACAACTGGACTACTTTAGGATTACGGAAATCTATTGCATAGCGGATGATGAAGGCAAGCATGCAGGATCATTGTCTTTTTAAATATGTGACACACACACAGGAAGAATAGGCTATGCTGCAGCCTACGCTTGCTGTTCATAATATAATAGTATTTTATGTCACACCTGGGCATAAAGTGGCCATTATAGCACGCTCCGCGCGCGAAAAAACCCACTTCCTGGCCAGGGGGTGACATAAAATTTTGTACTTACCACGGGCGATAATAAAGAAAGCCTCAGATCGCATATTTATCGCCCTTGCCTTCGGCTCGGGCGTAAAATACCTGCGATCTGAGACATTCTTTGTTTTACCGCCCTTGGTAAGTAATGTACTATTACAATCTATGTCTTACTGCAACTTTGGTTTTCTATTTTAACTATTTGGATTTTCTTTTTGGGTCAGGGAGGGTACCAAACCCCATGCTGCTACGCGAAAATGGTCTTAGAAGAGCTTCCATTGATTGATTCAAATTAATGAAGATTGGTGTTTACAGATTTTGGAAAAAACATACAGGGTGCTAGAAAAACGTCAATTATATAATGTTAATATATATTACAGGAAAACTATAGCCATAGATCTCTCTATTTTTTCTTGTATTTAATCCACATAAAGATTTTAAAAATAAGTTTGTAATTTAATCACCTTCGCATGCATTTGTGTTTGGAAAAATTCTTTGAAACTATGCTGAAAGTACCTTCTTTTAAATAAAAAAGAAATTATTGAAATCGATTAACGTGATAAAGAATTATCTTTGATAAACCAACATATGTATATTGTATATACAGAGTTATTCAGTCACGCAAATTAGTAACAGAATGTGCCGAATGGATGGCGCTGTCATGTTCAGATATTTCTGAATTACTGATTTTTTTAAATAGAATTCTCATATTTTGATAAAAAATCAATTGTATGACAACAATGTACAGTCGAGGCCATTAATATATATATACGCATTTTTACCTAATCGAATGTGTTTGCTTACAAATTGTAGGTGACCATATTCGATTAGGTGAAAAAGTGTATACATCTTAAGCCATCCTCTCCCGGCGACAAAAATAAACAATGCCATTCTTTTGTTATCTGCCCTGGGATCCCAGGGACTGGTAGACGACGGGTGACCTCGACTGTACATAAACTCAATGTTTCAGGAGTAAAACGGCAAAGTCTCCTTTTTCCATACAACGGTAGTATGAAGTACGAGGAAGCAGGTGTGACGTCAACCAGTATGCTGCCCTCTAATGGTAGAACCACGTAATCCGGGTTACGTTGTTTTGTCGTAACTAAGCTTAATCGATTCCTGGTATTAGCATCTACCATATGGGCCATCATATTTTTTTGTTTGTTTTTGAATTACGTTATTTTGCCGTGAGAGGGCAGTATGGAGCTTATTTAGTGCCCGACCGCTATACGGTATTTGACACATATTAAAATTTATAACGCAGTGTCACTTTTTGGATAGTTAGCCATCAAAATATCACAATAAATCGTAAATTATAAAATTTTACCAAAATCATAAAAAGATATGAATCATCAAAAACTCAGAAAATTATGTATTTTTTTTACCGTCCAAAATTCAAATAAAAGGTATCAATAGAATACTTATGTAAAAATAAAAAATACGAGTAAATTGTAGAGCAACTATGTACCTAAACGCATTATTTTACGACTAAAACAGCAAAATACTAATTTTCCCATACACCGGTTGGTCGAATGCGGTGCAAGTGACGTCATTTGCCAGGGCCAATTTGTAGGAGCCTTTTTGAGACCCGCTAGCGTCGAGCTAGGTTTGTCCCTAATTTTAGCCCTTTATTGTGCTCTAAATGTTGTTGGTCCCATATAGACATTTGATGGTCTCTAAAGACTGGTTCGATTGGCATTATAAAAAAAATTTAGTCAAATAGCGTATTCTGTACTTTGCCTCCCATCTGTTGTGTTACTCTAATAGTGGGTGGTACCATACGAACCTTCGGATAGAAAATTCGGAAAATTATGGTTTTTTTAACGTCTTAAAGTAGAATAAAAGGTATTAATAGAATGCTTTTGTAATAATAAATAAAAAAATGTATGGCAACTATGTACCTAAACGCGTTATCACGACTAAAACAGCAAAATACTTATTTTCCCATACAACGGTTGCTTCGATACTGTTACTGTGCGTGTGACGTCATTTGCCCGTGCCAATTTGTAGGAGCCTATTTGAGGGCCGGTAGCGGGCTAGGTTCGTCCCTAATTTTTGCCTTTTATTGTGGTCTAATTGTAGTTGGTCCCATAGATTTTTTTGTTCATCTATGACAACTGGTTCGAATGGCACCATAAAAAAAATAGTCAAATAGCGAATTGTATGGATAAGGTTGTGGAGAGGCGCGCCTTCGTGGATGACATGCAGTATACTTGTAGTTAGCCCTGAGCTGTGAATTCGAAAAGTATTAATTTTGTAATAGTACATTACTTACCAAGGGCGATAAAACAAAGAATGTCTCAGATCGCAGGTATTTTACGCCCGAGCCGAAGGCAAGGGCGATAAATATGCGATCTGAGGCTTTCTTTATTATCGCCCGTGGTAAGTACAAAATTTTATGTCACCCCCTGGCCAGGAAGTGGGTTTTTTCGCGCGCGGAGCGTGCGATAATGGCCACTTTATGGCCAGGTGTGACATAATAGTACATTACTTACCAAGGGCGATAAAACAAAGAATGTCTTAGATCGCAGGTATTTTACGCCCGAGCCGAAGGCAAGGGCGATAAATACGCGATCTGAGGCTTTATTTATTATCGCCCGTGGTAAGTACAAAATTTTATGTCACCCCCTGGCCAGGAAGTGGGTTTTTTCGCGCGCGGAGCGTGCGATAATGGCCACTTTATGGCTAGGTGTGACATAAATATATTTTTACTAAATTAATACTATACGAGTATCATCCAGCCCCTCTTAACTGTAAGGCACTTAAACCTTTATTTGGCAGTGTCTAGCCGGCTAGACAGAATCTTTGACAGTCTTTTTGTATTTTTTTCTTGACCAGTATCGTTTGGAATATGCAGCGCCGCCGAGGCTTGAACTATGGATTTTTGCCATTTTTTTTGTCAAATAATGGTTGATTAATCGACATTGTCGAATAGGGATGTTGACTCAAAACAAATTATTACTTCCACATAAAGAAGACATAAAACTATGCCAAATAGTGAAAATCCTATTCAAATATCTCAAAAAATAACGAAGCTACAACGGTTAGAATGTTCTTAGTTAGAGAGAGAAAGTGCTACTCAACAGTGACGTCACTGTTGAGTAGCGCCATAGTAAATGGCGATCGTTCAATACAAAGGTGCGTTTTGCGGAAAAGCGACAGAAAATACCCACTCTTAAAACTTTGAAGACATAATTACGTATTATTTATTTTTTTGAATTACTTTTTTCGCCGTTTGATTGAGAATTTGAGCCTTTATGTAGAAAATTTGGATTTATTGATTTTCTTTTATAGTGTCATCATCCCTATTGTCTGCAAGTAATTCGTACTAATAATCCCTTTATTTTCAGGCTATAACAGAGTCGTTACAGGGCTCGCTGCGGCTGAACCATAGCCAGTTGACCGACCAGGAGCTGACGATCAGACCCGAGGCGAACATAGAGCAGAACGTACCAGACGGCCTGGACTTGTACAAGGTCATATTCGAGGTAACTATACCAGGCTGTAGCAGAGTCGTTACCAGGCTCGCTACGGCTGAACCATAGCCAGCTGACCGACCAGGAGCTGACGATCAGACCCGAGGCGAACATAGAGCAGAACGTACCAGACGACATGGACTTGTACAAGGTCATATTCGAGGTAACTATACCAGGCTGTAGTCGAGTCGTTACCAGGCTCGCTCCGGCTGAACCACAGCCAGCTGACCGACCAGGAGCTGACGATCAGACCCGAGGCGAACATAGACCAAAACGTACCAGACGGCCTGGACTTGTACAAGGTCATATTCGAGGTAACTATACCAGGCTGTAGCTGAGTCGTTACCAGGCTCGCTCCGGCTGAACCACAGCCAGCTGACCGACAAGGAGCTGACGTTCAGACCCGAGGCGAACATAGAGCAGAACGTACCAGACGGCCTGGACTTGTACAAGGTCATATTCGAGGTAACTATACCAGGCTGTAGCCGAGTCGTTACCAGGCTCGCTGCGGCTGAACCATAGCCAGCTGACCGACAAGGAGCTAACGATCAGACCCGAGGCGAACATAGAGCAAAACGTACCAGACGGCCTGGACTTGTACAAGGTCATATTCGAGGTAACTATACCAGGCTGTAGCTGAGTCGTTACCAGGCTCGCTCCGGCTGAACCACAGCCAGCTGACCGACAAGGAGCTGACGTTCAGACCCGAGGCGAACATAGAGCAGAACGTACCAGACGGCCTGGACTTGTACAAGGTCATATTCGAGGTAACTATACCAGGCTGTAGCCGAGTCGTTACCAGGCTCGCTGCGGCTGAACCATAGCCAGCTGACCGACAAGGAGCTAACGATCAGACCCGAGGCGAACATAGAGCAAAACGTACCAGACGGCCTGGACTTGTACAAGGTCATATTCGAGGTAACTATACCAGGCTGTAGCAGAGTCGTTACCAGGCTCGCTACGGCTGAACCATAGCCAGCTGACCGACCAGGAGCTGACGATTAGACCCGAGGCGAACATAGAGCAGAACGTACCAGACGACATGGACTTGTACAAGGTCATATTCGAGGTAACTATACCAGGCTGTAGTCGAGTCGTTACCAGGCTCGCTCCGGCTGAACCACAGCCAGCTGACCGACCAGGAGCTGACGATCAGACCCGAGGCGAACATAGACCAAAACGTACCAGACGGCCTGGACTTGTACAAGGTCATATTCGAGGTAACTATACCAGGCTGTAGCTGAGTCGTTACCAGGCTCGCTCCGGCTGAACCACAGCCAGCTGACCGACAAGGAGCTGACGTTCAGACCCGAGGCGAACATAGAGCAGAACGTACCAGACGGCCTGGACTTGTACAAGGTCATATTCGAGGTAACTATACCAGGCTGTAGCCGAGTCGTTACCAGGCTCGCTGCGGCTGAACCATAGCCAGCTGACCGACAAGGAGCTAACGATCAGACCCGAGGCGAACATAGAGCAAAACGTACCAGACGGCCTGGACTTGTACAAGGTCATATTCGAGGTAACTATACCAGGCTGTAGCTGAGTCGTTACCAGGCTCGCTCCGGCTGAACCACAGCCAGCTGACCGACAAGGAGCTGACGTTCAGACCCGAGGCGAACATAGAGCAGAACGTACCAGACGGCCTGGACTTGTACAAGGTCATATTCGAGGTAACTATACCAGGCTGTAGCCAAGTCGTTACCAGGCTCGCTCCGGCTGAACCACAGCCAGCTGACCGACCAGGAGCTGACGATCAGACCCGAGGCGAACATAGAGCAAAACGTACCAGACGGCCTGGACTTGTACAAGGTCATATTCGAGGTAACTATATCAGGCTGTAGCCGAGTCGTTACCAGGCTCGCTGCGGCTGAACCACAGCCAGCTGACCGACCAGGAGCTGACGATCAGACCCGAGGCGAACATAGAGCAGAACGTACCAGACGGCCTGGACTTGTACAAGGTCATATTCGAGGTAACTATACCAGGCTGTAGCCGAGTCGTTACCAGGCTCGCTGCGGCTGAACCACAGCCAGCTGACCGACCAGGAGCTGACGATCAGACCCGAGGCGAACATAGAGCAGAACGTACCAGACGGCCTGGACTTGTACAAGGTCATATTCGAGGTAACTATACCAGGCTGTGGCCGAGTCGTTACCAGGCTCGCTCCGGCGTTACGAGCTTCCCTATAAGGTTTAATTAGAAGAATTAGAATTACGATTAATAACGGGTTATTTAATATGTGTTATTGAGTTTCCGATATTATATACATAATATACAATACATGGTAAATATCCCGTTATTAACCGTAACCGTGAGTGTAATGTTTGAAAAATTCACTACCACAAGGCCGTAAATATGTAAATTTCACCACGGTAGCTCTGTTGGTTAAGAGCAATGGATGGGTTCATTATCACACCTGTGACACGCGAAGGAACGTAAGCGCTGTGGGTAAGTAAGTATGTTTGCGTGCGGTGTCGGTACACGCGTCAATTTTTTGCGCGGGTGCGTAGCGCGTGGCGCGGACGAATCGCGAGGCGCGACGGCACCCGATCGACACCAGGCGGGTTCTCTCAGGGACGAGGTAACTGACCTCGGTGCGGGGGGTTCGTGTCCGTTCTGTATGTAATAATATTATACTATTCTATGTCATTATGTAACGTATAAACAGACAGTCGTTTCGGCAGGTGGAGAGTGACAACGAACAAGACATGAACGAGGACGGTGTTGCCGTACAGAACCATCCGCTACAGGACCCAGTGAGTAATCTCTCTGATAGATCGATAGATAGATATATATTAAACGTTTATTTGTTTGCCACATACACACACAAGTTTGTTCAACAATAGAAACAACAAAAAAAGAAATAAAAATTATACAACAAACACAAAAACTTACAAACACAATTTTTTTTTTGTAATTAAATTATTTGAGAGTTATCTTTGAAAAATACAAGTATCGGGAACTTTTTGCAAAAAATAATAAAAAAAGAGACACAATTATAAAACATAGAATATACTTTGTGTGCATTGCAGCAAAACAAAAAGGTCCCAACTCAGTGTGTAGCTTTGCTCTCAACGCAATTGACAATATTTCATAATTTCCAAAAGTCTTAATTCGAAAACCATTTCGGTAAAAAGCGTGAAGTACACAAAAAACATTTTTTTTTTATTTTTTCTTCGTTAATTTTGGAAAAAATCGCAAATTACTGTAAACCGAAAGTTGACGTCATCTTCCTCGCTGTATTCAGGGAGACCTTAGTACAGAGTACAGACAATCGCTGCTCTGGAGTGGCTCTGGATTCTTGTTGGGAAGATGACGTCATATTTTACTTACGCCCTTTTGGAATGACCTACTTTTCAACGTGTTTTTTTGTATGAAATAATGAGTTAAATTGAAAAAGAAAAAATACGGGTGGCTTAAATTTTTACCTATTTTCTAACTAGTTCATAAAATAAAGTAGTTAAAAATATGAAATGTTGTCAATTGAGCAAATCACTGGTATTCTGGTGACACGCGAAGGGGGGGGGGTTCGTGTCCGTTCTGTATTTAATACTATTATACTATTCTCTGGTCGGGCCTAGCTGAGTTTCTTGCTGGAATCTTCTGAGTTAGGCTAGGTTTAGTGAACCAGCGACAAAACTCCCAGTAGCTCGATTCCACGACCGCTTTAGCTTAGTTGGTAGTGACCCTGCCTACGAAGCTGGAGGTCCCGGGTTCGAATCCCGGCCGGGGCATTTATTTGTGTGATGAGCACAAATATTTGTACTTGGGTCTTGGATGTTTTCTATGTATTTAAGTATGTATTTATATCTATATAAGTATGTATATCGTCGCTTAGTACCCATAGTACAAGCTTTGCTTTGTTTGGGACTAGGTTGATTTTTGTAAGATTGTCCACAAATATTTATTTATTTTATTTTATTTTTACCTCAGATTCGGTTGAAACCGCTCAACCAGTCTCACTGGAGCGCAAACTTTTAGAGTATTCCAGTGTTTAAGCCGCCCGCGTGGTCGTGTCGGAGGTGTCCGTGGTTCATAAAATCTATACGGAACCCTAAAAATGGATGCATATTCATCCCGTCGACTAGTTTCATGAAGCGTGAATTTCAAGTGTCGCCCATTGGGATCACGTCAATTCATATCGTCGCGTACGACCCAGTGCGTCAGAAAGGTCACAGGTGTTGTGTACTCTTACTGGAACATTGGAATATTTATTTATGTCACACCTGGCCATAAAGTGGCAATTACCGCACGCTCAGCGAGCGGAAAATCTCACTTCATAAAGAAAGCCTCAGATCATTTAATTATCGTCCCCGGCTTCGGCTCGGGCGTCAAATACCTGCGATCTGAGACATTCTTTGTTTTACCGCCCTTGGGAAGTAATGCACTATTATGTCACACCTGGCACCTGGCCATAAAGCGGCAATTACCGCACGATCCGCGCGCGGGAAATCTCACTTCCTGGCCAGAGGGTGACATAAAATTTTGTACTTAACACGTCCGGTAATAAAGAAAGCCTCAGATCGCACATTTATCAAATACCTGTGATCTGAGACATTCTTCGTTTTACCGCCCTTGTTAAGTAATGTACAGTCAAGGTCATTATTATGTAAACACTCTTTCACTTCTCATGCTCGAAAATTGTGTCATATTAGACTTGTGAAGCGGGGCTAAAATAGTACATTTAAGCCCTAGGGAAAATATGTATACATATTTATGATTTACAAAACATTTTAATTTGACCAATCAAAATACTTCACCGATTAAATTCACCAATCACAGAAAAGTAATTTGATAGATTAAAACATATTTGGTAAAAATATCAACCAACCAGAACACAGCTGTACTAAAATCGACCAATCAGGAAAGACGTTTTTCAGTTCTTTAAAGATTCAGCGGTGTCTATGGTCAAAGCAATTACTCCTCTTAAAAGAAAAAAAAGCGCATGATGCATCTCTTTCTTTGATATAGCAAAAGAAAGGGAGACGAATACGCCAAGCAAACACGCATAGCGAGGCATATGGTGCTGGTCTTAGAAAAAAAAACATGCTGTCAAATTAGACATACACCCGCCAAGAGTAAATTATTCATTTAAGATGAATAATTTGTGTTTATGTGTTTTCTCGCAATCGAAGTGAAAAGTAGAGTGTATAACTCGGGCCTAAAAGCCATATTACCACTCGAAAAATTTTTCGTCTCTACGTTCGGGAAAATAACCATCTCGAGGTAATATGGCTTACCTTAGACCCTTGTCAAACAATCTACTATTTTACCTAATCGAATGCGGTCGCGTACAATTTGTAAGCAAACGCATTCGATTAGGTTAAAAAGTGGTTACATATTAATGACCTCGACTGTACTATTATCATATTGAAATATAATGAACGGGTCAGTCACCTCACGTCTTTATCAGCGGGCAGCATCTTTGGAGCGCTCGTGGCCCAGCGGCGCCTGCGTGCCGCAAGCGGTACGCAAGGTTAAGCAATGCCGGGCGGGGTCAGTACATGGATGGGTGACCGCTTTGAGTGGTTATTAACTGAGCGCTCTCGTGCTTTGGAAGGCACGTTAAGCCGTTGATCCCGGCTGCTGTCTATGGCAAGTTGGAGGCCTTCGGGCGGCTTGAGAACTTCTAACAGTCAAGTTGGCCGCTCACTTGACAAAGGGGGGTCGAAGTTGCACCACGTCCGTAGGGAAAGTACCCACCGCTACCCTACACGTGACCCTTGGGTGGTTCTAAAAGTGTAACAGAAACTGGCAACTGTACTGTCTTCTCGAAGATCTCACGGTTCGAAATAAATGCCATACAATAAAAAAAAGTCTCTATCGTGGAATAGCGCTCGACATGTTTCGGGCCAATACGTGGTCCTTAATCATGAGTGGTCGCGGCGGCCTCGCGTCTAACACTGACGTTTATTATATATATAATAATAATAATTAATAATAAAGAATTATTATTATTATCTATACATACATATAATAAAGCAGAAGAGGGTCGAAAATCTGTACATTGAAGATATTAGTAAAAAAATCGATGGAGGGGTCTAAGAATCGATAACAGAACACGTTTCAACTGTTTTTAGAATTCATGTCTGTTTGTCTGTTTGTCTGTCTGTTTATATGTCTAACTATCACGCGAAAACTAGCGAATGGATTTTAATACAGCCTTCACTAATATGTTTATTGGATCTTCGGCCAGGTTATAGGCTATAAAAATCATATAGGTTAGGGATGAAAGGGGGTGAAAAGAGGGGTTAAACTTTGTATGAGAAGTCTTTCAGTTCATGATTTACAGGCTTGAAAGTTGGTAAGTATATACATGGACGCAAAGTAAATAGAACCTCATTCAAACATTGTATAATAAACAGATAGTATTTGAAAAAATGGGGGGTGAAATAACAATAGCTCTTCCTCTCAAGGCTATAGACAAAAATACAAAAGTCCCTCAAACCATATTAACTGTTTGAAATGAGAGTTCTAATTATGTTGGACAGTCAGTCGCTATCAATATTCACAAACCTTACTACGCAACCTCGGTTTTTTTTTTGTTTTCGATGGAGGGTACTTTACCTACGCAGAGCGGCGGGCTCTCGGTTGCATGGTAGCACTTGCGACATGTACTACCTATATATTAAGTATGCGCATTTTTGTATAAAATATTGTTTTTTGAGGTGCTCATTACAAGAATGATACTTATCCATTTTCAAATTGAAGATGGCGGACATTTACTTATTTACTTTTCTTAATAATCGATATGAGTTTCATCTTTGAGGTTCTTCGAGGTGCCGATTAGTTGCGTTTTCCGTCAGCAAAATGTATAAAATACGTTCGGCGCGTAACAGACATAAATTTAGGGTATATTGGTATTCGTTATTAAAACATACATACCTACCTACGTAACAATAAACATCAAGTATGACCAAATTCGAACAGGCGGATTGGAAAGCAAAAAAAACCGGCCAAGTGCGAGTCGGACTTCGCACATTTAGGGTTCCGAACCGACCGCAAAGTTAAGTTGGTTTTTATAGGAAAAATAAGGAAATTTCAAAGAAAAAAATCTAATTTATCAATATATTAGTATTTGTTGGTAAAAAATACGTAATAACAATCATTATTACCAAATTTTAAATTCATCGCAACAAAATTTCGTAAATTCCAATAATTTATGAACAAAAAAAATATCTATTCAACTACCTCTTTACAAAGCCACTTAATAGGTCAACAAATTTTTTTTGTTCAATATTTCGAGCTCGCTGCTCTCGCGTTTTCATCTACATTGCTTGATGCGTATGAAGTATTTTCTGCACCTGCATCATAATGTTCGAATCATTTCGCACTAGCTTTTTTATCTACATTACTTGACGCGTAGGAATTATTTTCCGTAACTGCATCATAATGTTCGAAAAATTTCGCGCTCGCTGCGCTCGCGTTTTCATGTGCATAACTTCATAAAAATGAAGTATTTCCCGCACCTGCATCATAATGTTCGAAAATTTTCGCGCGCCGTACGCTCGCGTTTTCATCTACATTATAGTTGATGCGTATGAAGTCTTTTCCGCGCCTGCATCAGAATGTTCGAAAAATTTCGCGCTCGCAGCGCTCGCGTTTTCATCTACATTACTTGATGAGTATTTTCCGCACCTGCATCATAATGTTCGAAACATTTCGCACTCACTACGCTCGCGTTTTTATCTTCATTACTTGGTGCGTATGAAGTCTTTTCCACGCCTGCATCAATGTTCGAAACATTTCGCGCTCGCTGCGCTCGCGTTTTCATCTACACTATTTGATGCGTATGAAGTATTTTCCACACCTACATCGTAATGTTTGAAAGAATTCGCGCTCGCTGCGCTCGCGTTTTCATCTTCATTACTTGATGCGTATGAAGTATTTTCCACACCCGTATCAGAATATCCGAAAAGTTTCGCGCTCACTTCGCTCGCGAGCGTTTTCATCTACATCTATAATAAGTTAATAACATATATTTAGTCCTCTGTCATGTTTCATGTGGGCGCATTGAGCCGGCGTGCGCAATGTTTGGCGAGACAACCCGGCGAAATACGGTGTAGAAGTTGATATGGATAATGGATATTCACGCGAATGTAGTCGCGGGCAAAAGCTTAGATAAATAAATTTAAAACTGGACTACCCGTGCGAAACTGGGGCGGGTTATAAATGCGAAAGTACCTCTGTCTGCCTGTTTCCTCTTAAAATGCTCAACCGATTTAGATGAAATTTGTTATGGATATAGTTTGAGTCCTAGGGAAGGACATAGGATACTTTTATCCCGGAAATCATCCCTTAACGGGGTTTAAGTTAGAATGGAAGAGAGATAACTAGGTAACAGTGACGGAGCGTCCATACAACTCGATTCCCACCGGCTTGCCTAATTTCCAGCCAGTCCAGTTCTTTTACTACGGCTCATGAAGAATAGGGAAAGCCAACTATTTCCGGCTTCCCTAAGAATATTTTTGACGCGCCGCCACTGCTAGGTAAGCGCATGAAATATGTAGAAGAATGAAATAACATTCTAACGCGATGACGCGAGTTCTACGCAGACGAAGTCGCGGGCAAAAGCTAGTACTTCAATATGTCTGAGACTCACGGAAGTTTTCTATTTAAAATTATTTAAATAATCCAATGTTTTTTACGGTTCCGTAACCAGAATGGCTAAAACGGAACCCTTGTAGTTTCGATCTCTCTGTCTACCCGTCGATACGACCGGAGATAAGACTTTTTTGATTTAAGGCATTGGATAGTGTTTTTGGTTGTGGACTAGTAGGTGTCGGCACGGAACCCTTCGTTGTGCGTGATCCGACACGCACTTGGCCGTTTTTTTTTTAAATTAATAATGGGATTGCTCTTGACCAGCATCTATGGGGAAAAATGAGGCCGACGGTGAAGCGAGCTCACCCATAAAATGCCTATTCACTCGTGCACAACAGGGTTTACAGCCGTACGATTGCCAGCCAAAAACATAACTTGCGAGGTCCACAGATCACAAGAGTCACTAGTTTGTTTATATTATGATATTTTTAGAACTACGGGAAAATACTATGATCGATAATTAAATACGCTATTTGACTAAATTTTTTTATAATGCCATTCGAACCAGTTTTTAGAGACGATCAAATGTCTATATGGGACCAACAACTATTAGAGCACAATAAAGGGCTAAAATTAGGGATAAACCTAGCTCGACGCTAGCGGCCTTCAAAATGGCTCCTACAAATTGGCCCTGGCAAATGACGTCACTTACACAGCATTCGACCAACCGTTGTATGGGAAAATTAGTATTTTGTTGTTTTAGTCGTAAAATAATGCGTTTAGGTACATAGTTGCCATACAATTTATTTTTTATTTTTACATAAGCATTCCATTGATACCTTTTATTTGAATTTTGGACGGTAAAATTTTCTGAGTTTTTGATGATTCATATCTTTTTATGATTTTGGTAAAATTTTATAATTCACGATTTATTGTGATATTTTGATGGCTTACTATCCAAAAAGTGACACTGTGTTATAAATTTTAACATGTGTCAAATACCCTATTAAATAGATTTTTTGTAACCGCCATTATTTCTGTGTACCCTAGAATGTAGTTATCAGTCAAATGGGCAATAAAGTTAGTACATACGCGGTTGCGAGTCGGTGCGTTATAGTATAGTTATAGAGCATTGTTGTCGTTAAATTAGTGTGGAAAAGGAAAAAGGTGTTTTTCAGTGTCGAGGGAGTAAAGGTACTTTATATTAATATTGTTAAATGACTATATTTATTTTCTTGATAATGGTAGCTGGGTTAAATCGTAATTTTTGTACATAGTTAAGGACTTAATTATGACTAAATTTTAATTGAGTCACGTGTGTAATGAAAATTACCTGTATAAAGTGTATGACTAATTTTCGTTACACACTTGACTCAATTAAAATTTAGTCATAATTGAGTCCTTAAGTATGTACAAAAAATTACGATTTAACCCAGCTATATTAGCCGATCTGTCCGGATGCATGCGACAGACATGACCTGCTTAGTCCCATGTGAGCCTAGCAGTTTGTTCGCCTTCGCGTTTTTTGGAGCGCACCGTGGTGTTCCGGATGCGATGGTCAAACTAGGTCCTTTTATTTATTTTATTTAATTGTATTTAAAAATCTTAATAATAGCATAAGTTGAGTTTGATGTTTTCCAAGTATTTTTGTAAGTTTTTTACGTAAAAAACAGTCAGTTAATGTTAATACCGTACTTGGGCATTTTCACTTTAAAGTGTACCCCCTACATTTTTTTCGGATCTCGGTGTTTTTGGGTATTCTGACTCAGAATCACGAGTACTATTGATTCAGATGAAGAAAAAAAAATGTCCTTGATTTTCCATACAAACTTTCTGTGTCAGTTTTGTGACGAGCCATATAAACTGTATGAAAAAAACATCACAATACTGACTTTTTTTGGCGGGACACTTTTTTTCTTCTCGGAAATGGATAGTACTCGTGATTCTGAGTCAGAATACCCAAAATCACCGGGATCCGAAAAAAAAGTAGGGGGTACACTTTAAAGTGAAAATGCCCACTTATCTATTAACCCCTTAACCGCCATCGTCACATAATATTAGACAAAGTGACATTGTAAATGACAGCTTAGTGATATAATTAAGTTTGAAAATTGCGCGGCCACCAGAGGCCTTTGATCGTATGCCGAAAGGCACATCATAGTTGTTCCGTTTTTAGGGTTCCGTAGCCAGAATAGGTAAAACGGAACCCTTATAGTTTCGTCATGTCTGTCTGTCTGTCCGTATGTCACAGGCGATTTACTCGGAGACTATAAGTACTACTGTACCTATCACCTGTAAATAACCTACCTATGATGTATATTATTTGTACAAAAAATGAAAGCGATGCCTCAATTGACGAAGTATTTCAGAGTTCACTTTCAACGCCGTAACGTAATATATTTTTAATGCAATCGTAATTGTAAGCTATATTTATAATTATTATTATTGTACAACATGTTTTTCAACAAATTATACTGATTTATATTAATGTACAAAGTAAACATGTGAAAGTTCCTTTTACGAGTAAATGGGACGAAATTTAATAAAGAAATTGATTGATTGATTGAGGCGCTGTTCGGTGTTCGCTCACCAAACCCTGATGGAAAGCCAGGCCCTGTACTCCGAAACTCGAAATCCGTACTTCGTGTTGTGCCGTCCCTTTCACTAATATCGTGCATAACACGAGAGTGAAAGGGACGGCGCAACACGAAGTTCGGATTTCGAGTTTCGGAGTACAGGGCGTGATCTTATTGCTTCGATTCCACCGCGATGATTTTCTTCACCGAAAAGATACGGTTAAATAATAAAATAATATTTCGCATACAAGTTTTTAATCTGTGCCCCAATTAGTAGCGGATTGTTATGATTGGTTACATATTGATTTTATTGGCGATAAACTCGATTTGTTACGCGTTGCGTTTCATGTAATAAAATGTACCTATTGATACAGGTAAATTACTTTTTTGACACTGGCATATGTTCTGATTCCAGGATATTCCACTTTAACACTAATGTAATAGGAGTTTCTATTATAAACATATGTTCTGTGTGATTTGACACGTATCTTGACATTTGCTTCCCGATCCCATCAAGAATAAGTTTCTGTCAAAATTTTCATTTTTGGTACTACAAGCTTATTGCCTACTGTACTTTATTTTCACAGTCATCAACTACTCGTGGAGACGGCCCCAATGAGCCCAAACACGAGGTGTGCATTTTTTGTAGTTTAGGAGTTGCTATGGCCACCTTCTTTCTCCATCATCAGATCAGTTCGATGGTACCATAATATTGCATTGTCACCCAACTTACAAAAGTATACCAAATTTCAACTCCGGTTGAGGAGAACTGGTCTTAAATTCAGTTGCAAGATTTGTCCCACTAACAGTGGAAGTCAAATAGACGCTTGTAATAAAAGGGGACGAATGGATACCATTTTTTATATCAGGCGCTTACCTAGTCGTCGCTCTTCCATACAAACTTCCACCCCATTAAGGGATGATTTCCGGGATAAAATGTCCTTCCCCTCAAACTATCTCCATACCAAATTTCATATAAATCGGTTCAGGGATTTATGCATGAAGAGGCAGACTGAAACAAGGACACACCTTTTGTCGCGTCGCGTCGCGACATCAGTTGTGCTAGCCTCTATAACTAGCAGTAGACGACTTTCTCGCGTTCTGAAAACTGTCCACAAGGAAACCGCGAGGCTATCACGTCGGATATTTAGCATGTTTTGGTTTCGCAGCGCGGCGCTATGCCGCGTCCATTAAGCTTGTTACCGGAGGCGGTAAAGTGCCGTCGCTCCAATTACGGTCACGCGTCAACCGCTGTGTACATTGCTCGCCTCATTACATGAGCCAACTGTTTAATACCGTAGGGCAAGTACTGAGGCCATAGCACAGAATAGTATAATAGTATTACATACAGAATGGCCACGAACCCCCCCGCACCGAGGTCAGTTACCTCGTCCCTGAGAGACCCGCCTGGTGCCGATCGGGTGTCGTCGCGCCTCGCGGTTCGTCCGCGCCATGCGCTAGGCACCCGCGCATACAATCGACGCGTGTACCGACAGCGCACGCACACATACTTACCCACAGCGTTTACGTTCCTTTGCGTTTCAGAGGTGTGTCAGGGGTCATAGCGGCCTCCTGGCTCTATACAAACGGAAAAACAAAAAGTATGATGATGCGCAGTTGGCACACAGTTTCCGTACAAATTGCAGTTGAAATGCAGTTGACCTGTATATGACATTGTTATGTTAGATGTGACATTGTTTACAGCTGATATTTTATCAAATAAACAATCTTCTCATATCTTATCAAGCCGGCCAAGATAAGTAGAGCACATGTTTAAGAGAGGTAGGGCATAGTAAAATGTCAGATTCTCGAATTTGGAGCAGCCCAACTAGGGAAGTACCTCCACCTTGCAGAAGACCACAGCCACAATAACATTATTTAGGTACTATACAAGTATGTTAGTGTTGTGTTATTGGAGGTGAGCAAGGTTGCCAGATGCGTTCGGGAAGCTACGGCATATCTTTTCGTCCAATATTCCGCAGTGTCTCAAGACGAGAGTCTTTAACCAGTGATGACATATGGTACGGAAACGTGGTCGCTCACCATGGGCCTCATAAGAAGGCTCAAAGTCACTCAGAGGGCAATGGAGAGGGCTATGCTGGGAGTTTCTCTGCGTGATCGCATCAGAAATGAGGCCATCCGTAGCAGAACCAAAGTAACCGATATAGCCTTTCGAATCGCTAAACTTAAGTGGCAGTGGGCGGGGCACATTGCACGTAGAACCGATGGCCGTTGGGGCCGAAAGGTTCTCGAGTGGCGACCACGGACCGGAAGGCGCAGCGTGGGTAGACCCCCCACAAGGTGGACTGATGACCTGGTAAAGGTCGCGGGAGTCCGCTGGATGCGGGTGGCGCAAGACCGGTCATTGTGGCACTCTTTGGGGGAGGCCTATGTCCAGCAGTGGACGTCTTTCGGCTGATATGATGATGATGATGATGAAGGTTGCCAGAGCTCACGAGGATGCACTGTGTTGAGAGCGAGAGTCCTAAATTTGTCCCTTCTTATGTCAACACAGTGAATCCTCAAATTTAATAAAGGGTCGGACGCGCACGTGACTCCCTTGGAGTTGCGAGCATCTATAGGCTGCGTTTTCCGCTTACATCAGGTGGACCGTGCGCTTGTTTGCCACCGGCGTTATATTAAAAAAAAGGCATACTAGCCTTCTTTGTACGCCTCATACGGATATGCGGTCGCGATCATTTGGTGGGAGTGCTATTGTGAAATTATAAAGCCAACATCCAAAAAGTCGTAATTCAAAGGCAGCGTTACCCCGACTGTGAACTTTGCTATGTAACAATTGAGTTCAAATTAGATGATCCGCGTGAAGATATTAGTCATTGGACAGTCAGTTCGTCCATGACTCGGTAGTGATTTCTTCGAGTGTTCTATAGTGGATTTTGAAGTGCGATCGCGCCAGGATGTGATTTTAAGTACAATGGCGGTCTTAGTCCGCGAAGGCAAGGTATTTGTAGCGCCATTTATTTATTACGTTAGACGATTTTTGCTAATTTTTGGCCTCCCCCTGGGGGTAATGTAAGACCAAATAAGTCTTAGCCGACCTCTCCCCCTTGTTTCATATTTTTTTACGTAAGAATCTAGGGGAAAATATAATAAGGTTTGATTTGTTTAATTTTAATTCCTCAAAGGTACAATTGTTACTTATACTAACTAAGCTGGCTCGACGATCCAAAGAGGATCATGGCCTGTTACTTATTTGAAAATTAAGAATCAAAAGGCGGTAGCTGTTTCTTCGCTGATTATACGTACGCCACACTGAAAGTTTTTAGAAAAACAAAAACTAAATTAACTACCAAGGTATTTATTGTAATTTTGTTTCATGGACTATTTTACGATTACATCAATATATCGCTGAATTCGATGGAGCCTCTGAGAAAAACGCTTTGCTCATTCTTTCTTATGGCTCGGTTCTACGGCGTTTTTGAGCTTCGGCCAAATTATGAGGTGCCCAACGAGTTCAGAGTATCCTAACAGCCAAATACTCATGAACGATTTTCTGCACCTGACTCATACTGATGCCTAAGGTTGCCTGCATCTGCTGATAGGTCACTCTATTATCAGTCTCTATCATGAGCTTCCCAGCACTGATGTTTTCTTCACTAATCGCCATAAAATGACGTCCCTCACGAAGATCATCAGTGTCATTGATGCGATGACATTTGAACCCGTTTAACTAGTTGTAAATAGTCTTGGGGGATGTAGCCTCATCATCAAAGGCCAATCGAAAAGTCTTTCATAACTATATTGTTGATTTCAATACAATAGAAAGTCATAAAAAAAAAACGACCAAAATTTCTCACTTTCAATTCATCTTAACGTGAAACAAACAATTTTCAATTTGACGCTAAATAACAAAAACAAACGACAGACGAATGAAATATACTCCATAATGTTGCCAAAGAGTTCCACTTCAAAACGGCATTTTTAGTTTTTTAATGTATGGTTTCTAAGTAACCATTTCTAAAAACTTTCAGTGCGGCCTACGTATCATTATCAGTCAATGCAATTAACATGTCACTAAATTAAGAAGCACACTCATTCCCATCTACATCTACACACGAACCGACTAACCCAACTTACCACGACTATCCGACCTAAAAAAATCGTATATCTCGAACGTACATAAGTCGTTTAATACCGTTCCTATATTAAATTTATGCGTCACTGGAGGATATTGTTGAAATTATTTTAAAATGTCCGCTTTTTATAATACTGGTCATTAGATTTTGAATGGAATTGCTATGACAGTAAAGTCGGTTTCTAAACGGACTAATTCGATACAACTCGTACTCGGCCAATGCAAATGATTTTCAGTATAACCGTCACTTGTTTAATAAAGGACGTAAGCGATGATGTCCTAGTAACTATCGCCTATACAGTTCTTTGACCATTTTAAACCTTATTTCAACTGAATAAAAGCTACTTATTGTCGGTTAGAATATTCATGTTTGTACTACATGAACCGTTTGTGCAAAATGTACGTAATGAATCACAGGAACATATTATTAAATATTGCATTAGCGGTCAGTTGTGTTTTGTGACACATGTAATGTGTAAGTTATTAGTGCTTAGTTGAATTTTGGGTGTTAAGTTGATTGCAGTAAGATGCAGATTTGTGTGACAGCCATGACTCACGGGAAGTATTCGCAAATTTTAGATAAGGTGCGTTCTTTTGCCTTTACTTTTGTATGTGTAAATTGAAAACATTGAAAAGGCGAGACGATAAATATGTCAATTGCACTAGTTATAAACGTCTTGAGTAAAATGGTGCGTTTTATGCACTTGTTGCACAATCTACTATTAAGTAAAAAAAGTGAGTTAATTTTCTGTTTTTTTTTTTTATTATAATAATGACCTCTTTCACCATTAAGATAGAAATTCACCTCTAGCTGTGGCAATATGCTGTTACTTCAACCCTAAGGGCACCTTTCTATCAGAGCTATGTTATGCTACGTTGTTAAGTATGAAGACGTTTATTTTGGTGTTATTTTCTACTCATCATGTTACCTAAGATAGAAATAAAATGAGTTTTAAGATAGAAAATAGAGGTATGTTTGGCATTTTTTTCTATCGAACAAAGTTTTGCAAATTGTGTAACGGACATCCGACGGCACTAGATAAAGGTCTCAAATATAACATCATATTTTTATAACATTTTTAATATGTAGTATTTCGAAATAAAACCGTTTACAATATCACATATTTACTATAACCCCGCCTTAAAGAAGAGGACGAGGAAGGAGTGTGTGACTCCCTTGGGGTTGCAAGCGTCCATAGGCTGCGGTGACCGCTTACCATCAGGCGGGCCGCACGCTTGTTTGCCAACGACGTGGTATAAAAAAAAGGAGAGAAAAGGAGGATATGACGTAACCATAAATACGCCTTCTGTTATGTCAAGTAGAAATATAATTTTTCAAAGTTTATACTCTGTTAACCTACTCTTCAGTGTCGTTGCATTAAAAGTTAATTGGAAGTCTATATTTTCTTCAGTATTTGATTCAATTATTTTTCTAAGTCACCAGTTCGACATTGGACTCTGTAGGTACCTATACGAATAAGGTAGTTATGATATTCTTTGAAACGAGCGGAGTTAGAAAATGCAGCATCTCGTTATTTCTTTGCTTTTGCTTTCAATGAGCAAACTGGGTTTCTAGGTATGCACTTTAAGTTTATAATTGGCCGACGCCGAAGGCGGGGGTGGGGGGGGGGGGTTATTGACTTGAGTTTGTAATAACCCTTACCTCCCGTGATACACACAATGTTTTTCATCACATTTGCGAGGAAATAAATAACTACAAAAGGCAGAAAAATCCATGTTTCATACAACCACACCAATAAAAAATTGTCAAATTTTGACAACTTCACCTCCAGTATCACTGCGAGAGGAGCGCAACGCGCAACCAATCACAGAGCAATATTCTTGCGGTGCGCGCGGCCAACTACATTTTTTTCAACCAATCACAGAACAGTATTCTTGTGGCGCGCGGCCAACTAGATTTTTTTAAACCAATCAGTTCACACACAAACTCATTACTCCCACGGGAGTTATAAAATTCCATAACTCCCGCGGGAGGTAAAACGGCTATAACTGCTTTATACGCACGCGTGCAATAACACACTTTTAGAGCAAGTGTGATGAAAATGTTACCCTGCCTCGTTGTCGTATAGAGAAGTCAAGGAACTGGCGTTCAGTAGAACAACTGGAGAGAACTGCACCGTCAAGAGTGAAACTCTTAAATAATAATGATGACAGAAAGGGTAAAACGGGACTCCGCTGTTCGTCTGTCTGTCCGTCTGTCACCAGGCTATATCTCGAGAACCGTGATAGTTAGACAGTTGAAATTTTCACAGATGATGTATTTCTGTTGCCGCTATAAGAACAAATACTAAAAAGCAGAATAGGATAAATATTTAAGGGGGCTCCCATACAACAAACATGTCCGTCCGTCTGTCCGTCTGCCGCCAATTTTGCACTGAAAAATCCTATGTGGCTTTAGCGAAAAATAAAGCTTTATTATGGAAATTTCCTTTTAGTGGCCTCGGTAAGAGGACTTATACGGCATTTCGTGAACAAAAGATTTCCTGTATCAGGGTAGGTCCTTTAGGACCCAGAGATGGATTTTCGAAGTAGAGCCCTCGAAATTTTTTATGTCAAATTTTTGAGGGGGGGGTGAGTCCAGGTTAATCTTGATATCTGCGCCAGTTAAGCTACTGGGTCAAGTTGGGTGTCAATTTCGAGTAAATCAAGGATGCTAAATTCATTTCTGGAATTAATTTTGGACCATTCCATACAAAATTTTCGAAAATTAACAAAAAATAGGTAATTTTTCATTCATACTGAAAACAGAAAAATGGCCATAACTTTAAAAAACACCTGCACATTTTGGAAAAAAAATAGGTCTTCAGAAAACCCTGTTAATATTATATTTAAAAATATATATTTCAAAAATATACCTACTGTGGAAGTATTAAAAAAATTAAAAATTAAAAGATAGAACAAAAAATCAAATTAATTAAAAAACATAGTTTGTCACCTTGGAATGGTAGTGGTGGGTTTATTAACTCAATAAAAACATATTTCATGTCAATTCACGTCTTAAAATATTAAAAAAACAATGAAATATATCAATTTCGCCCTAAAATTTCACGTAATAATTTATCAAATTTTAGAGAGCCGCCCTGCTTCGTACGAGTTAACGATTTACAAAAAGTCTTAGCTTACGTTATTAAGGACTAAAGTAGGTTTCTATTACAGAAAGAATTTTTAAAATCGTTTGATTACTTCTAAAGATAGGCCCCTACAAACGATAGTACAAATTCGAACTCCATGAATTATATGGATAACGGCTAAATTTAAAAAAAAATGCCAACTAACATTAACCGATCCTGTCCAAAATAATATTGGATCACCCTAAAAGTACTGCCTTATTAATAATAATAAAAAAATGATATTGGTCCACCTTGTAAGTAATAATTAGCATTCATATACCGCGGAGATACCTTTGTAAATTGAAGAGTGTCCATTTTCTCATGGATCCCATTATCAGATCTTGACCAAATTTAAAAGAAAACATCATTGAGGAAGCCCCTTCCAAACCAAAAAAAAAAAACGCGAAATCGGTCTTAAACTAGCAAAGATATTTGTGAACATATCTAAAAAATATTTACAGTCGAACAGGACCTCATCTTTTTTGAAGTTAGTTATGATTTTTTAAACCCAGGACCAGTGTAAACTGATAAAGATGACTCTCCTTCTTCGGCCTCCTCGACGTCATCTTTGCTGAAACCCCTGGTCCACACTGGACACACATTTAAAACCATCAGTAATCGCATTTGCGACTACCCACAGGTCTTGAAGCAGCGTGCATGGCATTCATTCTCGCTTTCAAGGGCAGTGGCCTCTGCAGCTGCTGTTGCGGCTAAGTTCTCGTGCCGCATTCCAGATTCTGTGTTGGGTTGTCCATACGGGCTGCCACTGTTCCTCCTTTTATCCACTCGTCTGTTAGGGAGGGTATATATTGCGTGTCATTTAAAGTTTGTCCCCACAAGTGACCTGCTTGATAGGCTGCCCTAAGCGCATGCATACTGAAACTAAAATCCATAAAATATTACAGTGTAATTTTTATCACAGTCATCGTTTTAAAACCTGAAAATAACTTAGAGGAACTATCATTGTTATTAGTCAGAGACGTCGGTATAGTCAGGTAAGATTCTCTATTAGTTATTTTTACTCTTAAAAGTGGAAAACATTTCAATTCGGTGACTGTACCCAGTAGCTAGTAACGTATTTCGGTACTTACCGATCCGCCCGCGCAGCCATCTTGCGACCCATGATATTTTTTTCTGTCATAATTTTGTAGGCAGAGCTATATTGATATTTATATATTTAGAATCTGCATAAAACGAGCTTTCTTATAGTATTTATTTCATTATTTAAATCAACTTTTTACATTCAATATCAGAGCGCTGAATCAAAAAGTAAAAATTAAAAATGTATAAATTTGCGATTTTAGTCAGAAAATTGTTCCAAAATAGTAAAATGTACGATCAGAAATGATGTCGGTGTATTCCTTTTATACGAAAACGATACCAAGCTTGCCTTAGTAGATATAAGAAAGGAGTCAGCTTAGTTTGAAATGTACAGGTCGGCTGCTATGTTTGGACCCTCCCCATTTCTTACCACGTGAAAAATCCGGGGGGCTCTACTTCGTAAATGCATCTTTAGACTATAGATATCAATCCTGCCAAAGGAAATCTTTTGTTCATTAAACGCCGTATTTTCCCTTTTCTTGTTCCGTACAGATGCCACTATTTAGAACCTTTTGAAAAGGAAATTATATCATACACAATTTTCTACTATTTAACTTATTATGATTTTTTTCATTTAATTTCGGTATTAAATTAATGAAGCTTTCATGTCAAATCCATAAACTCGCTTGATTTCGAAAAAATAAAAATTAAGAATCATTTCATTCATGGTAGTATTTATTCCCCATGGTCTCCGAAGTTAAAATTTTAAAGCAAGTAAATTGAGGGTTTGTTGTGCATGTGTAGTGAACTTAACAGCTATCACTTGCATTTTGATACTATTTATACCCTAAAATCTATTTTGGTCGTCAAATTATGTCTTAATATATGTCTTAATAATATTTACACGTCTCAAGTTTAATTTTATGCTTCGTAGAAAGTGCCTAAAATACAGTTTCATGAAAAATCAGTTTTATAAAAAAAACCAAGGCAATCGGTCCAACAGCCACTCGATCATCCCCGTGCAGCAGCCTGCCAGTGCGGGCGCGGCAGCCCGCGCGAACATCGAACGAGGTTAACGACCTCACGAGTCTAAATGTGATGACATAACCTTAATTAAATTATTTTTCACTTCTCATGCTCGAAAAGTGTATCATATTAGACTTGTGAAACGGGGCTAAAGTACTACATTTAAGCCCTAGGAAAAATATGTATACATATTTATGATTTCCAAACATTTTAATTTGACCAATCAAAATACTTCACCTCCACAACCACAATCACACCAGTAATTTGACACATAAAAAAATATTTGGTAAAAATATCAACCAATCAGAATACAGCTGTACTAATATCGACCAATCAGGAAAGATGTTTTTCAGTTCTCTAAAGATTAAGCGGTGTCTGTGGTCAAAGCAATTGCGCCTCTTAAAAGAAAAGAAAAACGCATGTTGCATCTCTTTGTTTAATATAGCAAAAGAAAGGGAGGCGAATGCGCAAAGCGAATCGCATAGCGAGGCATGGTCCTGGCCTTAGAAAAAAAAACATGCTGTCAAAGTAGACATACGCCCGCCAAGAGATAAATTATTCATTTAATGTGGATAATTAGTGTTTATGTGTTTTCTCGCAATCGAAGTGTAAATTAGAGTGTATAACTCGGGCCTAAAAGCCATATTACCACTCGAACAATTTTCCCTCACTACGTTCCGGAAAATAACCATCTCGTGGTAATATGGCTTGCTTTAGACCCTTGTCAAACAATCTACTATGTTAATTTCCTCGCAACTGACGTGAAAAGTAGAGTGTATAACTCGTCCATAAACCCCATTTTACACTCGATTTTATATCTACCCTCGCTCGCAAGCTCGATGGATAAACGTCTCGTGTAAAATGGTGCATTTTATGCACTTGTTGTACAATCTACTATTACATGTATGATGATTTCTGACGTCCAGTTTGTATTGGGACAGGAATCGTGCCGGCTGGTGGGCGGCTCCAAGTTCTACCAGGTGATGGAGGGCGCCGCGTCCGCCGGCTCCACGCCGTCTCCGACAGAGAAGCACGACCACATGAAACCGATTGAGAGCGAGGATGAAGGTATTCCATTTTACTATACTATATTTAAACAAAGGCACACAGACTTCGCTGGTTCGGCCACCTACTGAGATTGGGAGAGGATCGAGCCGTCAGGAAAGCATACTTGGGGCGACTGAGTGGGCGCCGCCCGGTTGGTCGACCCAGGTATCGCTGGGAAGACAGTGTGGAGGCGGATCTGCGGCAGCTTCAGGTCGAAGACTGGCAGGAGGCTGCGCAGGATCGGGAAAGGCGGCGTGCTCTCGTTTCGGAGGCCAAGGTCCTCTTTGGGTCACTGCGCCGTTAAAGTAAGTAAGTATACTATATTTGCGTTCGCTCGTGGCCCAGCGGCGTCTGCGTGCCGCTTGCGGTATCTAAGGTTAAGCAACGTGGGCAGCGGTCAGGACTTGGATGGGTGACCGCTTTGAGTGGTTACTAACTGAGCGCTCCCGTGCTTTGGAAGGCACGTTAAGCCGTTGATCCCGGTTGCTGTCTATGGCAGCAGTCGTTAAGCCAAGTTGGAGGCCTTCGGGCGGTTTGAGAACTTCTAACAGTCAAGTTGCCCACTCACTTGACAAAGCCTAATCCCAATAAGGTCTAGTTTCCCCTCGGGGTTGGAAGGTCAGATGGCAGTCGCTTCCGTAAAAACTAGTGCCTACGCCTGAGTGAGGGATGATGAGTGAGGTATCAAAATGAAGCATTTGAAGAGACGATTCCAAAATATATATAATGTATGTGTTTCAAGCAAAAAAAGTTTGAAATAAAATAATAATTGTAAAACCTTACCTTTTTTATGCAGTCGTGTTTTTAATTATATAATTGACAACATTTCATATTTTTAACTACTTTATTTTATGAACTAGTTAGAAAATAGGTAAAAATTTAAGCCACCCGTATTTTTTCTTTTTCAATTTAACTCATTATTTCATACAAAAAAAAACACGTTGAAAAGTAGGTCATTCCAAAAGGGCGTAAGTAAAATATGACGTCATCTTCCCAACAAGAATCCAGAGCCACTCCAGAGCAGCGATTGTCTGTACTCTGTACTAAGGTCTCCCTGAATACAGCGAGGAAGATGACGTCAACTTTCGGTTTACAGTAATTTGCGTTTTTTCCAAAATTAACTGAGAAAAAAAACTAAAAAAATGTTTTTTGTGTACTTCACACGTTTTTACCGAAATGGTTTTCGAATTAAGACTTTTGGAAATTATGAAATATTGTCAATTACTATCCCACGAGCCATGGTTGTGTTTTGAGCTATACATGCACGTTGTCTATGTGTGCGTCAGCGTAGGAGCTACGAGTTCACGTTGCCTGTGTTCGTATGTGTCACAACTACAACACCTCTAATGGCTCGTGAGAAAAAAGTACCATATAAGCTTTTACTGCCGACTGTATTTATTGGCAAACAAGCGTATGGTCCGTAAGCGATGGTAAGCGGTCACCGCAGCCTATGGACGCTTGCAACTCGAAGAGTGTCACATATGTGTAGCCGACCCTTTGAAAATTTGTAAAACTCCTTTCTTGAAGAGCCTCACACTGTAGTCCCTCGGGAAAACCTATACGTAGCTCATTCCACAACCGGAGAGTCCTAGGGAGGAAATAATCATTTTGCTTCCTTGAGACACAATCTACTATTAAATATTTGACCGCTTTAGCTTAGTTGGTAGTGACCCTGCCTACGAAGCTGGAGGTCCCGGGTTCGAATCCCCGCCGGGGCATTTATTTGTGTGATGAGCACGAATATTTGTTCTCGGGTCTTGGATGTTTTCTACGTATTTAAGTTTCTCTTTAAGTATATAAGTATGTATATCGTCGCTTAGTACCCATAGTACAAGCTTTGCTTAGTTTGGGACTAGGTTGATTTGTGTAAGATTGTCCACAAATATTTATTTATAGCAAGAAAAGCTTTTTTTTATTCAAAATAGGATTTGCGCTTGAGACACAAACCACCTGACAAATCACCTGATGGTAAGCGATATTGCGGTCTAGGATGGAACGCGCTTACCTAGCAAATACCGATTCACTCCCGCCTTGAAGACCGAAAGGTTGTAGTTTACAAGGTCCTTACCTTACCTTCGTAGCTGTTTTTAAGGGTTACGTACCCAAAGGGTAAAACGGGACCCTATTACTAAGACTCCGCTGTCCGTCTGTCCGTCTGTCACCAGGCTGTATCTCATGAACCGTGATAGCTAGACAGTTGAAATTTTCACAGATGATGTATTTCTGTTGCCGCTATAACAACAAATTATATACTTTAGGGGGGCTCCCATACAACAGACATGATTTTTTTGCAGTTTTTATTGATAGTACGGAACCCTACGTGCGCGAGTCCGACTCGCAGTTGGCCGGTTTATTTATTTCGCTTGACCTTTGTACGTTCCAAATTTAACGACAACGTTATGATATGATCTCTTCAGTCTAGTGACATTTACAAAACAGTGAGCAAGCACAAAGTGACTCAAGTGACATATTTTGATCAGCATTGTTTCCACGTGAAAGATTTCCTTTATGATGCCGTTAAGAGGGCGTAGATGGCATTGCAAAAGTCCCGCTCTAACACGGAAGCTCAGCGCGTGTTTTTCTTAAATATTGATGTTTATTCCAAACGTGTACATTTATAAGGATAATCTTTTTTATCAGGTTTGAGAACTTATCATTTTACAACTATTAAACCAAAAATAATTGTTAAAGATAGGAGGATTTTAAAGATCCAACCACAAAAACATCAAAAAAAAGGGTTATGTTTGAAAAATAAAAGTATCGAGAATTTTTTTGCAAATCGTGTTTTCACTTTTAACAGACTGAAGGAAAATAGTTCAAGATTAATATACTGAAAGGACAGATATTTAATCACTATATATGTTGAGATCTAGGTCGATAAACATTGGCAAAAGTGCATATGTGGGCTCTTAAGTGCTTGTTTTCTGATGTTGCACCCACGCGTGAAACTGCTCAGGTCTTGTTAGGTGAAGTGTCTATTATGCATGTGCATATCCGTTCGCGTCTGTAAGCTCGGCTGATATCCGCCCGCGTTGTAAATGCAAGATGCATTAAGA
This sequence comes from Cenopis cana, assembly GCA_951800055.1. Classification (NCBI taxonomy): domain Eukaryota; kingdom Metazoa; phylum Arthropoda; class Insecta; order Lepidoptera; family Tortricidae; genus Cenopis; species Cenopis cana. The sequence continues at coordinate 1,892,372 of OX637471.1, read as the reverse complement.
TTATGTACTGAAACTTTTCCACTGACAAGTTTTGTTAAACTAACGAGGGCTACCGCGTATGGATGGATTCACCGCTAGAGCGGCGCTAGTGTGACGTCAGTCCTCCGAAATGTCAAATTTCATACTTTATGGGTGGGTTACGCGGGTTTATTCCTAATTAGATTAGTATAATGACTATTTTGCAATATCTGAGATTGATAATGGCAAATGTGAGTTAGAGTTCAACGAATTTCAGTGCTTTGCGATAATTTTATCGTGAGTAAACTTATGTCATACTTTTTTCCGTACAAAACGGGAGTGCGCTACAATACGGAATGTTCGATAATAGTACATTACTTAACAAGGGCGGTAAAACAAAGAATGTCTCAGATCGCAGGTATTTGACGCCCGAGCCGAAGGCAAGGGCGATAAATATGCGATCTGAGGCTTTGTTTATTACCGCCCGTGTTAAGAACACAATTTTATGTCACCCCCTGGCCAGGAAGTGGGATTTCCCGCGTGCGGTAATTGCCGCTTTATGGTCAGGTGAGACATAAAAATATTTACGGTGCGGTTTTATTGTATAAAATACGATTTCAATTTTACGCCCATAATTTATTTATTCGTATGGCAATTACATCGAACAGTGAGATCTCCGAGAAGAGAGATCCGCGGTTGCCAGATTCTGTTGCACCTTTTAGCAACACCCGGGGGTCACGTGTAGGGTAACGGTGGGTACTCCCTACGGACGTGGTGCAACTTGGATTCCCCGCCCAACTTAAACCTAAACGCCCATAATGACCAATAGCAAACTTTGACTGCTGGACTGACAGCACGGTGGCGCCAACTGGTGAGCGCAAAAACGGTAGCCCCCATTGATATTGTGTAAGAATAAAGTATTTTTCTCAAAAATTGCCCGCAATGTGATCATTACTCGATACATGTTTGAAGGTAAAGTAAGATCAGACCAACATTAAAAAAATCATGAACATTGCTGGCCGCCTGGATTGTTACATATAAATTCCCTTATTTGTCGAGTTTCAGTTCCAAACTTATAAAAGGTAGAAACATATATAAACGACGGCACAGGTCTTATTCAGCCAATTCAACTCGTATTTTTCTGTTGAAAACGCGACGTTTTTGTATGTATCTCAGATAATTTACGAGTTTTCGGTGGAAAACTACACTTGATTTGTTTTGTTAAAAAAAACAGTGAGGAAGCATGAAGTTTTTGACGTTTTAAGGTCATGTTTATCTAATCTTTTTTTTTGAGAAAAGCACTATATTAGCCTCGGCCGGAATGGCTATTGCAGGCTTCGTATTATAATTAAACGGACTCGCAAGCTCATCCGTTTAAACAAATACTCAGCCTGCAATTGCTTCCTTCCCGGCCACGGAAATAATGTACTATTCTTGGGCCGATTGTACAATATTCTCGTTTAGTTTCAGACGTCGACCAAGAATGCACGGTGTTCAGCGGTGTCAGCTACCTGGGCGCTCAGAATATCACCGACCCCAAATCAGAGGCGGACATACAGCGGATTATGAAGGAACTGTGCTCTATGCCGGAGAGCAGAGACGGCATTGCAGTGTCTATTTCTATACCTGTGTGCTCGCAGGGGCTAGTTGTGTGAGTATACTTACCGGCCCTAACGGGGTGAACATTTTGTTTAATGGTATGTAATCGTGAGAGCCTTATCACACTAGCGACTTGCGAGCGACTTGGAAGTGAGGCGAGCGCGCAGCAAGCTCGCCCAACGAGCCTGCCGCGAGCGCTCTGCGAGGTCACAGAATAGTATAATAGTATTACATACAGAATGGCCACGAACCACCCGCACCGAGGTCAGTTACCTCGTCCCTGAGAGACCCGCCTGGCGTCGATCGGCTGCCGTCGCGCCTCGCCATTAGTCCGCGCTACGCACCCGCGCACACAATTGACAATATTTCATAATTTCCAAAAGTCTATTCGAAAACCATTTCGGTAAAAACGTGTGAAGTACACAAAAAACATTTTTTTAGATTTTTTTCTCCGTTAATTTTCGAAAAAATCGCAAATTACTGTAAACCGAATGTTGACGTCATCTTCCTCGCTGTATTCAGGGCGACCTTAGTACAGAGTACAGACAATCGCTGCTTTGGAGTGGCTCTGGATTCTTGTTGGGAAGATGACGTCATATTTTACTTACGCCCTTTTGGAATGACCTACTTTTCATCGTGTTTTTTGTATGAAATAATGAGTTAAATTGAAAAAGAAAAAATACGGGTGGCTTAAATTTTTACCTGTTTTCTAACTAGTTCATAAAATAAAGTAGTTAAAAATATGAAATGTTGTCAATTGACGCGTGTACCGACAGCGCACGCACACATACTTACCCACAGCGCTTACGTTCTTTCGCGTGTCACAGGTGTGTCCACTCATCAAAGATTTCCTCCGCAGGCTATATCAAGCGGACACAAACATCGTTATGACGCGCTACTCAGTCAACCGTATACTGTTCTACGCTCGCGGCACCGCCGGTTCGCCCGTGGCTTCCTGCTTCGCGTTCACGTGGTCGCACGGCGAGACACGAGAATCCGCCGTGTACAGGTGCCACGTGTTCCGATGCCACATCGCGGAGGCAGTCAGCCAGGTGTCAAGTAAGTGTAGACTCTATGACACAGTTAGGGCACATTACTCCGTGAACATAGTTCTCGTTAACGTGGTCGCACGGCGAGACACACGAATCCGCCGTGTACAGGTGCCACGTGTTCCGATGCCACATCGCGGAGGCAGTCAGCCAGGTGTCAAGTAAGTGTAGACTCTATGACACAGCGTTAGGGCACATTACTCCGTGAACATAGTTCTCGTTAACGTGGTCGCACGGCGAGACACGAGAATCCGCCGTGTACAGATGCCACGTGTTCCGATGCCACATCGCGGAGGCAGTCAGCCAGGTGTCAAGTAAGTGTATACTCTATGACACAGCGTTAGGGCACATTACTCCGTGGACATAGTTCTCGTTCACGTGGTCGCACGGCGAGACACGAGAATCCGCCGTGTACAGATGCCACGTGTTCCGATGCCACATCGCGGAGGCAGTCAGCCAGGTGTCAAGTAAGTGTAGACTCTATGACACAGCGTTAGGGCACATTACTCCGTGAACATAGTTCTCGTTCACGTGGTCGCACGGCGAGACACGAGAATCCGCCGTGTACAGATGCCACGTGTTCAGATGCCACATCGCGGAGGCAGTCAGCCAGGTGTCAAGTAAGTGTAGACTCTATGACACAGCGTTAGGGCACATTACTCCGTGAACATAGTTCTCGTTCACGTGGTCGCACGGCGAGACACGAGAATCCGCCGTGTACAGATGCCACGTGTTCCGATGCCACATCGCGGAGGCAGTCAGCCAGGTGTCAAGTAAGTGTAGACTCTATGACAACAGCGTTAAGGCAGATAAAGGCTCGACACGGAACAGCATCGTCTCAGCAGCGCTAAGGTAAGGACCACGCGCGCTCCTCTCGCCGGCAGCGAGTTGCAAGCGCGGCGTTCAACCTGTGACGGCGAGCTGTCGATCCACCGTTTGGTCAAAGGCGCGACACGGGTCTACCGGTGTGAACCGAGTGTCGGTGACCTTGGAACGCTACGATTCTAAGCAATTGACAACATTTCATATTTTTAACTACTTTATTTTATGAACTAGTTAGAAAATAGGTAAAAATTTAAGCCACCCGTATTTTTTCTTTTTCAATTTTACTCATTACTTCATACAAAAAAAACACGTTGAAAAGTAGGTCATTCCTAAAGGGCGTAAGTAAAATATGACGTCATCTTCCCAACAAGAATCCAGAGCCACTCCAGAGCAGCGATTGTCTGTACTCTGTACTAAGGTCTCCCTGAATACAGCGAGGAAGATGACGTCAACTTTCGGTTTACAGTAATTTGCGATTTTTCCCAAAATTAACGGAGAAAAAAATCTAAAAAAATGTTTTTTGTGTACTTCACACGTTTTTACCGAAATGGTTTTCGAATTAAGACTTTTGGAAATTTTGAAATATTGTCAATTTCGCTACTTTGCCCGTCCGAGGAGTGTTTTACACACACCCCGCCACCCTCGCGCGCCCCCGCTCGCGTCCGGACACGCACACGGGTTTACAGCACACATGCTTCGGTGTCGCTTCTTATTACGTTAGTATACAGGTTGTCCCAAGACTATGAGACTTCAAGGGAAAGTATCTTGAATATTGTAGATGGGAGATTTTACTAAAATAAGACATAGTTTTAATTTAAAAAACAATTTAAACTGCATTCATAGATTTTTAAATAAGCTTCTCTCTAGCCTGGGGGTAAAGATGAGGCCGACGATGAAGCGAGCTCACCCATAAGATATTCACTCGTGCCTTAAGGAAGTCCAGGTTATATGAACTCGGGAATACAGACGCCGGCAGGGAATTCCAAACCTTAGCAGTGCGCATTATAAGAGCTGATGAAAAGCGCTTGGTTCGAGTAAGAGGACGTTTCTAATGCACTATCATTCATGCGAATCCAAGACAAGTATATATTAATAGGTAATCCATACTAATATTATAAATGCGAAAGTCTGTCTGTGGGTTAATCTCAACAGCGTTTCAATCGCTTCATTTCGGTGATCGCTTTATTGACGAAATGATTGTAGATTTTGGTGGCATTTTGAGTCAGTTGGTAGCGGTCCCGTACCTCTACCACTGACTCATAAATGACACCTGACCCCTGTCTGTCTGTCTGTTACCTCTTCACGCTTAAACCGCTGAACCGATTTAGATGAAATTTGGCATGGAGATAGTTTGAGTCCCAGGAAAGGACATAGGATACTTTTTATCCCGGAAATTATCCCTTATGGGAGTGGAAGTTGATATAAAATTAATAACAAATAAATTCTATCGCGATGACCGAGTTCCACGCGGACGAAATCGCGGGCAAAAACTAGTCACATTATATGCGAACCTGACCTAACGCAACGTATCTCTTATTCGTGTCCTTGGAAGAGTGCTTAAGTAGAATGAACTCTAGTTACCCGCATTTAAAGTCGGTTTTGCAATAGACACGGGGTGCTGTCTGGCTGATTTAAATTTGCCTTCAAATGTTCCTTGTTTACATGGGCGGAATAATTTAATATTAACGGAGTAGGGTCTCCAATGACAAACGTATCAAACATGATTTTTTCTTTATCGATTTATCCCTCTAGCCGTTTTACAAATACAAATACAAATAGTTTATTTCACCAATAAGCATACATAATCAAATACAATAAGTACTGACCCCCACACTAGGCGATGCCTGTCCCGTGGCAACCAAGTTTCGCAACCACTTGTTAAAAGAGAAGCAATCATCCTGTTACGTAACTAGTTGCCCAAAAGGAAAAAATCTATTCCTATACCAAAACTAGCGCGGATGACAGTTGAGTTTCGCAACCAGTTGACAAAAGAGAAATAAACAGGTATCTTTGTTTACTACAGGGGGCCGATTTTTGAGTGTCGAACGATCTACTTTTCACTCGAGATCTGTCAAAAAACTATGATGTTTTGACAGATAACGAGTGAAAATTCTTAACCTCTTCTTCTTCTTCGAGTGAACTTAAGTGGCAGTGGGCTAGGCACATTGCACGTAGAACCGATGGCCGTTGGGGCCGAAAGGTTCTCGAGTGGCGACCACGGACCGGAAGGCGCAGCGTGGGTAGACCCCCCACAAGGTGGACTGATGACCTGGTAAAGGTCGCGGGAGTCCGCTGGATGCGGGTGGCGCAAGACCGGTCATTGTGGCACTCTTTGGGGGAGGCCTATGTCCAGCAGTGGACGTCTTTCGGCTGATATGATGATGATGATGATGAGTGAAAATTCGAGCGTTCGACACTCAAAAATCGGCCCCCTGGTCACCAAATAAGGCTGCGTTTCCACCAGAGATGTGCGAGGATGCGTTTTCATACATTTGACACCACGCAACGCGCCGAGCGAGGTGTCAAATATATGAAAACACATCCTCGCACATCTCTGGTGGAAACGCAGCCTAAGACTCTCATTTCACATCTAGTATAGCGACACTACGTGACATTTACAATTTCGTAACTCTAAATCAGCCGTGCGCCGTTTCATGTGAATGGTCGTACAGTCAGCATAGCTTGACATATGAAGATGTCAAAAGTTCTTATTCCTTTGTAATAAAGACTTTTGACGCCTTCATATGTGTCGCTACTTTTGATGCTGACTGTAAAACCCGCGAAACCCAGACTGAACTCTCATGTGCGCATGTCTAACGCAACAGGCGGCGCCGGGTGATTCCCAGTGTCCAGCTTATCCATTAGCACAGAATAGTATAATAGTACTACATACAGAACGGACACGAACCCCCCGCACTGAGGTCAGTTACCTCGTCCCTGAGAGACCCGCCTGGTGTCGATCGGGTGCCCTCGCGCCTCGCGATTCGTCCGCGCCACGCGCTACGCACCCGCGCAAACAATTGACGCGTGTACCGACACCGCACGCACACATACTTACTTACCCACAGCGCTTACGTTCCTTCGCGTGTCACAGGTGTGATAATGAACCCATCCATTGCTCTTAACCAACAGAGCTACCGTGGTGAAATTTACATATTTACGGCCTTGTGGTAGTGAATTTTTCAAACATTACACTCACGGTTACGGTTAATAACGGGATATTTACCATGTATTGTATATTATGTATATAATATCGGAAACTCAACAACACATATTAAATATCCCGTTATTAATCATAATTCTAATTCTTCTAATTAAGCCTTATAGGGAAGCTCGTAACGCCGGAGCGAGCCTGGTAACGACTCGGCTACAGCCTGGTATAGTTACCTCGAATATGACCTTGTACAAGTCCAGGCCGTCTGGTACGTTCTGCTCTATGTTCGCCTCGGGTCTGATCGTCAGCTCCTGGTCGGTCAGCTGGCTGTGGTTCAGCCGCAGCGAGCCTGGTAACGACTCGGCTACAGCCTGGTATAGTTACCTCGAATATGACCTTGTACAAGTCCAGGCCGTCTGGTACGTTCTGCTCTATGTTCGCCTCGGGTCTGATCGTCAGCTCCTGGTCGGTCAGCTGGCTGTGGTTCAGCCGCAGCGAGCCTGGTAACGACTCGGCTACAGCCTGGTATAGTTACCTCGAATATGACCTTGTACAAGTCCAGGCCGTCTGGTACGTTCTGCTCTATGTTCGCCTCGGGTCTGATCGTCAGCTCCTGGTCGGTCAGCTGGCTGTGGTTCAGCCGGAGCGAGCCTGGTAACGACTCGGCTACAGCCTGGTATAGTTACCTCGAATATGACCTTGTACAAGTCCAGGCCGTCTGGTACGTTCTGCTCTATGTTCGCCTCGGGTCTGATCGTCAGCTCCTGCAAACAATTGACGCGTGTACCGACAGCGCACGCACACATACTTACCCACAGCGCTTACGTTCGTTCCTTCGCGTGTCAGAGGTGTGCCGTTAGTCACTGATATAGTACATTACTTACCAAGGGCGATAAAACAAAGATCTTAGATCGCAGGTATTTTACGCCCGAGCCGAAGGCAAGGGCGATAAATATGCGATCTGAGGCTTTCTTTATTATCGCCCGTGGTAAGTACAAAATTTTATGTCACCCCCTGGCCAGGAAGTGGGTTTTTTTCGCGCGCGGAGCGTGCGATAATGGCCACTTTATGGCCAGGTGTGACATAAAGATACATATGATATGCAAATATCGCCTTAGACTCGTATTAACAAATCCTTCAAGGAATTTGTAAAAAAAAAACAAAAATTTTAAAAGGAACATCGTGTTTAATTCCAAAATTCAAAATTTCTCGAGATACAATGAGAAACTCGAGAAATCCAGATCGAGAATTCAAGTGCCTCGAGAAATAAAACAGGTCGAGGAACCAGAAACTCGAGTAGTTAGTTACATATAACATATTTGAATGACAGAGACGCGCGCACGACCAGTGCAGCTGCCATTTAAACATGAGATCTATCCTTTTTATCGAAGATTCTAATTCCCCTAACTCTACTCATCCGCGTAACGTTTCATGTGAATGGTCGCACAGTATCTCTATAGTACAATTTTTTCGAAACAAAACAACCGAACGCGCTTTCGTTTAGTTTCATTTTGTAAGGCAACGCGTGCCGCGACACTGGTGGCTTTGGAGTGTAACTATTTTTGCCATATAAATTAAGACTAAACGCAAACGCGTTCGTTTCCGTTTTGTTTCGGAAAACTTATACTAGAGGTATAGGTACAGAATGAACTCTCATGTGCGCATGCCTAAAGCATCAGGCAGCGCCGGGTGACTCCCAGTGTCCAGCCTAACCATTCGTCACTGATAATGCAGCTGAGCATCATACTTGCTTTTCTATACAGCCGGAGAGATCGCGTCGGTATATTGTACTACGAAGTCCGCGTGACCGGCTATTACTGTTTCGGTGTCATAGTCGATGTTACCTTTTCATGGGATTAGGCGCGGAGTTTAAAAAAGTTTGGTAAGTTCAATGCTTTATATATGGTAATTTTGAACAGTTTGTTGCAATTTTAGCACCACACAGTAAACAAACTTAAATTAAGTTCATCTTTTTTTTTATGTGATTTGTTTTCATGTATTTCGTTTTGCTCGTACGTACATTGATTTTTTTTCGGATAAACTGTTATCTTTCTTTCTTCTTTATTTGGTGATATATCATTTAACTGGTAGCTTATCACCGTAAATTAAATAAAAATAATACATTTCATTACGGATGTTTAAAATATTCCCAACTGATTTCTAGAATTTTCTGTTATATAGTCGTTTATAGTGTATAGTGTAACCTTGTGTTACTTTTGTGCTAGGTACATATTTTGTTTTGCTTTTGTGAAGCGATTAAGGATTTAGGTTAAAGTCTTATCTAGAAATACCTACAGTGTGTTTGGGAATAACTTTGACAAGTTAACACGTTCCAAGTCCGTTATGTATAGGGCTTCCGCTCGAAACTTCTCGTACTCGAGACAACTCGAGAGTTTCGCCTCCATTCGAGACGAGAAACAAATAGCCGACTCTCGAGACTCTCGAGTTCCGGCGAACACGAAATAAGGGCTAAAGTCAGACTCGCCATTTTGCCGCTTTCAACAATAATAACGCCGCCGTTGCGTCCAGCGTTGCGTCCAGCGGGGCGTGCATGTCAAACAATTGAAACTCATACTGGTGTCCTGAGTCGCGGCCGCACAAATAGTATGGACGCTCGGCCGCAACGCTGGACGCGACGCCGAACCGAACGCTCCGAGCATCCACTCAGGGCTTACTCGTACACTTAGGGAAGCCGGAAAAAATTGCCTTTCTTATTCTTCATGAGCCTTAGTAAAAGAACTGGACTGGCTGAAAATTAGGCAAGCCGGTGGGAATCGAGTTGTATTGATGGACGCTCCGTCACTGCAGTATAGATTATGCTCTTTGCCAAGGCACGTTTTTGGTAGCTGTTTTTTTTTGCGATCGTCTATTTAATTGTATGATATATTTTGTTGCCTAGCGAATATATTTACCTAAATTTGATCTAAATGCGGGTCACACTGTTGACACTGTAATCCGCAACATGGCGCATGCCACACACAAATAATGCCATGACCGGGATTCGAACCCGGGACCTCCAGCTTCGTAGGCAGGGTGACTAACAACTATGCTAAAGCGGTCGTCTATCACAAGTCATTGATATTTTTTTTTCTTGAAATGAACCAAATTTTTGGGGATTGTCCTAATACAACGCGATGATCGCGCAAGTGAAGTTCGCGAATATATTGAACTCGAATAGGTGTCCTAAAGGGATCGTCCTAAAACAAACGCGAATACGCGATTATCGCGCGAATTCACGACTTTTACTAGTAAATATTCTAAGTCGCGCGATCATCGCGTAGTCTCACGCCAATTAGGACGATCCCTTACTCTGTCTACGTTCAAATATTGTTTTATTTGTATAGTTAAACGCGGAAAAGGCCAGGAAGACGAGCGCTGGCCTAGCCAGAATAGCGCTGAGTTATGCTCATTTCGTGGTGAAAAGCGTTTTTAACCCCCGACGCAAAAAGAGGGGTGTTATAAGTTTAACGTGTCTGTCTGTGTATCTGTGTATCTGTCTGTGGAATCGTAGCGCCCAAACGGATGAACCGATTTTCGTTTAGTTTTTTTTGTGTCATGGATAATTTTATCCAGAGTGTTCTTAGCCATATTTCATGAAAATCTGTTCAGCCGTTTGAAGATCACCAGCCATCATGTCGGGGGCTTTTTAAAAATTTTAATTTTAGTTTTATGTAATGTCTTGTTTGTACTTGTCTTGTGTTTGTCACGAATAAATGTTTCCTTTCTTTCATTTTATTCTGTTCCGAATTAGTACGTCCTTAAAAATCCGGGACACCTGGTCACTCTATGCAACACGTAAATGCTCTTTAATCCTTAAGATGGGCTTTTTTACTTTAAAGTGTATACCCCCTACTTTTTTTTCGGATCTCGGTGATTTTGGGTATTCTGACTCAGAATCACGAGTACTATCCATTTCCGCGAAGAAAAAAAGTGTCCCGCCAAAAAAAGTCAGTTTTGTGACGCTTTTTTCATACAGTTTAAATGGCTCGTCACAAAACTGACACAGAAAATTTGTATGGAAAATCAAGGACATTTTTTTTCTTCCATCTGAATCAATAGTACTCGTGATTCTGTTCTGAGTCAGAATACCCAAAATCAACGAGATCCGAAAAAAAAGTGGGGGGTATACTTTAAAGTGAAAATGCCCAGATGCAAGCAATTTTAAAATGGCATTGATCTATAGAAATGCGAGTTTAAAATAAGGATTTTCTATAGCTGTACTGTTGTTTTGTGTGACGCCCACTGGGTTATCTTAGTATTGTATACAGATAAGAGCCATGTGTGTGACAGATAGTTGTGCGCGTAATGACTACGGTAATATTAAACAACAGTAAAAAAAAAAAATTACGTTGGTACGGTCAGCATCAAATTAACTACGCATATGAAAAGGTCGAAATCTCTTACAATAAAGACTTGATCTTCATATACGTAGCCAGGGCTCGCAAAGCGATTTCGTCATCAAATATGACGACCGCTTTAGCTTAGCTGGTAGTGACCCTGCCTACGAAGCTGGAGGTCCCGGATGCGAATCCTCGCCAGGGCATTTATTTGTGTGATGATCACGAATATTTGTTCTTGGGTCTTGGATGTTCTCTATGTACTTAAGTATCTATTTACCTATATATGTATGTCCCATAGTACAAGCTTTGCTTAGTTTGGGAGTTGGGACTAGGTTGATTTGTGTAAGATTGTTGTTGATTGTTTATTTACAATTAACCGTAAAAAAATCGGTTTTAGCTTAGCAAATTTCTTTTGTGACAGTCCCATGGTCCACACGGGAAGCGGGGAAGGTCACTTGTCAATTACGTTTTTCTCACCGCTACACACGATATGGCTTGACGACTGCTGCCATAGAGAGCAGTCGGGATCAGCGGCGTAACGTGCCTTCCAAAGCACGGGATCGCCCTGTTAATAACCACTCAAAGCGGCCATCCATCCATGAACTGATTAGGCTGGGTTGCACCAAACCGTCTGTAATCGTAAGCGGTGTTCGTCAAATCTGATTGTATGGAAAGTTTGACAAGTTTCTATGGGATGACAGGTATTTCTCAAGGAGCCGCTGGACCACGAGCGCTCCTATTTTAAACTACTGTATCTAAACACGACTCTATTGTCGGGCATTAGAGTGCATGTTCAGATATTTGTGAGCACCCTGAAGAGTATAGCTAATATAGCTATATTTGATGGCGACTGTACACACGGAAGCGTTTTTGCTAGCCATACTGGACATTAACACGGAATAGTATAATAGTATTACATACAGAACGGACACGAACCCCCCGCACCGAGGTCAGTTACCTCATCCCTGACAGGCCCACACTGACAGGCCGGGTTACGATCGGGTACCGTCGCGTCTCGCGAATCGCCCGCGCCACGCGCTACGCACTCGCGCAAACAATTGACGCGTGTACCGACAGCGCACGCACACATACTTACCCACAGCGCTTGCTTTCCTTCGCGTGTCACCCCCGTGACATTAGACAGCGTGGCGCTATTCCTCCAAATCGATCCGCCGAAAACCGAACATGTAAATCTCACAACTGCAAACCATTGCGTTCTATTCTTCACCTCATACCTTATTCATTGTTATTTCTGGTCCCTGAAAGGCATACATTAACATTGATTCCCGTATATAAGCGGTGGCTGGGACCGTGACAGTCAGTCTTAACGCTGGAGATCACAGCTGTCATATTGTTCGCCTGTCTGTATGCATGGAGGCTGAGGAACGTGAGGCAGCGCCCGTTTAGGTATTTGATACATATACTAGTAATAGTAAATATCTTCGTCTTTCTTAAGAGGTTTTACAAGTTTTAAAACGATTTACTAAACTAAATGATATCACTGTAATTGTATTGTAATTTGTGACATGTAAAAGAGCCCTCTTGAGGCCTACTTGCTGAATAAATACTTGAATTTTGAATGGAGTATAGTAAACTTCAAGATTTATAATTATCTTTTATCTCTCCAGGTTGCTTCGCGAAGGCGTTCGAACGCACAATGCCTCGGTCGATGGCCTCGTCCATTATCGGGGAGCTGAGCGCGGCGCCGTCCATGACCGGGTCTCTGACTGAGAGCCAGGCTGCGTGCGCGCCGCCGATGCAACTGATGCACGTGCTGGAGGTCACGGTTGAAATCAAGGAGACCGATGCTAAGGTAGGCTGTTGTGCTGTACGCTGTACCCACCGGCATACAATAGTACTACATACAGAACGGACACGAACCCCCCGCACCGAGGTCAGTTACCTCGTCCCTGAGAGACCCGCCTGGTCTCGCTCGGGTGACGTCGCGTCTCGCGATTCGTCCGCGCCACGCGCTACGCACCCGCGCAAACAATTGACGCGTGTACCGACAGCGCACGCACACATACTTACCCACAGCGCTTACGTTCCTTCGCGTGTCATAGGTGTGACTGTACCTAGCCGCCTCACCTCACCGGCTCGCTGTCAACTAAGGTAAATTCCATAATTCGGCGAAATCAGTAAAGTATCAGTAGTAAATCTTGACATGAGATTGAAGCTGTGTCTAGCTTTGTAGTTTTCACCGACATATCTACAAATATGTCGACTAGGAAAAATCATTTTGGTTTCACAATCACAACATAATTGTCATACAGACTATTGTCGACGTGGTGAAATAGGGCTTTGGTATAGTGCGCGCCATCCACGACGACGCGTTCCTCCACAGCGAATCTCATATTAATTGCGCAGTTGTACAGTCAGCAGCAATGGTTGCTACGCGGGCGAGTTGTTCAAAATGATCTTCACACGCTCTTATTCCCTTATAATAAAGATGTGTGAAGATCATTGTGAGCAACTCACCCGCGTGGCAACCATTGCTGCTGACTGTACGGCTTGGGCTGTGGAGGGGCGCGCCTCCGTGGATCGCGCGCACTATACCAGATCCCTATTTCACCACGTCGACAATTGTCAGTGACATATGTCGAGTGTGAAATTTTCTTTTTTTTTTGTTCACAGGGTACCTACAGCCACGTGCCTAAAGAGCGCCTCGGCTTCAAGCTGCGCGGTGGCATTGACAAGCAGGTCACGATCAACGTGCAGCAGGTCACCAGCAGCTCGCAGCCCGCTCACACCGACGGCGACGACCCGCAGGTCCGGTTGTTATGTTCTTTGTCATATTTAATCCCATTTTCAAAGGGCTCTTGCGAGACCTAGTGCGCGCCGTGTATTTCCACGACACAACGTCGAAACGTAACACGACGCCGCATCGTGCCACAATACACGATTTCGTGTCTTGTCTCATCTCATATGTAAATAAATAAATAAATATTTGTGGACAATCTTACACAAATCAACCTAGTCCCAAACTAAGCAGAGCTTGTACTATGGGTACTAAGCGACGATATACATACTTATATAGATAAATAAATACTTAAATACATAGAAGACATCCAAGACCCAAGAACAAATATTCGTGTTCATCACACAAATAAATGCCCCGGCCGGGATTCGAACCCGGGACCTCCAGCTTCGTAGGCAGGGTCACTACCAACTAAGCTAAAGCGGTCGTCAAATGTATCCCTATGAATATTATAATAAATGTTTTTTTTTTCTTATAAACTCCCAAGACAATATGGGTTGGTCTCGGGCTGTCCAGAACACAATTTGACTACATTTGATATTTGCCTAGAGCTTAAAGTGACTACTACAGTGTTTTTGTACGTTTCATAATAATTTGCTGATTTGACTATTACTAAAATAAGTGAATAGGCATTCTCTGGATGAGCTTGTTTTACCGTCGGCCTCGCCTTTGCCCCCTGGCTGGATGATGGCCAAGAGCAATCCCATAAAAAAACCGTACCTACCTATTAAAAAATGCGCTGGTGTGAATGTTTCCCATAAAAGAACCGTACCTACCTATTAAAAAATGCGCTGGTGTGAATTTTGCAGGCTCCGTACGGTGGGCTGTACATAGAGCGTTGCTTCGGCATTCTCCTGGCCCCGGCGCGCGGCGTGAAACATCCCGACATGAGGCTACTCGAAATGGTAAGTTACGTCTGATTACAATATGCGGCTACATCAAAATACCGACGGGAAGATCGCCAGTGTGTGACCCGAGCGCTTCACTGACTCATCCTAAATGAGGGACTGGCTGGTGATTCTTCTAAAATTACGAGTATCCATAGGCTAAGGTGTCATTGTGATCTGATTACCGACAGGCAGGCCTTAAGCCTGTTTGCCATAATCGTTATTATCAATTGTCCCACCGCTGGGCAAAGGCCTCCCATCCTTTTCTTCCACGCACCCCTGTCTTGTCCCTCTCATCTGTGAGAGGAGGCCTGTGCCCAGCAGTGGGACGTATAAAGGCTGATGATGATGATGATGATGATGATGACCCCTGTCTTGGACAGAGTCCCACCAAGTTTGATCGAAGACGTCAAGTTCGTCTCGCCACCTCCGACTTGCTGGGTTTTGTGGGACCCACTTGGTGTATTTAAAAACATAATCGTTGTGTATAGAAAAAACTCCTTTTGTTCCCAGGTGAGCGGCTCCTCGGGTGTCTCGGGGTGCTCGGGCTGCGCCCTCTGGAACGCGGGCGACTCCGCCCTGGCTGCGTTCAATGTGGCGAGTGGCGACGGAGCGCCCGCCTACATGTCCATAGCGCTCGACCTCGTCATCCGGGGCATACCCGACCCGCTGCGGTAACAACTACATATCTATATTGTATCACTACTCGGGTGTCTCGGGGTGCTCCGACATGTGTGGCGACTCCGCCCTGGCGGTGTTAAATGTGACGAGAGGCGACGGCGCGTCCGCCTATGTAGGCGGACGCGCCGTCGCCTCTCATCACATTTATTTCATGTTCCGGGCATGTGCTCGTAGCGCTCGACATCGTCATCCGGGGCATACCCGACCCGCTGTGGTAATAACATATGTATATGTCTTACTACTCCTCGGGTCTCTACTAGTCCCATTTTTCGGTTTTTCATGAAAAACTCATAAACGGTGACCCATAGCGAAAAACGTTCTTAGGCATAAGTAATCTTAATAAAATTATCTACATAAAAGGTGTTATACACTTTGTCGCTAGGATTAATATTTAATGAGATTTTAAAGGGGGGATGTAAAATTATATGAAAATTTAAGTGGCTATTAATTCCTTTGTATTTCAATATAGTTAAAAACAAAAAATACTACAATTATGCACTCAATGAGCTCTATTCATTGATATCCCACTCGATGGGGTGGGTCAAAATTTTTTTCGCACCCCCCTTTAGCTGTATGTGGAGCCCCCCTTGAAAAGCTGTAAAAATATTTTAGAAAAAGATTTATAGCTTTGGGTCAATAAGATGCTTAAATGGTGAAAATTTGAAGACTATAGCTCAATCCGTTACCTTTTAAGGGTGGCCCCCATGCAGCTAAGGGAGAGCATGTATGAAAAAAAAAGAACTACCCCATAGAGCCCCCATCAAAGAGCAAAATTTAGAGCAATATTCTTCAAATTTTCTCAAATATCTCTATACAATTTTTTCAAAAATATTTGTGCCTGTTTTTAAGGGGGGCTCCCATACAACTAAAGGGGGGCGCGAAAAAAAAAATTGACCTACCCCATCGAGTGGGGTATCAATGAATAGAGCTCATTGAGTGCATAATTGCAGTATTTTTTGTTTTTAAATATATTGAAAAACAAAGGAATTAATAGCCACTTAAATTTTCATATAATTTTACATTCCCCCTTTAAAATCTCATCAAATTTTAATCCTAGCGACAAAGTGTATAGAACCTTTTATTATGTAGATAATTTTATTTAGATTACTTATGCCTAAGAACGTTTTTCGCTATGGGTCACCGTTTATGAGTTTTTCATGAAAAACCCAAAAATGGGACTTTCAAGGCCCCCCCGTTCCTACCCCCCAGGGGGTGGCGGATGGCTACCGGGCTAAATTAACTTAGATTTACCTAAATTACATCTGTGCCAAGTGAATTCATCCGATACCAAAATGTGGACCTCCCATGCATTGGGTGACACTACTTCCCCTACTACATGTCTGTAGCGCTCGATATCGTCATCCGGGGCATACCCGACCCGCTGCGGTAACAACTACATATGTATATTGTATCACTACTCGGGTGTCTCGGGGTGCTCCGACATGTGTGGCGACTCCGCCCTGGCGGTGTTAAACGGATTAAGATAAAAACTACGTACGACTAAATAACCTACTTAAGATTATGTTTTGTGCAGGCTGGTGATCGAAACTCCCGTGAAGATATTCCCGCCGACCGAGCGTTTCTGGTACTACTCGAAGAGACCTCTTGTGCAGCAGTTCTTCATTAACCTTAAAGAAGTAAGCATTAATAAAATACCAACTTTTTCCCGCGGCTGAAGTCGCGAAACGACTTCGCGATATCGTTATATACAATTTTTCGTTCCCATTATTACTTTAGGCCCTATGTCATACCCTAAGGCTTAGGGGATGATTGTCGGGATAGAAACTACTATCTCCATGCCAAATTTCATCTAAATGCTCTCCGACAAGGCAGTTCAGGACACTTGTTCAGTAGACCGCTCTCGACTCGGCCTTAAGGGCTGCAGCAGTGGATTTCTTTAGGCTGATATGAAGAAGATGATGATGATGATGAGTTTATAGTATTCTGTTTTTGTTCCTGCTGAATTTTTTCACTGTAATGTCATGTTAATATTTTTAGGGTTCCGTGCCTCGAAAGGAAAAAAACGGAACCCTTATCCTTATAGGATCACTTTGTTGTCCATCCGTCTGTCTGTTAAGACCCTTTTTCTCAGGAACGCGCGGAGGTATCAAGCTGGAATTTATATCAAATTTATTTATTTTATTTTACTTAGGCAAGGTAACAAAATGTAAATTATTTTTAACCTATTTTAAATAGGTTAATGAAAACAGAATTAAATTTACATTTCAATGACAACCAAGCACAACATGTTAAATAATAAATTACAAAACTAAACATAAATGTGAGACTAACTTTCTTAATTACATAAATTAAAATTAATGAGATCGTATGAGATCATGGTTATTATAAACTTAACTATGAGACAATTTTGTAACACTACTTTTGAATGAATTGAGACTTAAACAAAAAATATCAACGTCCTTACAAATATTATTGTAAGATGTGCACATACGTGCGAGTGGACTATGTTGAGTGACATTGTTGGAGGCTACAGGTACTAGAAACTGATCAGGACTGCGACTTGGTTTAGGATACACCCAAATACAAATACTCAGGTCTACTGTCCCTTGGCGCTGTGAAAAATCAAACTTCTAAGCCAACGCTATCAAAAGATACAGCCGTTTATGCCGCAAATTTTCGACACTCGCAAGGGAATCAAAACCTACAGGGTACTTCCCGTGAACTCAAAATCTTGAAATTTGGTACGAAGCAACGTTTTATAATTAGCACAGATAAAGGAAAAATTGGGAAAACCGTAATTTTTTATTTACACGATATAATAAAAAATATTTTTAATAATTTTCCATAACCATCACTCCATTGTCGTGATGGGTGAACTTTTACTTATATACCTACCGGTTTGTACGGGACCCTCGGTGCGCGAGTCCGACTCGGGCTTGGCCGGTTTTTTTTTTAAATAAATACACAAATTGCTTCCTCAGACGGTAGACGCCCAAGGCATGCTCCAGTACGAAGTGGCCAACGTAGAGACGTCCGGCGAGCTGGACCGGTCGCGTCTCAACCTGCCCCTCTCCTTATCGAGTCTGCTACCCTCGCCGCTCTCTAACGCGCCCGCTCCGCCCTCGCCTCTCGACGACTCGGGTAAGAGACCAGCGAGTGGTTCATTATCCTATTAGCTTTAACATTACATTTAGGGAATGCAATCTCGCCGATCTATCTCAGTAGATCCATTGAGTAGATCCACGGTGTATCTAGTGAGAATTTTTTTTCCCGCTAGATACATTGCAATTCATAATGGATCTATCGAGAAGTTTTTTTTCATTAGATACATTTTAGCACGGGTCGGTCAGGAATGGATCTAGTGAGAATTTATTTCTCATTAGATCGGAACCTAAAATGGATCTAGTGAGAACTTTTTTTATTTTTTTTTATTAATAATGGGATACTTACAAAAATATTTTGTTTTTTATTAATGCATTAATATTTATTTGTGAAAACATTTAAGTATGATAGATATTTGATCCTCAATCACGCTAAACAGTAGATGTTTAATTTAGAGTAATGTGTAGTAGCTACATATGTTTTTATTGGAAATCATTCTCTAAAGAGATAAAATTGTTACTAAAACAAGACTAAAACTTTTTATTGGGAGGTCACATAACAAGTGTTTAATTGTATATTCCATTAAAAATAAGTTTGACTACTTCGTACCTACTCTCTGCTTTGCTTTTTGATTTATGGTTATTTTTTACAGTATAAAATATAAGCCCCCACCTTAGGAAAATGGAACAATCCCGAAGAGTAGATCTAATGAGAAAAAATTCTTGACAGATCCGTTATTGGTAATATAAATGGATCTAATGAAAAAAAACTATCACAAGATCTATGATGTATTTCGAAAAATAGATCTAGTGGGAATAAATTCTTACTAGATCCTCAGTCGTTAGGAATAATGGATCTAATGAGAAAAAAGTATCACAAGATCTATAATGTATTTCGAAAAATAGATCTAGTGGGAATAAATTCTTACTAGATCCTCAGTCGTTAGGAATAATGGATCTAATGAGAAAAAAGTATCACAAGATCTATAATGTATTTCGAAAAATAGATCTAGTGGGAATAAATTCTTACTAGATCCTCAGTCGTTAGGAGTAATGGATCTAATGAGAAAAAACTGTCACTAGATCTACGATAATGTATCACCGAAAATAGATCTAGTGAGATTAAATGCTCACTAGATCCTCGGTCACTAGAAATAATAGATTTAGTGAGATTAAATGCTCACTAGATCCTTCCTGTATGTAACGAAACAGATCTATATTTCATTTTAAGCCAATTGACAAAATGATAATACGTCAACTGCATAATTCTCAATGACATACATGAAGTGCCACGTTGTCTTTTTAATACTAGCTTATGTATTTTGTATATAGGCCAAATATGGACTAGTAAATAATCAGGTAAGACGAAATCCATATATTGAATAAATACCGTACCGTAAAGAAATACATAAATTTTATGTTTTTTTTTCAAGTAGCGTTTCATATTCTACATAAAATAAAGAAATTGTATTAAAGTTCCGAATCAGTTCCACGTAGATGTAGCTGCGGGCAAAATCTATTGAAAACACCAGTGGCGGAGCGTCCATACCTACAACCCGATTCCCACCGGCTTGCCTAATTTTCAGCCATTCCAGTTCTTTTACTACTACGGCTCATGAAGAATAAGAAAGGCAAATTATTTCCGGCTTCCCTAAGAATATTATTGACGCACCGCCACTGTTACACACTCCTTGTAATTTTCCCGAAAACTCTTATATATACGACCCAGCGGTTTTTAAATAAACTTATGTATGATATATCATCGGATATATAGCAGTAATATTCTCACAAAATATTTAATGGATCTAGGAAAATAGATCTATAGGAAATATAGTTCTCGTCAGATCCATTAACTTTGACATGGATGTATCTAATGATAGTAAATTCTCATAAGATCCACACTTTGTCAGTAAGATGTATCTAGAGAGAATTCAATTCTCATCTGATCCATTTTACATTATCTAATGAGAAATAAATTCTCACTAGATCCATTCCTGACCGACCCGTGCTAAAATGTATCTAATGAAAAAAAACTTCTCGATAGATCCATTATGAATTGCAATGTATCTAGCGGGAAAAAAAATTCTCACTAGATATACCGTGGATCTACTCAATGGATCTACTGAGATAGATCGAATCTCGCACCAAGATTGGCGGTTCGAGATCTCGCGTAAGAAATCCGAGGTCGAGATTTGGAATTCGAGATCTCGTCAGAAAAACAGACGAGATCTCGTTTAATCTCGGCGATATCGAGATTCAACATATTGTTATAAATATACGCTTTTTCTATAAAGATACGTTAATAGGGATGTTGACACCAAATAAGAAAATCAATTAATCCGAATTTTCTCGAAAAATGATCAAATTCTCAATGAAATAGCGAAAAAAGTGATTCAAAAGAATAAATAATTACATAATTATAAGTCCTCAAAGTTTTAGGAGGGGGCATTTTCTGTCCCTGTTCCGTAAAACGCATCTCTGTATTGAACGATCGTCTTTTACTATGGCGCTCGAGGTCAGTGACGTCACTGATCTGTAGCGCTTTCTCTCTCGAACTAAAGATATTCTAACGCTTGTAGTTTCGTTATTTTTTGAGATATTTGAATAGGATTTTCACTGTTTGGCATAGTTTTATGTATTCTTTCGTTTGGAGTAATAATATGTTTTCAGTCATCATCCCTATTCAATGGACTGTCCCTACCCAGGGTAGTACTGGTATTCAAAAAAGATGTAAAATAAGCCTCATTATTAGAATACTGAAACAATTACATCAACGTTTAGTAAAAAAATATCATGTAAATAATTGTAGTTAGTTACGCTAATCGCGCCGCACCAAACAACTGTGCCGCACGCTGCACCCTTATCATCATTTAGAGTTTGTTCCAAATAGCGGTCAACAATAAAATCAGTCTTGTAATCTCGTTCGAGATCTCGAAATTATTAGTCGAGATCTCGACCGAGATATCGGAAGTCGAGGTTTCTCACCAACGAGATTGAATCTCGAAAATTAGCGCGAGATCTCGAGATTGCATTCCCTAAATTACATTACAGCTTACCCTATGTTTATTATTTATTATTTGTGATAGATGGCGATGAGCCGATGCTGAGCGGTACCGGCGACGTGTCTAAAGACTGCGGCGAGGATGTTCTGGAGAACTGGGCGCAGGTGCTCAGAAGGTAATGGACGCCTTACCAGTTTTAAAAAAAATGATTTCAAATAGGGTATTAAACTAAGGTAAAAATAAATTATTTTTTACTTGACTAATAAAAGATCTAACGAAAATACTCGAAAAACATCAATTATTAATTTATTTTAGCTAATTGAAAGATTTTATAAGCATAAAGATATAAAAAGGACGCTGATTTGAACAAACCTACTAACACTGCCTTAGTGACGTCACTAAGACAGTATTTCCCTACAAACTTCATATTAACAAATCGTTTTTGACATTTAATAAAAAGTTGCTGATTTAACTAGGGGTTTAATACCGTATTATGACAAAAATATTGATAATACTTATAAAGTGATTAAAGGATATGATAATTTAATTAAAGTTTTAGGTAGTAACATAGCCCTTTATTTGATTTTATGTCACACCTAGCCATAAAGTGGCCATTATCGCACGCTCCGCGCGCGAAAAAACCTACTTCCTGGCCAGGGAGTGCCATAAAATTTTGTACTTACCACGGGCGATAATAAAGAAAGCCTCAGATCGCATACTTATCGCCCTTGCCTTCGGCTCGGGCGTAAAATACCTGCGATCTGAGACATTCTTTGTTTTATCGCCCTTGGTAAGTAATGTACTATTATTCGACGATCTTTATTTGACGACCGCTTTAGCTTAGTTGACCCTGCCGAAGCTGGAGGTCCCGGGTTCGAATCCCGGCCAGGGCATTTATTTGTGTGATGAGCACGAACATTTGTTCCTGGGTCTTGGATGTTTTCTATGTATTTAAGTATATATTTATATCTATATAAGTATGTATATCGTCGCTTAGTACCCATAGTACAAGCTTTGCTTAGTTTGGGACTAGGTTGATTTGTGTAAGATTGACCACAAATACATATGTTGTCTACAAATAAATATATTCTGTGTAGTGGAATTTGAGCGGAATAAAACAGTCTTTAGCTTGAAAATGGCCGATTTAGAGTGATGTTTAAAACGATATTTCTCAATGAAAGTCTTATGGCGGTGATGGTTCATACCTATGTTTTGTATCTTATATTTAGATTTCAATCCAATCTAATTTCTCTCACTGACAGTTGGACAGGCCCCCGCCCCCGCGCCCTTAACCACCTGGTCCGCGTGGGGGTCCCGGAGGCCCTCCGCGGCGAGGTCTGGCTCCGGCTCGCCGGCGTCGATCAGAACGAGCCCCTCATGGAGACGTACAGGACGCTCATCAGCCAGGTACGTACATACTGACGGACTGACGCACTCACAGTTCCCAGGCCACTCTCCAACCGCCCAAAAAAAAACATGGACACATACAGGACACTCATCAGCCAGGTACACACGCACCAGTGGCGGAGCGTCCATACAACTCGATTCCCACCGGCTTGCCTAAGTTTTAGCCAGTCCAGTTCTTTTACTACAGTTCATGAAGAATAAGACAGGCAAATTATTTCCGGCTTCCCTAAGAATATTTTTGACGCGCCGCCACTGACACGCACTGATAGTTGGACAGGGCCCCACGACCCTCAATCACCTGGTCCGCGTGGGCTTACTTTGTAAGGCTCTGATTGGTGGAGGTATATTATTCCAGCATTTTGCTGCTCGGTACCTAAAACTCCGCCGGAAGGCAGCAGTACGGTATCTCGGTACTTGCAGCAGCAGAGTACAAACAGGACGCTCATCATCATCAGCCAGGTACACACGTACTGTCAGTTGGACAGCCTCCCCCCCTCGACCACTTGGTCCGCGTGGGGGCCCCGGTCCCGGAGGCCCTCCGGGGCGAGGTCTAGCTCCGGCTCGCCGGCGTCGATTAGAACGAGCCCCTCATGGAGACGTACAGGGCTCTCATCAGCCAGGTACGTACATACTGACCCCCCCCCCCCCCCCCAAGGCCACTCTGCTACCGCGCACTTCTATCGCCTGTAAAGTCAGTCAGTTTAAAAAAAACAGCCCCCCTCAACCACCTGAGGCATGTTCCCAATCACGCTTACATCGCTCAAAGCGCGCTTACGATCGGACCGATTTACGCTCATAGCGCTTACATGAGATGTCGTGACGTCACTGATGATGTCATGGACGGCGCTCGCGGTGCTCACACTCCCAGGCGTAAGCACCTTGAGCCAAACGTCAAGTTGACGTTTGATATATGAACATGACAGTAAACACGGACTATGAGCGTGAATCGGTCCGAACGTGAGCGCGCTCATGCGAATACCGGTCCGAAACAAAACACTACTCAGGCGGCCTTGAGCATTTTTAGCGTGATTCGGAACACGGCTCTGGTCCGCGGCGAAGTCTGGCTCCGCCTCGCCGGCGTCGATCAGAACGAGCCCCTCATGGATGGATGTATTCAATATGCTGGCGATTTCAATCATCATCATCATCCTCCTAGCTTTATCCCAGTACAGTTGCATCCTGAAGGATGCCTGGGGTCCGCTACCTAATCCCAAGATTTGGCGTAGGCACTAGTTTTTACGAAAGCGACTGTCATCTGACCTTCCAACCCCGAGGGGAAACTAGACCTTATTGGGATTAGGCTTTGTCAAGTGAGTGGGCAACTTGACTGTTAGAAGTTCTCAAGTCTCCCGAAGGCCTCCAACTCGGCTTAACGACTGCTGCCATAGACAGCAACCGGGATCAACGGCTTAACGTGCCTTGCAAAGCACGGGAGCGCTCAGTTAGTAACCACTTACAGCGGTCACCCATCCAAGTCCTGACTGCTGTCTACGTTGCTTAACCTTGACAAGCGCAAGCGTTGCGCAAGCGCCGCTGGGCCACGAGCGCTCCTATTGCTGGCGATTTCAATAAAATGCCGTAAATATATAATTTTATGTCACACCTGGCCATAAAGTGGCCATTATCGCACGCTCCGCGCGCGAAAAAACCCACTTCCTGGCCAGGGGGTGACATAAAACTTTGTACTTACCACGGGCGATAATAAAGAAAGCCTCAGATCGCATATTTATCGCCCTTGCCTTCGGCTCGGGCGTAAAATACCTGCGATCTGAGACATTCTTTGTTTTATCGCCCTTGGTAAGTAATGTACTATTGCTCCCCAAAGACACAATCTAACTATACATATGTACAGGAATGCGACGACGAAGCGGTGATCCAGCGAGATATTGCTCGAACATTCCCCGCGCACGACTTCTTCCGCGAGGCCGGCGGCCTCGGACAAGACTCGCTACTTCGCATGGGCCGGGCCTACGCCGTGTACGACACCGAAGTGAAGTACTGCCAGGGGCTCAGCTTCCTCGCTGCCACGCTACTGTTGCACGTAAGTGTATAGAGATAGGGTTTATTTTACAAGGCGCAGGTGACATGGATGTGGCTCGGGCTACAGTTTGGACTCTCTTCTTCGCATGGACCCGGCCTACCTACGGCATAAAAACCGGCCGAGTGCGAGTCGGACTCGCGCATGAAGGGTTCCATCCAATTATCTTTAAAAAAAGGCAAAAAAATCACTTTTGTTGTATGGGAGCCCCCCTTAAGTATTTATTTTATTCTGCTTTTTAGTATTTGTTGTTATAGCGGCAACAGAAATACATCATCTGTGAAAATTTCAACTGTCTAACTATCACGGTTTTTGAGATACAGCTTGGTAACAGACGGACAGCGGAGTCTTAGTAATAGGGTCCCGTTTTACCCTTTGGGTACG
Organism: Cenopis cana; assembly: GCA_951800055.1. Lineage (NCBI taxonomy): Eukaryota > Metazoa > Arthropoda > Insecta > Lepidoptera > Tortricidae > Cenopis > Cenopis cana. The sequence goes on along the minus strand of OX637471.1, from coordinate 1,867,228 downwards.
GAACCCTAAATAGTAACCTATATCCTTCTCCGGGACTCAAACTATATCCATATTAAAGTTCATCTAAAGCGGTTTAAGCGTGAAGAGGTAACAGACAGGCAGACACACTTTCGCATTTATAAGTATGGATTCTGTGCCTGTACAGTCAACAGCAAATCAAGGGTACTCGGACAAGAACATGTCTAGTCCTTTAAAATAGGGATGTGGACACCAAATAAGAAAATCAATGAAACCGAATTTTCTCGAAAAAGGATCAAATTCTCAATCAAATAGCGAAAAAAGCACTTCAAAAGAATAAATAGTTACATAATTATAAGTCTTCAAAGTTTTAGGAGGGGGCATTTTCTGTCCCTGTTCCGCAAAACGCACCTCTGTATTGGACGATCGTCATTTACTATGGTGCTCGAGGTCAGTGACGTCACTGATCTGTAGCGCTTTCTCTCTCGAACTAAAGACATTCTAACGGTTGTAGTTTCGTTATTTGTTGAGATATTTGAATAGGATTTTCACTATTTGGCTTAGTTTTATATATTCTTTCGTATGGAGTAATAATAAATTTTGAGTCAACATCCCTATTTCAAAGCCAACACGCACCTTATGTCATTACAATTGAAGTCGCTTTTTGTTTTGAAATTTATATAGACGAGACATGTTTTTCCGTGTACCATTCAAATGTAGATGATCAGTTTAATATTATAGTTTATAGGTTGTCTGTTTCACCTACTCAAGTTCAAATTTTTCTAGCATCGTTTCCACTAACGAAAGGTCTGGAAGAGATCGCTTGTTAGCGATAAGGCGCCTGTTCAGTTGTCTTGTCTACCATTGTTTGAGTGCGATTTAAGTGCTGTTATTGGTGAGCGATAAAGAATCATTGTATAGTTCGGACACAACTCTAAGGCTTAATTCTGACAAACGAACGCAAGCAAAACTAGACATAGAGCTTTGACTGTAAGGTAGATTTTTGCTTGCGTTAATTTGACAGTACTTGGCCTTGGCCTTGTGTACGAAATATACAGCCTTGGCCAAAAGTGTTGAGCACTCACACGTTTTCCATATAAAAATTAAACTTTCAATCATTTTATTAAAGAAAATTAAATATCTTTCAAAAACTAGCTACAATACAATACAAATACTCTTTATTGCACACCTCAAAAAGAACACAGTACAGGACATTAGGCTTAAAGTAGAGGTAAACAACAGCTACTTTCGTTGACGTTAAAGATAATTGCACGGACAAAAATACAATTTGTCCTTTTATTGCAAACCCGTCTATTTTTAGTCTTCAGTTAGCAATAGCTACTTCGAAATGATATTATCTAAAGTTCTCTAGATGTTCTTTAGTAAAGCCTGACCAGGAATATATGATCATGCGCCATGTTGCGGAATTTCAATGGAACTAATTTCTTACACTGGCAATAATTTTAATGACATTGTCAGCACGTCAGTGTCACTGTTGCGGTTTATTTGAATATTAGTTATGTGTTAAATCTTTAATAATAAATGAGAAAAAATGAACAAGTCATAGCCAAGAGCGGAATATTATCAATGTGATGAAATGAAATTATTCAGCTGCAATACAATTCATAATTTATGTCAGAGCTGACAGGTAAACAAGACAAAATGTCATAATAGTCTGTTGCCATATAAATCAGAATAATAGCGCCCTCTTGACAATGATCATATATTTCTGGTCAGGCTTTATACACCTTTATGTCACACCTGGCCATAAAGCGGCAATTACCGCACGCTCCGCGCGCGGGAAATCCCACTTCGTGGCCAGGGGGTGACTTAAAATTTTGTACTAACACGGGCGGTAATAAAGAAAGCCTCAGATCGCATATTTATCGCCCTTGCCTTCGGCTCGGGCGTCAAATACCTGCGATCTGAGACATTCTTTGTTTTACCGCCCTTGTTAAGTAATGTACTATTTCATATTTTACGTCAATGTGCATTTTTGTAATTAAAAAATAATAGTTTTTTTTTTATAAGTTACAAAAGAAAATAAGGGGTGCTCAACACTTTTAGCCAAGGCTGTACATATTGTATGATCATGGACTATCGCTGTGTCTGTACTGAGCTGGATTTGCTTGCAGATGCCAGAGGAGCAAGCGTTCTGCCTGCTGGTCCGGCTGATGTACGGCTACGGACTGCGGGAACTGTACAAGGATGGCTTCGAAGAATTGTACATGAGGCTGCACCAGCTCGACAGACTAATGGAGGTACTTTACAACATATTCGATCAACGGGACGGCTGCGTACGGCTCCTCGTCGTATGGCGTGACGACCGCTTTAGCTTAGTTGGTAGTGACCCTGCCTACGAAGCTGGAGGTCCCGGGTTCGAATCCCGGCCGGGGCATTTATTTGTGTGATGAGCATGAATATTTGTTCTTGGGTCTTGGATGTTTTCTATGTATTTAAGTATTTATTTATCTATATAAGTATGTATATCGTCGCTTAGTACCCATAGTACAAGCTTTGCTTAGTTTGGGACTAGGTTGAAATCTGAAATGAAAAATGCGACCAAGCATTCAAACGCCGATTGAAGGACTTTTCGTTGAAACAGCCATTGTACTCTGTAACTGTATATATGGACCAGAAAAATAATATTTCATTTTAATTTTATGTAATTTTACTAAATACTAACGATACCCTGCCGGAGATAAATACCTAATAATGACATAATAGTAGTTTATGCAACTGGTACATAATGAGGGGCACTAAAACACGAGTGTGTTTTATGAAACGAGCCGAAGGCGAGTTTCATAATAAGGTCACACGAGTGTTTTAATGCCTAATTATGTACACTTGCATACATTACTTTATCTACACACATATTATAACTACTCTAAGATGGGTTCAGAAACCGTAGTAAATAAATACAATAATTGTGTTAATACAACCTTTTTTGCACGGTTGCGGAAATATCGAAATCAGAACTGGCAACCGATACCTGAATGTTATTTTAAAAAGTAAAGAGTCCCTATTCTGATGTGATCATGTCGTTCTAGCCCAAATTTCGTGCGATATATACTAAAAAAACATCGAGCTGACATTTCGCATCAACTGAATGTGAATTTTCAGTGATACTAGAATAGGGACATGTCAACTTTGACAGTTTTGTTTGACGTTTAATATTTTAACATCATATATGAGATTAAAATGAAAATTATATTACTGCTGTAGCCTTAGCCACAGATAAGAAAATTGCCATAAATTCATTGAATGTTGAAATGAGAGTCATTTTCTACGGTTTCCGAACGCATATTAGAGGATTTATGATATGTGTGTAGATAAATAAGTAATTAAATTCATGTCACACCTGGCCATAAAGTGACCAGTATCGCACGCTCCGCGCGCGGAAAAATCCACTTCCTGGCCAGGGGGGGACATAAAATTTTGTACTTAACACGGGCGGTAATAAAGAAAGCCTCAGATCGCATATTTATCGCCCTTACCTTCGGCTCGGGCGTCAAATACCTGCGATCTGAGATATTCTTTGTTTTACCGCCCCTGTTAAGTAATGTACTATTAAAATATTTACATTGTAACTCTTTTAGATCAAAGACATATATCTGTTTTGTTTTTGACGATCATAATAATGACTCCATGTAAATTGACATTCAATGTAATTTATAATGTAATCATATTATGAAATAAATGCATACATACATGCATACATACATACATGCATACATACATGCATACATACTGCGTATTCAGTAGTTTTATCTCAGGAGCGCGGGTGTATAATAGTATTACATACAGAACAGACACGAACCCCCGCACCGAGGTCAGTTACCACGTCCCTGAGAGACCCGCCTGGTGTCGATCGGGTGCCGTCGGTTAATTGAAAACTCACGCGTGTTTGTCCACAGTTCCAGCTGCCAGATCTGCGCGCGCACTTCCAGGAGCTCGGCGTGGAACCCCACATGTACGCGTCTCAGTGGTTCCTCACTGTGTTCACGGCCAGGTTCCCGCTGCCCCTGGTCAGTACCTAAAGAAGAGAAAAAGAAAGAAAAACATTTATTCGTGGCACAAATACAGTACAAGATAAACATAACACCACAATACAGAACATAGCCACGAAATGGCCCCAAATCAGCATAGTGCCAGCCATTGGCTAGCGCTGGTCTTCCTTTGGGACCACGTGAAGCCACGAAGGACAAAAAACACAAACAATATAGAAACATAAGTAATTCGCTTAAAATACGGTATTAAACCCATAGTCAAATCAGCAACTTTTTATTAAATGTCAAAAACGATTTGTTAATATGAAGTTTGTAGGGAAATACTGTCTTAGTGACGTCACTAAGACAGTGTGAGTAGGATTGTTCAAATCAGCGTCCTTTTCAAATGTTTATGCTTATAAAATCTTTCAATTTGCTAAAATAAATTAATAATTGATGTTTTTCGAATATTTTCGTTAGATCTTTTATTAGTCAAGTAAAAATAGTAGATTGTGTCACAAGGGAGCAAAATGACATATTTACGGCGTGGGCGTAACTTGAATCCTGAACGAAGAGAAGGATTATATAATAGAATCCTGAGCGTAGCGAGGGGTCCTAAAATAGAATCCTGAGCGTAGTGAGGGATTCAAGAATGAACGCCCAAGGTGGAAATAATTTTGCTTCCATGTGACACATACTGCTTTTCACATCACCTATTGAGGATAATGAAAGATCTGAAATAACAATGGTTGTGCATTTATTTTATCAAAATCGATACTAATAACTTTATTACTCGTTACAGAAAAGTGCCACTTTGATCCCTCCTAGCAGGGAAGAAAAGTGCCATTTTGATCCCTCCTAGCAGGGAAGAAAAAGCCCTTATCCGAATAGGTGATGTGAAAATAATTTATTTTTACCTTAGTTTAATACCCTATTCGCACGCAATCGCTATTCGCTAACGAAACAACAAACATGAAATAAACAGATAAACATTTTCAGACATCTGTGCTAGCTGTAGGGATTGCAACTATGACCGAAAATCGAATATCGGTTTTTTTTCGGTTAAACTCGAACTCGAATCGAATCTCGGTTATTAACCGAGTTTTTTTTTACTATAGAAAAATATCGAATGACGTAGGTCTAGGTATTTTGATCACTTTATTTAGATGCAATATATATGGTGTCTATTGCAGATTATATTTGCAAAGATTTCTGAAAGAAGAAACAACTGAAAAGGGTTTTAAGCAAAATGTAATTAAGCTTTTGGTTCCCAGAGTGACTAATCATGAATACAGCATATTAAATCATAGTAGTTTATGCCACTGGTACATAATGAGGGGCATTAAAACAGGAGTGTGTTTTATGAAACGAGCCGAGGGCGAGTTTCTTAATAAGGTCACACGAGTGTTTTAATTCCTAATTATGTATATACAGTTGCATACACTACTTTATCTACATCCATATATTAAATCCTATTTCATGTGTTTCGTGTGGGCACGTCTCGCCGGCGTGCGCCATGTTTGCCTCGCCAGGCCGGCCCGCACGTGTCGTTAAGGTTGTACGTGATCTCGTAAAAGTATTATATTTGGTGTTCTTATAGGGGACGCGCGCAACCGCCGCACAGTATATTATAAAGCGGGGTCTTATCTACGGTTTTTGAACTTATTAAAGAGGATTTACTATATGGGTGTAGATAAAATATTAAAATCAATTAAAAATCAACATGTAAAATAATTCTTATTAAAATCATATAAAAAGGTTAAAAAACAGCTTAAAAATCTAAAAACCTAACTAGAAATCGGTTTGTAAATTCCAAATTAAATCGTCGGTGTAATCGCCACAAGCGTTAGAAGACAAGGAGATAGCCCTGTCAGCCTTCCTAGATATAAAGGGTACTTTTGATAATACGCTCATCAGGACACTGTTGGCGGGACTTCGGTCAAAGGGCCACCACAAGACCTCCACAGTGCGTTGGGTGAAAAACATGCTCTCAAATAGAATGGCCAAGTTAGAACTGCTTAATACCACTCGTGAGGTCACGACTGTAAGAGGTTGTCCACAAAGAGGTGTGCTTTCCCCTCTACTGTGGACTCTTGCAGTGGATGGTCTACTGCATAAGACGGCGGAACTTCGCATACGGTACGCTGAAGACCTTGTGGTCACTGTGTGGGGAAACTGCCAAAGTACCATATCGTACCTTATGCAGAATGCTTTAAACAAAATAAACAATTGGTGCAGGGAAAACGAACTATCCGTAGTAGTGCCATCACCAACAAGAGGAAACGAGATGAGATGCGGCTCTTGGTGATGAACGGCACAACAATCCCACTGTCATCCGAGGTCAAATATCTGAGCGTTACACTCGACCAGAAACTGACCTGGAATCCGCATGTAACCGGAGTTCTCCAGAAGGCTGAAGTAGCTCTTGGTATCTGCTGTCGTTTAACGGGCAATAGATGAGGGATAAAACCCAAAACTGCCCTGTGGCTGTACAAGTCCATAGTGAGGCAAATGGTACAGTGTAATAGTTTGGAAACCTGGTAGCCTAAAGTGATACCCTGACGGCTCCAAATCTGGATCTGAGGTAGGATGCGGAGCATATGGAGAATCGCCCAGACGGGCCATGTCTGAATCTGGGAAAGTACTCCTCAATATTTCAAGCAGAAGTATACGCCATCTTAGAATGCGTGACAACTAGGTACCTCAACAATACTATTATTGAGTACTACAAAGCAACTAGGTACCTCAACAATACTATTTATATCCATTCGGAAAGCTTGGCGGCGCTCTTGGCCCTCAGATGTTATAACGTCCAGACTGGTCGAGAACTGCCGGGATACATTAAATAACCTTGGTGCGTAAAACAAGGTTATTTTACGTTGGGTACCGGGGCATGCAGGTATCGAAGGAAACGAAAAAGCCGACGAGCGTGCACGAGCGGGGGCGAAGGGGGCGCTTTTCGGACCAGACCGTTCTGCAGCATCCCCAAAACTCTGACCAAGCTCACCCTGAAGACCTACTGTTTCTATAAAACCATTCAGGCCTGGAGAGTGATCCCGGTCTGAACCATTCCAAGGCACTAATCAAGGCCTTCAGCAAAAAGGCGTCATCGCATGCCTTATTGCTAAGCAAGAACCAACTACGCATACTGGTAAGGGTGCTCATCACAACACAGAGACACCAGAGATGAAATTCATGAAATCCGCAACAGGCTTCGTCAAATCGTTATTAAATGTAATCGCCTCAAAAAAGGTGGGATCCAGGTATCCCAAAATACTGGAATCCCGATATTGAAAGCCCTACTTATTACCCATTTTGGACACATCTGTCTCTTTCTACATATAAACTTACACACCTTAAATTAAATATTTTGAAAAATAAAAAAACCGGTCAAGTGCTTGTCGGATCACGCACAACGAAGGGTTCCGTACCGACACCTAGCAGTCCACTTTTAAAAGCACTATTTAATAACACGAATCAAAAAAGGTCGTATATTCATTGGGAAGTCGCAACACTTACGTCCTTTTGTTTGGGCAAAACAGTTTTTCAGTGATAACTCAAAAACCCTTAATTCCATCTTGTTCAAACCAAAAATCGTTGAAAAAACTTATTAATTTACTTAACCAAAATTTTTTTCAGAATTTGAATTATCATGGTTTGGACATTAGAGGGAGGGGGACACATTTTGTACGACTTTGGAAACTAATATCTCACCAACGATTGACTTAAATGAATAACTTTTTTAGTAACCTCCATATTATTTTTGAAGACCTATCCAAAAACACCCCTCACAACTACCTGAATTGAAAAAAAAAAATTCATCCTTCGGTTACATGTATGGGGTGCCCCCCCTAAAATATTTTTTTTTCCTAATTTCACATCACTTTTATGTAGCAGTTTATAGAATACGTCTTCCTACCAAATTTCATAATTGTAGTACTTATAGTCTCCGAGTAAATCGCCGGTGACATACGGACAGACAGACAGACAGACATACAGACAGACATGACGGAACTATAAGGGTCCCAGGGTTTTAGCCATTCTGGCTACGAAACACTAAAAAACGGTCTTTATTTTCCTCCACGATTCTAAACTCGAAACCGCGGTTTTTAACCGAATTCGAAACCGATGTGAAATCGGTTAAAAACCGTCGGTTAAACTCTCTACTCGGTTTTTTCATTACTCGGTTGCAATCCCTAGCTAGCTGTCACAAGTCGCAACAACTAGCGCCAGCGGACAACTACTAAAAGTATATTGACTTTGACACTTTGCAGTTGATAGATCTCGTGATGTGAAATGCAAATGGAGGCGTTAAGTTAGCGTCATGACAATATTATCATTACCTAATGTGGCTGTACTTATAATAATATCACACAGCACACACAAAATCAAACAATTTCTGACATGGAAAAGAGCCCTTGAAGCCTATTTGCATAATAAATGTTTGATTTTGATCCTAACACTCTTAGGCTGGGTTGCACCAAACCGTCTGTAATCGTAAGCGGTGTTCGTCAAAGGTGATTGTATGGAAAGTGTGAAGAGTTTCTATGAGATGACATCTGCCGGCGCCATATTTGACGATGACCGGTCTGTGTTCGTACGTTGGTGCAACTGGCACTTAGAGATTTCCGTTTTAGAGCCTTATCACACTAGCGACTTGCGAGCGACTTGGAAGCGAGGCGAGCGCGCAGCGAGCTCGCCGCGAGCGGGCAGCGAGGTCGCCGCATCTAGAGTATAGAGATTTTCCCGCGAGTACGCAGCGATTTCGCGGCGACCTCGCTGGGCGCTCGCTGCGCGCTCGCCTCGTTTCCAAGTCGCTCACAAGTCGCTAGTGTGATAAGGCTGTTAAAGATGAGACCGACTGTTATTGTTATTTGGTTGCTGACACGCTGTCCCCTTTCAGGTGTACCATATACTGGACGTATTCCTCCTGCAAGGCATAGACACGCTGTTCCAAGTGGCGCTGGCGCTCCTCACGCGCTCCCGCAAGGATCTGTTGCAGCACGACTTCGAGGGCGTACTCAAGTACTTTAGGTGAGTGCTCACTCACACCGGGTGTACCATATACTGGACATTCTCATCTTGCAAGGCTGAACACGTCCGGTATAATGGTAACACTTCTAGCAAAACTTCTAGGGCGTACTCAAGTACTTCAGGTGAGTGCTCACTCACACCGGGTGTACCATATACTGGACATTTTCATCCTGCAAGGCTGAACACGTCTCGATTCAAATTCCAATGTCAGTTTTATAAAATGTCGAACATGTGTAAATAATTTTCAACGACACGTGTTCACAGAGTAACTTTGCCGAAGAAGTGCCGTCCGGAGGAGTCGACGCGGCAGATCATAAAGCTGGCCTGCAGCATCAAGATAGCTTCCAGGCGGCTCAACAAATACCAGCAGGAGTACGAGAAGTTCATCAAAGGTAAGATCGTATGCGAATCGATTTTAGGACAAAATAATTCACAGAAATGTACAATCGGCAAAAAATGTGGTCTACCACCCCTACGGTTGAGGTTCATTTGAACGTCATGAAACAACAAGGTCGATTTCCCCTTACAATAATATTATGACAGTGACAATTGCTCCTTTCATTTATTACATGTATTTACGTCATGCCATGTGCAAGTTTAGATGTCTAGAGATCTCACTATTATTGAAGCCTTCGTTATGAAGTGCTTTATTATTAGCTCGTTCGGCTCTTGTTAAATTACGGGGCATTACGGCAGTAGGAAATAGACTTATAATAACACGATTGACAATAATACTTGACACTATTTGTCAGTGATACTTTCTTTTTCAGTTGCATAAAGATTTTCTTGAAAAAGATCGTAATGGTTTTAATAGGGATGATGACACTATAAAAGAAAATCAATAAATCCATATTTTCTACATAAAGGCTCAAATTCTCAATCAAATGGCGAAAAAAGTAATTAAAAAAATAAATAATTATGTAATTATAAGTCTTCAAAGTTCTAAGAGTGGGTATTTTCTGTCGCTTTTCCGCAAAACGCACCTTTGTATTGAACGATCGTCATTTACTATGGCGCTACTCAACAGTGACGTCACTGTTGAGTAGCACTTTCTCTCTCTAACTACGAACATTAACCGTTGTAGCTTCGTTATTTTTTGAGATATTTGAATAGGATTTTCACTATTTGGCACAGTATGTCTTCTTTCTATTGAAGTAATAGTTTTTTTTGTGTCAACATCCCTATTGTTTTTATTGGTTTAAACATTACATCAATTCAACATTGTTTGGCGTGTGAGTGATCACTTCATTCAAATATGAAAGCGTTCAATGGGTTGATATGATGATTTATGTACAGAGTCGGCTGAAAACGAGAAGTTCAACGACGAGTTGGAACGCCTGAAGGTATCCAACGCGCAGCTGATGAAGGAGAAGGAGGCGCTGGAGTCACAGCTGGCCGAGGTGAGACAATTTTGTCGCAAACGGTATGGTTGAAATTCTTTTTGTTGAACGTATTTCTATTAAAATGTTATTGGATTTTGAACCTTATAGTTTGAACGGTAAAGTTGCTTTTTGAAGGAACTGCTTTGGTGCAATACACTATTTGACTAAAAAAAACATTATAGTGCCATTCGAACCAGTTTTCATAGAGGATCAAATGTATATATGGGACCAACTACAATAAGACCACTAATAAAGGGCAAAAAATAGAGATGAACCTAGCTCGCCGCTAGCGGCCGCCCAAACGGCTCCTACAAATTGGCACGGGCAGATGACGTCGCACGCCTGGTATCGAACCAACTGTTCTATGGGAAAATAAGTATTTTGCTGTTTTGGTCGTAAAAAAATGCGTTTAGGTACATAGTTGCCTTACATTTTTTTTTTTTTTTTTACTTAAGTATTCTTTTGTTTAAGGCGTAATAAGGCGCAGGTACTTCCCCAGTAGGGCTGCTCCAAATTCGAGCAAGAGAACATTTTGCTGCCCTACCTCTCCGGATTTTTTCCTTAAGAGGAATGCCTAGCTGACCAACTTTTCAAATCTTGAATTTTTGACATAATGTTTCTGTCGCGCTGCTGGGAGCGGGAGCGGGCGCTGTCTATGTGTGAGCGCACGCACACAGGCGCGAGACGCGAGCCCGCGAATTTACTTACTGACCCAGCATACGATAAATTAGGCTGTAGGTACAGATCGCACCATAGAAAAAGTCCCCCCTTGAGCACTTTATGAAAACTGTACAATAATTTCGTCAACTAAAATGAATCCACTTTAGCTCAGACGTTAACATGGTTGACACGCATTCAAGAGGTTCATGGTTCAAATCCAGAGATTGACAGAACTTTTTGCTTTTTATTTTTCTTACCAAGTAAATTAATGTAATGCTTTTATAATAAATGTTTATTTACGTCAATATATTAATAGGAAAATGAAATAAAATAACGCCTAAACTTTTTTTTACTTTATTAACTTGAAATACTTAGCAATATCATATTGAAAATAATAGCGTTTTATCTTGGCATAAAAATATGTATATCTCTCTTTATTTTACACATCTAAACAAAATAATAAACAGAAATAAGAACAAATAACAATATTGTTTTTTTTTTTTTGTTTTACATTTTTGTCAAACTTGAGTTCTGGTGTTGGATTCCATGATGAATTGAGCGTATACTTACTCTTCTACCATTATAAACATACTTATAGCCATTTTTAGGGTTCCGTACCCAAAGGATAAAACGGGACCCTATTACTAATGCTCAGCTCTCCGTCTGTCACCAGGCTGTATCTCGAGAACCGTGATAGACAGTTGAAATTTTCACAGATGATGTATTTCTGTTGCCGCTATAACAACAAATACTAAAAAACAGAATAGAATAAATATTTAAGGGGGCTCCCATACAACAAACATATTTTTTTTATTGCCGTTTTTATAGATAATGGTACGGAACCCTTCGTGCGCAAGTCCGACTCGCACTTGGCCGGTTTTTATTTCATTGTATGGAATCCAAGAGTGCACCATCTAAGTATAATAATCTTTCACCGGTCTCCCCGATTGAAGTCGGTTTTTTTTTTTTTTTTATTATGTAGGTAATAGTTATGTATATTTTTATTTCATTGTATGGAATTTAAGAGTGCACTATCTAAGTATAATCATCTTTCACCGCCGGTCTCCCCCATTGAAGTCAGTTTTTTTATTATATAATATGTAGATCTATAAAAAAAAATAGGTTTATTTCTATTACATGACATTTTTCTTACTCTTAATCGCCACGAGTTCTACGCGGACGAAGTGGCGGGCAAAAGCTAGTGGGTTATAAAAACCTATGATTCGTTAATAACTTTACCACTAACTAAGTAGCATTTATTCCTATATCAAAGACAAGGGTTCCCAGGTCACCTTTCTATTCAATATTCTTCCATTGTGACTCAGGGTTTTTCTTGTGATTAATAACTTTTCTGGTAATAATGATTTATCGATAATTTTTCACCACTAGCGTATCGACAATATATGTCAACGACTGTTGCCCATCCCTATTCCTTCTGTGTACGTATATTTAGAAACTGACTCCGCCACGAATTCGTGCGATAAGGACAACTGCAGCTCGGACTAAAATTCCCTTGCAAAAAACTGAAAAATCGAGGTTTCGTTCTCGACTGTTTCCTCATCCAAAACGCAACCAATCATTATAAAATTTTGGAAACTGCAAGAGCAAGAACTAATCTATGCCGCTACGTTTTGATTTTTTGGATATTTGTTGTCATATTTGTATACTGCGCCTTTTTATGGAGCCAATTCAACTAAGCCGTTTTTGCGATTTTTGGAGGGCTGTAACTTTCTTTAAAATAAAAATATCCAAAAAAACAAAACGTAGCGGCATAGATATTGATGATATTGATCTTATTTGAAAAAATCATTGCTCTAGGTTCAAAAACCAGGGAGGAAACAGTCGAGAACGTTTGTATGGGAAAATCGCAGCTAGGCATTCCTCTTAATTTCTAACCCCCTTATTCATAAAACTTAACAAACCTCTGTTAACTAAAATGTTGTTTGTCCCTTTCTCACAACCGTACATGTCAAAATGACAGATAAGGACAAACGAACTTTAGCGGCTTGTTAACTAATAGAGGTTTGATGGACGTTTATGAATAAGGGGGTAAATGTGGAGTGTTTCGCAGTCGCGCGCGGCATGCGACATCGCTAAGAGAGACGCCCTGCATCACGCGGCTGTCGCGCGCGACTACCGCGACATATGCGCGCGACTCGACAAACAGGTGCACCAGCTACAGGTACAGTGGAGATTGTTTTTAATTATTTGATACAAATAACGAATACAAAAATAGTAGATTTAAGCCGTGTTCCGAATCACGCCAACAACGATCACAGCGTTTACAGTGCTGACGGCCGCGTGATGACTTCACAGCCGTGTTCCGAATCACGCTTACAACGCTATAAACGCGTTTACGATCGGACCGAATCACGCTCATAGCGTTTACATGAGATGTCGTGACGTCATTGACGACGTCATGGACGGCGCCATATTGGCGTTTACGATGCTCACACTCCCAGGCGTCAGCACCTTAAACCAAACGTCAAGTTGACGTTTGATATATGAACATGACAGTAAACACAACATGCCCGGTCCGAATCAAAACACCACTCACGCGGCCTTGAGCGCGCTTACTGATTCGGACCGGCCGTCAGCACTGTAAACGCTGTGATCGTTGTTGGCGTGATTTGAGACACGGCTATAGACAACCAAAGAGAATATATATAATCTGTATGGCTAGCACATGATGGCAACGTCAGTTTGTCGGCCTACCTCGAGCTATCCGTCTTTTTTTGATAGGTGCTGTTAGGAAGTGACGGATAGATCGAGATAAGCCGACAAACTGACTTTGCCATCATGTGCTAGCCATACAGATTACATATATTCTTTTTGGTTGTCAATGTCATAACAGGTGTGACGTCACCAGGCGCTGATTGCCGTTTTAAAACACGTTCCGTTTCACGTTAATTCAATACGAAATTATTGTTTGAAATTAGTATATAATAAAGTAAAAACATTTCAGTAGCTATTATTTTATGTTTTTCACCATTTTTGTCACAAAACAATGGTAAATATTATAATTGCATCTTCCCTATACAAAAATAGTAGATTTATATTGAATCCTGAAAAAAAAGGAAAATATAGTCAACTTTGGATTTTTTTTCTATCGAGTAAATTATAAGCTATCATGTTTCGGCTATTGTCAGTACCACAATAATATAGTCAAGAATCATATATCTGAAAATCAGCCCCTACTGTTTGCTAGTCTGGGCAGAACATCGTTTGAAAGTTTCTAAATTTCTTGTTGTAGCGGCTTAAAACAAACCTTTTAAGTACTACGTGTATAAAATGATGTAATCATTCCAGGATTGTGTCAACGGCTGTGTCAGCTGCAATATTAAATTAGCACAAAAAGACAACAAAGATGGTAAGTTTTGTATATAATATAAATTATATAAACAATATTATGTCTGAATAAAGTAGAGGGCGGTATTTTGAATCCTGAATGAAGCGAAAGGTTCTACAATAGAATACTGAGCGTAGTGAGGTATACGAAAGTAGAATCTTGGGCGTAGCGACGGATTTGAGTGTTTACGCCCAAGACGGAAATAATTTTTTGACGACCGCTTTAGCTTAGTTGGTAGTGACCCTGCCTACGAAGCTGGAGGTCCCGGGTTCGAATCCCGGCCGGGGCATTTATTTGTGTGATGAGCACGAATATTTGTTCTTGGGTCTTGAATGTTTTCTATGTATTTAAGTATCTATTTATCTATATAAGTATGTATATCGTCGCTTAGTACCCATAGTACAAGCTATGCTTAGTTTGATACTAGTTTGATTTGTGTAAGATTGTTCATAAATATTTATTTAGCCACCTTGTGACACATACTTACTTTTCACACCGCCTATGAGGCCCGCTGCTAAAAACATGAAATGTTTTGCAAATAATTTTGCTACCCTGTGTCACATACTGCTTTTCACACCTACTACGAGGAAAATGGTCTTTGTTGCCCTCAAGAATGGGAAGAAAAGTACGACTTTAATCACTAATTCGAGGGCAACTATGACTCTTTTCTAAATAGAAGGTGTAAAAATTAAATAATTACATCTTACAAAATTCCATTAATTTACACGAGCATACAATTATTATATTAATTAAGTGGGTCAGATTCTAATTAGTTATTACAATTTCATCTCAAAATATTCATTTAGATTATACGAAGTCTTATTCATAACCAGGTTTTTCACTTGGGCACGGAACACTGTGAGTGTTTGTTCTTGTTTGATGCTGTTGGGTAGTTTGTTATATAATCTTCTACCAATGACTCCTGGCTTTTTTTTGACATTGCTAGTTTGTGGGGACTTGAACAGGGATCAATAATCATTTCACTTTTTATTTTACAGAATCCGAACAGATTGACGACGACAGAGAGAGCAGCAGTGACAAAGAGATGGAGATGAGGCAGCGAGTGCGTGAGCTGGAGCTAGACCTGGCGCAGGTCAAACTGGCGCTGGTCGAGGCGCAGTGCAGGAACCAGGTTAGTTCAGTTACCAGCAACCAGGTTAGTTCTGTATTACCAGCAACCAGGTTAGTTCGGTTACTAGCAACCAGGTTAGTTCAGTTACCAGCAACCAGGTTGGTTCAGTTACCAGTAATCAGGTTAGTTCAGTTACCAGCAACCAGGTTAGTTCAGTATTACCAGCAATCAGGTTAGTTTAGTTACTAGCAACCAGGTCAGTTCTGTATTACCAGCAACCAGGTTAGTTCAGTTACCAGCAACCAGGTTAGTTCAGTTACCAACAACCAGGTTAGTTCAGTTACCAGCAACCAGGTTGGTTCAGTTACCAGTAATCAGGTTAGTTCAGTTACCAGCAACCAGGTTAGTTCAGTATTACCAGCAATCAGGTTAGTTTAGTTACTAGCATTCAGGTCAGTTCTGTATTACCAGCAACCAGGTTAGTTCAGTTACCAGCAACCAGGTTAGTTCAGTTACCAACAACCAGGTTAGTTCAGTTACCAGTAATCAGGTTAGTTCAGTTACCAGCAACCAGGTTAGTTCAGTTACCAGTATAATCAGGTTAGTTCAGTTACCAGCAACCAGGTTAGTTCAGTTACCAGTAACCAGGTTTGTTAAGTTACCAGCAACCAGGTTAGTTCAGTTACCAGTAATCAGGTTAGTTCAGTTACCAGCAACCAGGTTAGTTTAGTTACTAGCAACCAGGTCAGTTCTGTATTACCAGCAACCAGGTTAGTTCAGTTACCAGCAACCAGGTTAGTTCTGTATTACCAGCAACCAGGTTAGTTCTGTATTACTAGCAACCAGGTTAGTTCAGTTACCAGCAACCAGGTTAGTTCAGTTACCAGCAACCAGGTTAGTTCAGTTACCAGCAACCAGGTCAGTTCTGTATTACCTGCAACCATGTTAGTTCAGTTACCAGCAACCAGGTTAGTTCTGTATTACCAGCAACCTGGTTAGATCTTTTACCAGCAACCAGGTCAGTTCTGTATTACCTGCAACCATGTTAGTTCAGTTACCAGCAACCAGGTTAGTTCTGTATTACCAGCAACCTGGTTAGATCTTTTACCAGCAACCTGGTTAGATCTTTTACCAGCAACTAGGTTAGTTCTGTTACCAGCAACCTTGTTAGATCTTTTACCAGCAACCTGGTTAGATCTTTAACCAGCAACTAGGTTAGTTCTGTTACCAGTAACCTGGTTAGATCTTTTACCAGCAACTAGGTTTGTTCTGTTACCAGCAACCGGGCTAGCTCTTTGTGAATGCGAACAAATCGTATAAAGGGTCGGCAACGCGCACGTGACTGCTTTGGAGTTGCGAGCGTCTATAGGCTGCGGTGTCCGCTTACCATCAGGTGGACCGTACGTTAGTTTGCCAACGGCTGACAGTGGAGAAAGTACAGTCGGCAATAAAAGCTTGTAGGTACCAGTGGCGGAGCGTCCATACAACTCGATTCCCACCGGCTTGCCTTATTTTCAGCCAGTCCAGTTCTTTTACTACGGCTCATGTAGAATAAGATAGGCAAATTATTTCCGGCTTCCCTTAGAATATTTTTGACGCGCCGCCACTGGTAGGTACCAAAAACGAAGTTTTTGACAGGCACTTATTTTTTATTTCAGGAGCTAAGCCACCAACTCAACACGTCCCTGAACGAGGTCCAAACGCCCATGAACCAGAAGCAACAGGTCGTCACGCCGTGGCTCGTTCGCACACTCGGTAAGAACACTGTATACCGCGTGAAGAACAAACTCGAGAACAAATACAACCGTATAGAGGGCGGGCTGATCGCTGTCGCGCCGTTTGGCTGGGACACTATAGCATTCGCCGCGTATGTACTGTTCATAGTTTACGTGCTGGTCTTTTAGAACAATGTCGAGAAAAAGTAGGTATGTGCCACTAGCGTACCCTTATCATGAGTTTGCAATGTTGGCATTACCGTACTCGCTAGCGACTGCGTAAACGATTTACTATGGACAAAAGTACAGCGCCTCTGGCGGTTACATAATAAAACTAAGAATCGCCATACTAAATCATTACGCAGTCGCTAGCGAGTACGTTAATGCAAACATTGCAAACTCATGGTAAGGGTGAAGATTGCACTCATCATTATAAATGTAGTGTCTGGGTAGTGAGCGTAGTCAAGGTAAGAACAACTGTCTACCCAGCGAGAACAAACGCGAGAAAAAATAACTACAATTATGTCGCGGTTGCGCTGTTCTATTGGGACACCATAGTTTGTGTCGTGTATGTAGTGTTTATTGTAATTAAGTTGTGTTTTAGAACAATATTAGTTTTATTGTGGTGTAAGTAGATAGTGCTTGGTAGTTTCGTGCATGATATATGTAGTTTGGCTTTCAGCACAATACCAAGACAACTCATCGCATAAGACATGTGCATTTATAGTTTACGAGTTGTGATCTAAGAACATATCGATATAACCTAGAATAATTTGAAAAAAATCGATATAACCTGGAATAATTTGAATAAAATCGATATAACCTAGAACAATTTGAAATAATTTGAAAATAATAATTTGACAAAATAATTTCTCAAATTATTCTAGTTTATATACAAGTTTATTCTAGGAAAGGGGGCGCGCAAATGGAAAGCCAATTTATGAAAGTTTGTTACTTAAGTTCCTTAAAATATCACTCCGCTAACCTGCGAAGGTCAAAAGACGTTTTGTATGGAAAGCAAACCACCTTAAAAGTATGTATCATCGCCTGGTACACAATAGAACAAGATTTGCATAGTTTGAAATAACTATATACCTAGTACGCTAGAAAAGGGGTATGGAGGGAAAAGTTTGGAACACAATTTTTGACTTGGTAACATGGTTTGGGCTAGTTAGGAGGTTAACATATCAAAAGTCCCCGCGCCTATCCCCGCCGCTGGGGAGGAGGGGAGGGGTTTAAAGGTCCCATTTTTCGGTATTTCATAAAAAAAAACTCGTAAACCGTGACACAGCAAAAAACGTTCTTAGGCATAAGTGATCTACATAAAAAAAATATTTTCCCCCTTTAAAATCTCATTAAATATTAATGTTAGCGAAAAAATAACCTTTTTTGTAGATAATTTTATGTAGCAAATAACTACATTGTGTTTCAAATATTGCTCGATTAGTATAATATGACAACTAGGGTGAATGTCAGAGCGTTTCTGACGCCTAATCTTTTTATATCATTTATGGTGAACGCTGACTATATTTTGATACTCCGTGGTATAACCGGAAATATCCTAAACTTGACCGAAAAATAAGACCTCTGGAATGACGGAATTTCATTCTCATAATTATGTACCCATCCATTCATTAAGGCTGATTATATTTCACAGTTCCGGCGTATGTTATCAAATAGTTTACGAAACACATACAAAAATAGCGTGCCGTGCGTACATTACGGATAAACAGCCGAGCGAAGCGAGTACATGTGTAAACACAACCAGTTGAAATTATTTAGGTCCTTATAGGAAGTCTCCTGCTGCCGGTATTTCCATACATAAATAGGAGATTCTAACCTTTGTAAATTAAGTTACTGTTATATGAAAAAAGTTAGTTGAAGGTAGTCTGTTATAACTTATTGTTATACGAAAAAAAAATGTTTTATTGTAGTGTTAGTAACTTAGGTTATATTATAAGTTATAAGATAGAGGTATTTTGCAAGGGTTTTTTTTTATTTTTAGTTTGTCTTTCATTAAATAATTGATTAATTATGTGAAAGATGACTTCGCAGATCCAGTAGTAGGTGTGAATCCCCATATAAATGGATCTTGGGAGTTACAAGTCATGATAAAGTTTGGCCTCACGATGGAAACTGTTCCTTAGGCTACTTGTAACTTATACTGAGCGAGGCCAAACTATCCACGCAAAAAATTCAAAATGGCGGCTATTTTAGTTTCCACATTTTTTTATTTTTTTTAGAACTCAAAAATGCTTCGTGCTACACAAAAACTTTGTATGAGAATTATGTTTTGCATAAATTGATCTATAACTTTGGTTATTATCGTTTTCTCGATATATCTAATAGTTCATGAGAAAAATGATGTTCAATATTGCGTTTCTTGCTAAAACACTGTTAGTCAAAAGGCTTAGCAAAATCAAACTGCATCGTATGCAGAAATCAATCCATTTTCTCCAGTGATACTAGGAACCAATATAAAGGATTTCATCTGGCAAAATGAAAATTTCATCGACGGGAATTCAAAATGGCGGTCATTTACCAAAGGGGGAGCCGCATTTTTTAAAAAGTGTTTAATTTCAAAACGGCATCTGCTATTTAAGTAATATGGATATCAATCGATTGGTATTGACACCATTAATTAAAATAAGAAAAATACCATGTAAAAAATTAAAGATGGTGGCCACCTATAACAAAATTGTAAAATTTTCATTCTTCTTTTTTTCGTTATATTAAAAATAACAACTAAATGTCCAATGATATAGTTAATTTATATATTTACATAAATTCTCATAGTATTATCTACGCGACAAAACAAAAATTATGGCAATCCGTCGGTTAGTTTTTGAAGTATACGAATTACAAACGAGCCTCGGCGACTGTGTCATAGTAGTTATGGAAACAAACTGCACTTTTGTAATGAAAGCAAGTCGCTTTTGCACAATGGTATTAGTGAAGAGACCAAACTTGATTATTTTTTCGATAATATCTAATTTTCACCCGTCAGTAACCGAGACTACGCCACTTCGAAATTATAAGTTTAAAACGTTCTACTAAGTTAAAAGGTGGCCAGATTTGGACAATAAATGTGGCAATCGATACAAGAAAATGTTGTTCAACATAAAAAATAACGCTGTGATTTTATTTAACATAACTTAAGAAAAAAAATCCTTTTTTTTGCAATAAACTTTTGATATTCATACCCTATAAGTACTTATATTCATAACTTATATATTTTTTGAACCTTAAAAGAATATATTTCCAAAAAAAATCACACTACAGAAAGTTTCCCCAATATAAAAAAAACAACTATGAGAGTTAATAAGCCATGATAAAGTGTAAGTAATATAATATATTTGTATCACGGGTGGTAAGGGAGATTGTATGAGGAGATGTGTGGATGTGACTGCAGCAAGAGATGTATGTAAGGACCGTAGTACTTGGCGTTCTTTGGTCTCTGCCTACCCCAATGGGATACGGTCGTGAGTATATTATGTGTGTAAGTATGTATGTATGGTAAGAGTTATTACAACTCAAGTCAATAAAAGTAATTCCATTAGACTTTCGTTAGTAATTAATAACCTCCTTACCTCCCTAAATGCACAATGTACTAGTAGTAGTATAGATTAAAATGTTCTTAAACGCAGAAAAAACAAAATGTAGGATTTTACTGAGTATAAATATTAAAAAAATAAAATAAAATAAAAAGTTTATTGCTAAACACAGAAAAAAAATGTCTTAAGTTTTGTAACAAAAGCGTAATTTTTTTTAAGTTTCATTGAACAACATTTTTCTCTATCGTTTGCGACATTTATTGTCCAAATCTGTCTACCTTTTAACTAAGTAGAACGTTTTAGACTTATAATTTTGAAGTGGCGTATTCTCTGTTTCTGACGGGTGAAAATTAGATATTATCGAAAAAATAATCAAGTTTGGTCTCTTCACTAATTCCATTGTACAAAAGCGACTTGCTTTCATTACAAAAGTGCAGTTTGTTTCTATAACTACTATGACACAGTCGCCGAGGCTCGTTTGTAATTCGTATACTTCAAAAACTAACCGACGGATTGCCATAATTTTTGTTTTGTCGCGCAGATAATACTATGAGAATTTATGTAAATATATAAATTGACTATACCATTGGACATTTAGTTGTTATTTTTAATATAACGAAAAAAAGAAGAATGAAAATTTTACAATTTTGTTATAGGCGGCCGCCATCTTTAATTTTTTACATGGTATTTTTCTTATTTTAATTAATGGTGTCAATGCCAATCGATTGATACCCATATTACTTAAATAGCAGATGCCGTTTTGAAATTAAACACTTTTTAAAAAATGCGGCTCCCCCTTTGGTAAATGACCGCCATTTTGAATTCCCGTCGATGACATTTTCATTTCGCCGGATGAAATCCTTTATATTGGTTCCTAGTATCACTGGAGAAAATGGATTGATTTCTGCATACGATGCAGTTTGATTTTGCTAAGCCTTTTGACTAACAGTGTTTTAACAAGAAACGCAATATTGAACACCATTTTTCTCATGAACTATTAGATATATCGAGAAAGTGATAATAACCAAAGTTATAGATAAATTTATGCAAAACATAATTCTCATACAAAGTTTTTGTGTAGCACGAAGCATTTTTGAGTTCTAAAAAAAAATAAAAAAATTTGGAAACTAAAATAGCCGCCATTTTGAATTTTTTGCGTGGATAGTTTGGCCTCGCTCAGTATAAGTTACAAGTAGCCTAAGGAACAGTTTCCATCGTGAGGCCAAACTTTATCACGACTTGTAACTCCCACTTAAGGATTCATACCTACTACAGTGCGAAAAGTTTTTTCGTTATATTGACATATGATTTCGCTACACTTTACTTTTTTAGTTTTAACTTTTCATACTTCATAATTGACACCATGGCCATAGGTTTTTTGTGTAAAGTTCGTTCCACTTTAGATGACGAAAATGTAATAGTAATCTTTATTTACAACCTTGTGTACAAGGACCCTGGAAGGGTGTAGCATTTGGTATTTTGCTACAAGCCTACATTAATAACTTAAAAACAACTTAGTTAATTTTATAACATTTAGAATTTAGAACAACACAACAACTATTTTTTTTATTAATCGTTTATTTCGAATACCAGGATTCATATTTTTACATTTTACAAACACTGATTATATTAATACAATGAAATAAATAAAATAATAAAATAAAATTAAATAATATAAATAACTTACTTAGCTAATTGACAACATTTCAAATTTACAAGTTGGCCATTTTATATCCTAGATCGATAGAAAATGAAATTTTGAGGTCCACGTGTTTTTTTATTTCTCCCGAAATCCTAATTTTCATTCAAAAATATCTAATTTAAAAGTAGCGAATCGTAAGTCAATTATGACGTAATTTTTATGAATTATCTACCAATGTTTGACAGCATTGCTCCTTAACAGTCGTAGGAATGACGTCACACTTCCGTTTTATACATTTTGGCGATTTTCTTCAAATCTCGCGAAGAAAAAAATCTAAAAACTATTTTATTACGTTCAGGTAGCATATTTACCGAAATGGTTTTCGATTTAGGCATCATTATAAATCTTGAAATGTTGTCAATTGTACATACTTGCAGTATGCCCTTAACGTGGCGTTTTACAACTTCTTTTGTCGATAAATATGAAAGGAAAAGATAAAGAGATCACATGAAGCTAACGAACGGCTAACCGATGCGGCACGTGCACCTCTATTGTAAACATGTTTAAACAATACACGCCTTCGTAGTTATGTTACAACACTATATACTTCAAGATAACAATTAACAATCCCTTGTTGGTAATGGTTGGGTTTATGTACTTTTCGTCATCTAAAGTGGAACGAACTTTACTTCGTGTTTTGTAAATGTGTGTTTGTGTTTAGTTTTTTTAGTGTTTATATAGTAGTGTTTTTGTCAGTGTGTGCTTTTAGTTATATGTAATAGTTTTGCCATAATTGGAAGTTTGTGTTTTTATTTTAGAATTAGAAATGCTTTTTTATGGTTTCCTATTTTAGATAAATAAATTTGGAGTGCTTTTTTACAATTCTTCTTAATCATAATAAATTTTGTGATTTGTTGGCGTATTGTTTTAATTGAACATTTTATTTTATTTTCTGGTGTTGATGTAAATAAAGTCCTACATACAAATGAAAACAGACATAATGTTTATTACTTCAGAAAAACCCGTACAAAACTATGAATCATATTAGAACATAATAAAGGCATTAAAGAGGATTTACTATATGGGTGTACAGTACAGATGTAGTGCAAAATGATTTTCCTTCGTACTTTATCGGAAAAGTTCGTATTTATCGTGCTCTCTCAATTAGCTTCAGTACCCATCTTACAGCCGTAGGGGTAACTTTGACACTTTGACACTAAACAATAAAGTTCCATAATAATGGATATGAAAACGTCACTCATTTAATACAATCATTAGATTGACAGTTCGGGTGCCATCGTATTCCGATTGAGATCCGAGTTTTCCCGAAAGAAAATCATTTTGCAATACATCTGTAGAGTAGATAATAGTACATTACTTAACAAGGGCGGTAAAACAAAGAATGTCTCAGATCGCAGGTATTTGACGCCCGAGCCGAAGGCAAGGGCGATAAATATGCGATCTGAGGCTTTCTTTAGTACCGCCCGTGTTAAGTACAAAATTTTATGTCACCCCCTGGCCAGGAAGTGGGATTTCCCGCGCGCGGAGCGTGCGGTAATTGCCGCTTTATGGCCAGGTGTAACATAAAGTAATTTACTTGTACACTTCTTGTATCTCACGTGCGCGGGTTGGCCATTGTTGTAGTTGTGACACATACGAACACACAGACAACGTGAACTCATAGCTCCTACGCTGACGCACACATAGACAATGTGCATGTAAGTATAGCAACACACAACCATGGCTCACCCGCGCTCGTGCTGAGATACCAGAACTGTACCAGCAAAAGAGTACCCTGACCCACATATTAACCGTGTCATATTGACAATATTAGAACAATGAGGGCTACCGTTTTTGCGCTCACCAGTTGGCGCCACTGCGCGCTCAGTCCAAGTTTGTTATTGGTTATTATGGGCGTAAGAATCAAATTTACGTTGAAATCGTATTACATACATTAAAACAGAACTTTAATAATTTTGTCGAAACCCCCGTATTTTAACGCAGTCGCGTTTTGTTCGGAAAAAAGTATCACATAAGTTTATGAATGATAAATTTGTTGCAGAGCGCTGAAATTCGTTAACTCGTAACTCATATTAGCCGTTATCAATCTCAGATATTGCAAAATAGCCATCATATTATTTTAATTGGAAATAAACCCGCGTAACCCACCCACAAAGTATGAAATTTGACATTTCGGAGGACTGACGTCACACTAGCGCCTCTAGCGGTGAATCTATACGCGGTAGCCCTCATTGAATGAGTTATGGTTGAAATTCTTTTTGTTGAACGTATTTCTATTACAATTTTATTGGATTTTGAACCTTACTGTTTGAACGGTAAAGTAGCTTTTTGAAGGAATTGCTTTGGTGCAATCCGTTCAACTGAAATGATTTTAAGTTAACAGTCAAGCGCAAAAATATGGGTGCATACAACATACTCAAATAATATATCACGTGGCTCTCAATGTGGGCTAATTAAGAGTCCGTTGCAGTACTTTTATCTCATGGGGGTGGGTTAGCCATGGTTGTAATACGTTATTAAACCCCTAGTCAAATCAGCAACTTTTTATTAAATGTCAAAAACGATTTGTTAATATAAAGTTTGTAGGGAAATACTGTCTCAGTGACGTCACTAAGACAGTGTGAGTAGGTTTGTTCAAATCAGCGTCCTTTTTAAATCTTTATGCTTATAAAATCTTTCAATTAGCTAAAATAAATTAATAATTGATGTTTTTCGAGTATTTTCGTTAGATCTTTTATTAGTCAACTAAAAAATAATTTATTTTTACCTTAGTTTAATACCCTATTGTGACTCATAGGGACATAGACAACGTGAACTCATAGCTCCTACGCTGACGCACACATAGACAATGTGCATGTATAGCTCAACACACAGCCATGGCTCACCCGCGCTCGTGAGAAAAGTACTGTACATATTTATGAGAGTACAGTTAAAGGCATAAGTATATGTACGTTCCCAAAGTGACATAAATATCTGTATGCTTGTTACGCCCTTGGCTCTAAAGTAATGTTCGCATATTTTGTCACTGAAGTGCGTAAAGTCCAGGTCAATAGAAATGGAAATTGATGTAAACAAACCAATTTACCTTAATTACTTCGTAATCACGCACTTTTAAAGATCGAAACACAGTCTTATCAACAATTTATAGACGTAATCCTTGTATTTGCATTCAGTATTTTAAGCTATAATATCTTTTAATTATTCATATACCTACTCGCAATGAATATTCAATAAAATAATTTCTGAATAAAGTCTATAAAGTGCAGTATTTATTTGATATGAAACGTCAATTAATAAATAAATATCTGGGCGGCCGAGCTATGCTCGGCGTTTTCCCGTGCATGAGACCTCTAGCTAGATCGATTGCTCGTCCCCGAAAACCCCCTCATACCAAATTTCATAAAAATCGTTAGAGCCGTTTCCGAGATCCCCGAAATAAATAAATAAATAAATAAATATACAAGAATTGTTCGTTTAAAGATATAAGATATAATTGATGCACGTTCGTCGGTGTTCGGACATCGTCGTAAACAGCTATTTGTCTCTTTCCAAAGGCCGACGTGCAATATATATTGCCGGGTACTGTAATGCGAGGCATGTTCCGAATCACGCTTACAGCGCTCAATGCGCGCTTACGATTCACATTCATTGCGCTTACATGAGATGTCGTGACGTCACTGATGATGTCATGGACGGCGCTCACGGTGCTCACACTCCCAGGCGTAAGCACCTTGAGCCAGACGTCAAGTTGACGTTTGATATATGAACATGACAGTAAACACGGGCTATGAGCGTGAATCGGTCCGATCGTGAGCGCGCTCGAGCGAATAGCGGTCCGAAACAAAACACTACTCATGCGGCCTTGAGCACGCTATTTGATTTGGGCCGGCCGTCAGCACTGCAAGCGCTGCGAGCATTTTTAGCGTGATTCGGAACACGGCTGTGGTGTTATTTTTGTGTGCAATGAATCTTGTTCTCTATCCTATGTGTTGTTGTCCCGCAGGCTCCATAATGGAGGCGGCCCATAACCGGCCGTCGTTCCAGACCTACCTGCCGACGGAGACGCCGGCGCAGCCGCTGCGGCGCCAGGGCTCCTTCACGGGATCACAGAACCAAGGTATACCTCATCATCATCAGCTGAAAGACATCCACTGCTGGACATAGGTTTCTCGCAGAGAGCGCCACAACGACCGGTCTTGGGCTGCCCGCATGTAGCGGACCCCCGCGACCTTAACCAGGTCATCAGCCCACCTCGTGTGGGGCCTTCCACGCTAGGGCTCCTTCAGGGGATCACAGAACCAAGGTATACCTCATCATCATCCGAAAGACGTCCACTGCTGGACATAGGCCTCCCCAGAGGTCGCCACTACGACCGGTCTTAGGCTGCCCGCATCCAGCGGACCCCAGTGACCTTATCCAAGGTATCAGCTCACGTCGTGTCGGGCCTTCCAAGGCTCCTTTACGGGGTCACAGAACCAAGGTATACCTTATCATCGTCATCATCAGCCGAAAGACGTCCACTGCTGGACATTGGTTTCCCCCAGAGAGCGCCACAACGACCGGTCTTGGGCTGCCCGCATCCAGCGGACCCCCGCGACCTTAACCAAGGTATCAGCTCACGTCGTGTGGGGCCTTCCAGAGCTCCTTCACGGTGTCACAGAACCAAGGTATACCTCATCATCGTCATCATCAGCTAAAAGACGTCCACTGCTGGACATTGGTTTCCCCCAGAGAGCGCCACAACGACCGGTCTTGGGCTGCCCGCATCCAGCGGACCCCCGCGACCTTAACCAAGGTATCAGCTCACGTCGTGTGGGGCCTTCCAGAGCTCCTTCACGGTGTCACAGAACCAAGGTATACCTCATCATCGTCATCATCAGCTAAAAGACGTCCACTGCTGGACATAGGTTTCCCCAGCGAGCGCCACAACGACCGGTCTTGGGCTGCCCGCATCCAGCGGACCCCAGCGACCTTAACCAAGGTATCAGCTCACGTCGTGTGGGGCCTTCCAGAGCTCCTTCACGGTGTCACAGAACCAAGGTATACTTCATCATCGTCATCATCAGCTGAAAGACGTCCACTGCTGGACATAGGTTTCCCCCAGCGAGCGCCACAACGACCGGTCTTGGGCTGCCCGCATCCAGTGGACCCCCGCGACCTTAACCAGGTCATCAGCCGACCTCGTGTGGGACCTTCGAGGGCTCCTTCACGGGGTCACAGAACCAAGGTATACCTCACCATCATCATCATCATCAGCCGAAAGACGTCCACTGCTGGACATAGGCTCATTGGCGACATTACGGTAGTAGGAAAGGAACTCAGCTGCAGAGCCTATAGCTAGTAGCGGGTCTGTGCGTCTTCTACAAATTGTACTTCGGTAAGTGCGCTCAGGAGCTTGATAAGCTCATACCGCCTTCCCCCCTTCATCCATCGGACATGCAGACATACGGCAGGTTACCATCCTTACCTGGTTGAAATTACACTTACTCGAGCCAAGCGCTTTTCATCTACTTTTATAATGCGCACTGCTAAGGTTTGGAATTCCCTGCCGGCATCTCTATATGTCATGGGCGGTTCGGCCACATTGGAAACCAAAAATTCGAAACCAGTGTCGAAAACAGAATTATTTTTCTTTTTAGGAAACCGGGTTTCCTAAAAATAAATCAATTGTCTGTTTTAGAAACTCCTTACGAATACGGAATTTTAAATCTTTTTCGAAACCTCAATAATACCAACATGGTTTATATACATATACAAAGTATAAATAGCAAATGAATCGGTGTCCTGTCAATATATTATACCTAGAAATACAAACTCCTTGGAAACAATTTCTTGGCCACTTACAACTTACAAGTATTTTATTTACTATGATGTTAAGGTCAGGTAGGTTGTTAGGTTTTTTTTTATGCGCCTTAAAAAGACACGCACCTAAAGGTACAAATTTATTTTTGATAAACGTACTTTGTATTAAAATGTTAGTTAGTTAGTTAGGCTTTTGAACCTTAAAATTCCGTATTCGTAAGGAGTTTCTAAAACAGACATTGATTTATTTTTAGGAAACCCGGTTTCCTAAAAAGAAAAACAATTCTGTTTTCGACACTGGTTTCGAATTTTTGGTTTCCAATGTGGCCGAAAGGGTCATGGGCTGCCTGCATCCAGTGGACCTTAACCAGGTCATCACTTCATCGGCTTCCAAAGTTGGGGTGTCTGCAGTATACCTACTTATGGGTAAATTATTTTGAGCTTGACACGCGAAGGAACGTAAGCTGTGGATAAGTATGTGTGCGTGCGCTGTCGGTACACGCGTCAATTGTTTGCGTGGGTGCGTAGCGCGTGGCGCGGACGAATCGCGATGCGCGACCCACCCGGCGGGTCTCTCAGGGACGAGGTAACTGACCTCGGTGCGGTCGGTTCGTGGCCATTCTGTGTGTAATACTATTATACTATTCTGTGGCTTGACAGTTCTTCAGTGAGTTCATGAGTCAACAACCCTATTATGAAAGATTTACCCCACAGGTCAGGGGCACGCGAGCCTGGACCGTCGCGTCTCCGAGCCTAACAGCGGCGACGTGCGGCGCCGCGACGAAACCAAACGGCATTCGATGGTAGACGGCGGGCCCAAGGAGCCGCGTGAGGAGCGCAGTCGACGCAGTCACGACGGCAAGAACCTGTCCGTAGGCTGAGGTTGAGTGGCGAGTGACCCCGCTTTTGACTTTCAAGATGATCTGTTTTTTTTTTTATATGTGTTTTAAAGTCGTTTTTGATTGTCCATGGAGTTGTGGACTGGTGAAAAAGTATTCTTTGAATTTCAAGATGATTTGGTTTTTATGAATGTCCGTATTGGTTGTCCATGAGGACTTGTGGACTACTGAAATATGTAGTATCTTTTGACTTTCAAAATTGTTTGGTTTTTATGAATGTCCGTATTGGTTGTCCATGAGGACTTGTGGACTACTGAAATATGTAGTATCCTTTGACTTTCAAAATTATTTGGTTTTTATGAATGTCCGTATTGGTTGTCCATGAGGACTTGTGGACTACTGAAATATGTAGTATCCTTTGACATTCAAGATGATTCATTTTTTCTGAATGCCGGTATTGATTGACCATAAGGACTCGTGGACTACGTACTGAAATAGTATTATTTGACTTTGAAGACTACTTTTTTATAAATGTTGGTAATGATTGTCCATAAGGACCTGTGGACTACTGAAATAGTATTCTTTGACTTTCAAGATGATTTGCTTCTTATGAATGTCGGTATTGATTGTCCATGACTCGTGGGTTACCTACTGAAATAGTATTATTTGACTTTGAAGACGACTTTTTTATAAATGTTGATGTTGGTAATGATTGTCCATAAGGACTTGTGGACTACTGAAATAGTATTCTTTGACTTTTTTTAGATGATTTCGTTCTTATGAATGTCGGTAATGATTGTCCATAAGGACTCGTGGATTACCTACTGAAATAGTATTATTTGACTTTAAAGATGACGTTTTTATAAATGTTGGTAATGATTGTCCATAAGGACTTGTGGATTACATACTGAAATAGTATTATTTGACTTTAAAGATGACGTTTTTATAAATGTTGGTAATGATTGTCCATAAGGACTCGTGAACTACTGAAATAGTATTCATTCAAACTTGATGATCATTGAAATTTGATGATTCAAAATGATTTGGTTCTTATGAATGTCGGTAATGATTGTCCATAAGGACTTGTGGACTACTGAAATGGTATCCTTTGACTTTCAAGATGATTTGCTTCTAATAAATGTCGATATTAATTATCCATAAGGACTTGTGGACTACTGAAATTGTATTCTTTGACTTTCAATATTATTTGTTTCTTATAAATGTCGGTAATGATTGCCCGTAAGGACTTGCGATACTGAAAAAGTTTTCTTTGACTTTCAAGGTGATTTTCTTTATTGATACAGGTATTTGTTGTCTATTAGGACCACAGAAAAAAAATTGGATTTCAAGATATTTTTGTTTTACATTTTATAAAGGTTGCTATTGATTGTCCGAATCTTTTACAACAAAACTTCCGAATCGTCCGAATCATTTACAGGAAAACTTTTAGAAATCAGTCCAAGAACATTTTTATAAAAAACAAAACGTTCTGTTTTATTTTTTAAAAGGATTCCTTGACATATTTTGCTTTACTACTCTCTCTTGACCGAAGTGTCATTGACGACATAATAATTTTTTTCTTGACAATTATTCGTTTACCTAGATTTACTAAAAGGAAATATATAATTTTAGTGTTTACTGGTCAACTTGAATGACAAAAGTAGGTAAGGTTTCCATTTCGATTTGAGTGTTTATGAGATTATGAGTAATGAGTAACGAGTTTACCGGTGTCAACTTTGTACAGTCACCATAAAAAGGGCTCCACATTTTTCGACTTTGTTTTAATGGAATGGAGGTCAAAAAAATTACTTTGCGTTTATTCCGCAGACGCCATCTTATAATTTCACCTTTTCATATGCGCAGATGCTTTTGATGCTGAAGAAAACTATTTCATCATGATTCAAAATCATGATGAAATAGTTTTCTTATTTTCTTAAAAGTGGTAGGTCGTCTAAATTATATTAAACGACATCATGGACGAAGAAAACAACAACAACAACAACAAATATTCTTTATTGTTCACCAAATAATGTACATTACAAAACAAGTAACTGAAACAAATTGCACAATGGTAGACAACAGGCGGTCTTATCGCTAACAAGCGATCTTTTCCAGACAACCTTTGGGTAGTGGAAACGATGCAAAAAAAAGTTAAAAATTACTAAATCTCGAAATGGTACTGATTTATGCTGATGATTATTTATTTCGAGATTGATATTTTGTGGTTGTCGCCTTAGTCCTAAATAATTCTAAAAAAAAAATTACTAAATTTATTATCAAATTATGTTTTCTTTTCGGTTTGTGCAAAGATTTGCATATACAGAGTGCATTTATAAAAATACATTCTGTTATAATATATAATATAACCTAGCACAAATCTGTAATATGAAAACTTTTTTTCATGGGAACTGAGAGGGACTAAACACGTTAAATACGCAAACATAAAGATTGCCGCTTGTCCCAACTATAATTTATTACAAGATAGACCTCACCATTTATACAAGAAGGTGCAAATTGTTCTGACACGCAAAGTTGACACCGATATACCTAATTTAACCAAGGGAGTGATAAATTGTTGTTACTTAAAATACGTTTCATCGGAATATGATACTTATTCCTATATCCGCAAGATTCATTTCGCATTGAGATTAGTTCTATGTGAAAATGACTGTGTTATGGGTTAGGTTAAGTACGTGTTTCGATGTTATGTATTTTTGTAACCTGCTAACTGACAGTAAACTAAGACTGTTACTCTAATATATTATGTTGGAATCGTATTACATTACGAAACATATATTTTCACACCTGTTATTCAGAAAAGAGTTATAGTTGCCAACGAATGAAGGATCAAATTGTACTTTATGTCACACCTGGCCATAAAGTGGCCATTATCGCACGCTCTGCGCGCGAAAAACCCCACTTCCTGGCCAGGGGGTGACATAAAATTTTGTAATTACCACGGGCGATAATAAAGAAACCCTCAGATCGCATATTTATCGCCCTTGCCTTCGGCTCGGGCGTAAAATACCTGCGATCTGAGACATTCTTCGTTTTATCGCCCTTGGTAAGTAATGTACTATTTCTTCCCTTATTGAAGGCTGATCGACTCGGTAGCAAAATTATTTCCAAGACATTCCATGTTGTCTGTAGCGGGCCTCACTCAAAGTAATCATTTGAACTTGTTGCCTTTACCCATGGCACTGATTTTGCCAATAGGGTATTAAACTAAGGTAAAAATAAATAATTTATTTTAGCTAATTGAAAGATTTTATAAGCATAAAGATTTAAAAAGGACGCTGATTTGAACAAAACTCACACTGTCTTAGTGACGTCACTAAGACAGTATTTCCCTACAAACTTCATATTAACAAATCGTTTTTGACATTTAATAAAAAGTTGCTGATTTGACTAGGGGTTTAATACCGTATTATTATTCATTATTTTAATTGGTTTTTAGGTTAAAATCCAAGCCTAAAGTGGTAAACAATGCAAATCCTCCATCAAATGAGCTTAATTCTCAAGTGGGCAAGGCGTTTGCGTCACTAGGCTGCGGTGTCTGCTTATCATCAGGCAAGCCTACTTGTGCTGTAGTACCTAATTTTATCTCACGAGCGCGGGTGAGCCATGGTTGTGTGTTGAGCTATACATACACATTGTCTATGTGTGCGTATGTGTCTTAATAGGGTATTAAACTAAGGTAAAGATAAATTATTTTTTACTTGACTAATAAAAGATCTAACGAAAATACTCGAAAAACATCAATTATTAATTTATTTTAGCTAATTGAAAGATTTTATAAGCATAAAGATTAAAAATTAAAAATTCACACTGTCTTAGTGACGTCACTAAGACAGTATTTCCCAACAAACTTCATATTAACAAATCGTTTTTGACATTTAATAAAAAGTTGCTGATTTGACTAGGGGTTTAATACCGTATTATAATCATCCTACAATCATGGTGGACCCGCGCTCGTGAGGTAAATGTTACCATACTGTAGTTGCATTAAATAAAACTGATTCCAACTTAATCTATTAGTCGAATAGTTATTAGTACTGATTGTGACATCTTTATATTAATCATACATAAATAAGTGTGTAGGAGATATATCGGATATAATATGTGCACATAACCCTAGTCCCGTATTACAATAATACGTTGTTAATATATACTAATCGATATTATTAATTAATAATTCACTTATTCTTGTATTTGTAGTGTAGTTTAAGGCGTTGGGACGAATGAGTTTGCATGGTAAAGAAACTCTTTAAATGTAGGGTAGTTTCATATTTTTTTGTGCCGCAGTAATCGTCATATACCCTCGCGAGAACCTAAACTTAGAAACCTCGTATCTCAGTACTAAAATGATGATAACATTAGATACGGCTTGTATTTTAAACAGGTTTTTTTTATAAGTAATTTTATAATAATAATAAATAAAAAGCTAAGTATACAGGGCGTCCCAAGGCTATGAGACATCAAGGGAAAGTACCTTAAATATCGTAGATAGGATATTTTGCTGAAAGAAGACATTATTTTAATTAAAAAAAAAAATTTAAACTGCATTCATAGATTTTTAAATAATTATGTACATGATTGAACCGGGAATCGAACCCGCTACACGAGAAAAATATTACCCTGTAGCTTTATCATACCGATCGAAAGGCTTCAATCATAATGATTATTTTTTGCTAAATAACATAGTGACATAAATAAAAGGAAGACCATGAATTTTAACAACACAATTTTTTTTCTCGTGTAGCTGGTTCGATTCCCGGGTGAACCATGTAATTATTTAAATATCTATGAATGCAGTTTAAATTGTTTTTTAAATTACAATAATGTCTTCTTTTAGTAAAATCTTCCATCTACAAAATTCAAGGTACTTTCCCTTGATGTCCCATAGTCTATATACCTGTATACCGTAGTACGTATTCAATATATTTAGCTATGTACAGTCGAGGTGACTTGATGTTTAAATTTTGATCTCTAATTCTATTGAATTAGAATACAAAAGTGATAATCTCTCAGTTTTCCTGACTGTACTTGGACTACAGTGATGTGTTTGTGTTAAATGGTCTAAAGAAGCGATTCACCAATTAATGCATTCGCCTTATGCATATATACAAGGTGGAAAAAATCTATGTGCCATGTAGGGAACCTGCCCTAAATCCTTAAGATAGCTATTTTTACTTAAGGTGGGACGCTTTCCATACAAAACGTATTTTGACATTCGCAGGCTAACGGCGTGATATTTTAAGAAACTTATGTTTATGTAACAAACTTTAATAGATTGGCTTTTCATTTGCGCAAAATGCCCCCTTTCCTAGAATAAACTTGTATAAGCTAGAATAATTTGAGAAATTAGTTTGTCACGTGAGTATCACGTGATATCAATTTTTTCAAATTATTTTACATTACCTTAAGAGGAGGGGTAGGGCAAGCTCTCTCCATACAAACTTTGTGCAGGATTTACTTCGTTTGTGTTTGCATTAAAGTTATGATTTTTGGTCAGTATGCTTATTTTTCTGATAGCTATTTCGTGATGTAATTTTTTTTTATTAATTTTCTTTTTTAATTTTGATTTTTTTTTAAATATTTGAAAATTTTCACATCACGATCTTCGCATATCTAATATTTACAAACAAAAAAAAAATTATATTTGTTAGTGCCAAAACCGACGAATAAAACGTGCACAAAGTTTGTATGGGGAAGGCCTTGCCCTACCCTGCGCCTTAAAGGCAACATTCTTTTATTTTTAAAAG
This sequence comes from Cenopis cana, assembly GCA_951800055.1. Lineage (NCBI taxonomy): Eukaryota > Metazoa > Arthropoda > Insecta > Lepidoptera > Tortricidae > Cenopis > Cenopis cana. Next base: position 1,832,446 of record OX637471.1, on the reverse strand, counting down.
AAACAAAATTGCATTCAAAGGTTTCTAATATTTTATAATATTTTCTAAGAACTTGTGTAGGTACTAAATATTCCATTTTATGGATATCTTGTACAATCAGCATCAAAAGCAGCGCCACATATGAAGAGGTCAAAAGTTCTTATTCCTTTGTAATAAAGACTATTGACGTAGTCGTATGTGGCGCTACTTTTCATGCTGACTGTACGACAGAAGAATGTTTCCTTTTAGTAAAAAGGTATATATAGGATTTAAGAAAGTTTCCCTCCAGGGATTTTTTCCAGCCTGTAGATACAGTCGAATGCATAAATGTGTATACGATTTTGGATCTTATTTCAACGGAATAAGGTGAACAAAAGTAAACATATTGGTGCCATTGACTGTAAATAATAGTTTGTGTGCGAGTTTCCCTACTATGCAAACTATAGTCTTAAATCAAATTATGACTTTGTTTACCTTGTATGCCAGTTAATTTAATATTATGCGGTATGGTCAAATGGCATTCGATTCCGCAAAAACTAATGCCTACAGCATTGATTGAGATTTGGTAGCTCGGAATCATCTATGATAATTGAAATAAATAAATAAATAATGATAGTTGCACCAACGTACGAACACAGACCGGTCATCGTCAAATATGGCGCCGGCAGCTGTCATCCCATAGAAACTTGTCAAACTTTCCATACAATCAGATTTGACGAACACCGCTTACGATTACATACGGTTTGGTGCAACCCAGCCTTAGCCTCTGCTTGATTGTTAAAAAAAAATCTCGTTTTGTTCTCCCTATAGTTTAGCAATCGAGAACCTTTCGCGGTTCCATAGTACCGTCACTTGTATGGTTTAAAATGTACTGTATGTTCTATGTGTTAAGATTCTTAATTGTATAACACTAGCGTTTGATAGAATGGGCAATAGTGTAACTAAAAAAAGATAGGGACCTAAAATATTCTATTATTGATCTAATATTAATATTTGTATTTAATTATTATTGTTTACAATCGCTAATTTAATATCCGTAAATGTCAATTGATAATTTGCTGATATTTTAATTCGAATAGTTATAATTGTAGTAATAAATAATTTATTATCAGACAAATAGATATCGCATATGAAAGGATAAAAGATGTTCTAATTTTCGCTCGATGAATCGAGTAACGTGAAATATCTCAGGTATGCTATTCGAAGTCTAGTAACTGGTTGCGAAAACGGCCGGAGAAGATGAATTAAGCAAATGTAAAATTACTCAGGTATGCTATTCGACGACTAAACGCATCGATCAATTGGATTTTCTCGTTGTGTTCCTAATCCGTAACCGAGGAGACACTTAAGTCGCCTTAGTTTTTTTTAATGTACCAAATTTATATACGAATATATGTAGTTAAAGAGTACACACACAATTCCATCCTTCTCATTTTCATGTCGAAGTTGCATTTTGAAATAGCTGACAGTATAGAGACTATAGAGTTTTACATTAGTACAAATGTTATGGCAGTGTGCACACGGCGTGTTTTTGTACAACAAGTAATCCTTTGCACATTTGCACACGGCGCGTCGCATGCTCGGAGCGTTTTTGTACGTTGTGTCTTATCCGCCTATACAAATACACATGAGCTTAACAAATTAATAATGCATAGCCGATTAGCGATATACAGAAGTGGATGCATGCCTTACACTGTGTTTCAACACTGTTCTCAACAGTAGAGAACTGTTATCTCACAAACGCGGGTGAGCCATGGTTGTGTGTTGAGTTATACATGCACATTGTCTATGTGTGCGTCAGCGTAGAAGCTATGAGTTCACGTTGTCTATGTGTTCGTATGTGTCACAACTACAAGGATGGTAAAGCCGCGCTCGTGAGATAAAAGTAGGTTGAGAACTTAAGTGGTATAAAATTCTGAGTCACAGCATAAAGTCGACTGCAAAAAGATGTAAGGTAATTGTTCTATTACTCGACACTGGCCCAATACATGGTACTTTCATTCTTACGTCATAACGACAGAGGTGATCAATAAATAGGTGTTAACTATTGGGCATTAAGGTGTCGAGCATTAAGATGTTTTAAACCTTTTTGTCATGTAATGAAGCGATTTTTTGTCATAGTGCTTTTATCTCACGAGCGCGCCTTGGCCATTGTTGTAGTTGTGACACATACGAACACATAGACAACGTGAACTCATAGCTCCTACGCTGACGCACACATACTCAATGTGCATGTATAGCTCAACACACAACCATGGCTCACCAGCGCTATAGATAAAAGTACGTTAGTTACATGTTGATCTCAACCAGAGAATGTTCCTTTGAAACTTTGAAACCATTGGATGGAATCAATTCTCTGATTACAAAACAAAAAGAAATTCGCAAAAAAAAGGTGTAGTATGGTTCTGTGCCTCGGAAGAGCATACCCACATAAATATGTATATGTCACGCGATATTTATATTAAATATGTGTTACGTAAATTAAGCACTTTGTCATATGAGTACACATTCCAGATTTAATGCGTGCAGTAATATATTATCATGCGTAGATTAGCGTACTTATGACTATAATATAAAAAAAACCGTGTCTTATGAATATTGTATTATTTCGGAATTATTTTTCATTTACGCCTAAATTACTCTTGGAGACTACTTGATCTCTGTTTGATATTAAGAGGAGGGGTAGGGCAAGTTCTCTCCATACAAACTTTGTGCAGGATTTACTTCGTTTGTGTTTGCATTAAAGTTATGATTTTTGGTCAGTATCCTTATTTTTCTGATAGCTATTTCGTGATGTAATTTTTTTTAATTCAATTTTTTTTTAATTTTTTAATCTTAAATATTTTTGAAATATTGGTAAATCGCTCTGGGCCAGCGTGGGGACTACTGCCCAATCCCTCTCATCTATGAGAGGAGGCCTGTGCCCAGCAGTGGGACGTATATAGGCTGATGATGCTGATGCTGGTAAATTTTCACATCACGATCTTCGCATATCTAATATTTACAACCAAAAAAAAAATTATATTTGTTAGTGCCAAAACCGACGAATAAAACGTGCAAAAGTTTGTATGGGGAAGGCCTTGCCCTACCCTGCGCCTTAAGAGATGATGATTTGTACATAGTTATTGTTTATTTTGCCTTTTATTTGTATTTATTTAGGTGGTGTAAACTTGCCGTAACGGTGGTTTTAAATACAGATTCGTCAGATTGTAAAATACAAGAAAGAAGCCTTGCTCTCAGGCTGCGTGTTGTACAGTCGAGGGCATAAATATGTATACATTTTCGGACCTTATTTCAATGGAATAAGGTGAAAAAGTGTATACATATTGGTGCCCTTGACTGTAGTAGAGTAGTTTTATCTCACGAGCGCGGTTGAGCCATGGTTGTGTGTTGAGCTATACATGCGCATTGTCTATGTGTGCGTCCACGTAGGAGCTATGAGTTCACGTTGTCTATGTGTTCGTATGTGTCACAACTACAACAATGGCTCACCCGCGCTCGTGAGATAATAGACGCGAGATGTGACGAGTCAAGCGGCAATTACACTTCGTCGTTCGCCGCATGCTGCATGCGGCGACCGCAAAAGTGTAAAGAACACGTTAGTCGGCCGCATTCGGCGATCGACAGAGCAGCTGCTAAGTCGCCGTAGTAGGCGGACAGACTAGTGTAAAGACGACGTTCGTTGGCCTAAGTAGTTTAAAATGAATTCGGCGACCGCATTAGGTGAACGACGAAGTGTAATTGCCGCTTCAGTCGACTACCTACCTCATAGTCGCCAGACTGATCGCGCGCGGCGTTTATTTAGTACAGCATGTAGCCTGTACAGATGTATTGCAAAATGATTTTCTTTCTGGAAAACTCGAATCTCAATCGGAATACGATGGCACCCGAACTGTCAATCAATGATTGTATTAAATAAGTGACGTTTTCATATCAATTAATAAGGAGAATTGTTTAGTGTCAAATGGAGGACTTTCGCCGCCATCTTTGCGAAAGTCACATCTTTTTCTTCTTGTTAAGTGGTTTTATTCAGTTTTACTTAATTTATCCCTTCGTGTGTCATTGGCAAAAGTCCTTGAGGCTGCCATTTCTCTTTTATATCTATCTATCTATCTAGTGTCAAATGTCAAAGTGTCAAACCCCTACGGCTGTAAGATAGTACCTACTGAAGCTAATGGAGAATGTTAACAAATTTAGAATTCCATTTTTCTGTATTCTCCGTTGAAAATAAAAATATATGTGAAAGAATTATTTCGATACGTCCATTCGTTTCCAAGATATTGAATTTTAAAGTGACGCGCGACGACCCGCCCTCGTGACGTCATAGTGCAACACTCGTATGTATGGCGGCCATACACGCGCTCACTCCGTTTGCGCGCTTCCGTACTAGACTAGCGTTGCAAAATGACGTCACACGCGGTTAGCGGGACTCACTATAAATGCCTGTAAAATCAAAACTACTTGGTATTTTTGAATGAAACAAAAACTAATGTATTTGTATGAATCAAAGCTTTACCGTAACAAACTTTCAAGTGATTTTGCAGACCTATTGACATTCTCCATTGAGAGAGCACGATAAATACGAACTTTTCCGATAAAGTACGAAGGAAAATCATTTTGCACTACATCTGTAACTCCAGTATATATTTTTTAGAAAGAAAACACAAACGAACGCGTTTGCGTTTAAGCTCAAGCCACACAGAGAGCGGGCGGGCGGTGGCGGCGCGGGCGCGGGCGGCGGCGGCGCGGGCGCGGGCGGCGGCGGCGCGGGCGCGGGCGGCGGCGGCGCGGGCGCGGGCGGCGGCGGCGCGGGCGCGGGCGGCGGCGGCGCGGGAGCTGCTTTTGGCGGTGGCGGCTGCCGCCAAAGGCCGCTGCCGCCCGCGCCGCCGCCGCCCGCGCCCGCGCCGCCGCCGCCCGCGCCCGCGCCGCCGCCGCCCGCGCCCGCGCCGCTGCCGCCCGCCCGCTCTCTGTGTGGCTTAAGCTTTAGTCTCAATTTGTATGGCAACAAATAGGTGCCACTAAAGGCCACCAGGGGCGCTATTCGCGTTGCCTTACAAATTGAGACTAAACGCAAATGTTTTTGTTTTAAAAAATATACTAAAGGTTAAAAATAGTCTTGTACGTGAAGTTTGGCTTAGGTACAGTGGGCCAACGAAAATGTTGAGCACTTTTGTACTTAGTCAAATTAAAGAGGTTTCAAATTTTATGACGTTTCAGTCTAAATATTTCTTAGATTTCGATGTGACAAGGTTCTAAGTATGCTCAATATTTTCATGGGCTGACTGTACAGTCAATCTATCTGATTTCTGGTCTACTTCGTACCTTGTCACAGTGAAAATCAATATTAAAGCCGCTGTGACAAGGTATGAAGTGAAAAGTTTAATTACCCAAAACGTTGGATGAATGATGAAATGAAGTTGGATGTTCAGTTAATAGTATAACCACCATTTCGGCAATGTATTAAACGCAATTGTATAATTTTGGTGTTAATTCAATAAAAAAATATGCTTATTTGATAAATATAATCTATAATTTACAATCTACAGACTACGTTCGACTCTAAAAATATGTATAAAATAATACATACATATTTTTAGAAGAGACTTCACTGCTTCATATTGTAGGATTATAAGGTGTATAATTTAACGTATAACAATTAAAGCATGCAAGAGCGTCATTAGGCTACGATGGTAGAGTGAGCCGTATTCACTGACATGTGTTGTTTTAGTGTCTTTAATGGAAATAAACATTTTACAAATATTTGTGGTTTTAACTTTTACTGCCTTGTGTTCTTGTGACACAGAATAGTATAATAGTATTACATTCAGAATGGCCACGAACCCCCCGCACCGAGGTCAGTTACCTCGTCCCTGAGAGACCCGCCTGGTGCCGTCGCGCCTCGCGATTCGTCCGCGCCACGCGCTACGCACCCGCGCAAACAATTGCCGCGTGTACCGACAGCGCACGCACACATACTTACCCACAGCGCTTACGTTCCTTCGCGTGTCACAGGTGTGGCAACGTACTTTTGACGCCTCTGGAGTTGCTCGCTAACCATCAGGCGATCCGTCTGCTCGTTTACCCCAATAAAAAATGGCTCTAGCTGTCGGCACGAATCCTCAAATCTATAGAGAGTCGGCAACGCGCCTGTGATTTTCTCTAGTCGCAAGCTTTCATAGCCCTTTCAGACCCAGCCAATACAATTGTGCGGGTTGATCAACTAATTCAATTTTAGGCTAAAAACCACAAAAGTGCGCAACCACTATACGGTCACAAAAACCTCTTTTTCAACAAACTGTTTAGTTTAGACAGCAGGAATACCTATTAAAGTTCTAGAAAAAGCTGTGGTCACCTATAATTAGATGAACATCAGCCATGCATGTTACTTAAGATAATAATTGTTTTTGTATGATGTATTGTCTGTTGGTGATCCTAAATAAATAAAATAAAATAAAATAAAAAAAATTAAGTTATTATGACGTGGTTATGACACTGTCGAACTATCAAAACAATCTGATAAAGGATAAAAGTTTCAAGTTATGGTTTCAAGGCGATAAACAATGGGAAATAAACTTATCTCTTCAGGTTTTATGTGGTTGTGTTTTATGACTAAGTATAAGTACCTATGTTGATTGGCATCGTCGTGCCATACAAAGTGCTGCAACCTTGTGAATCATTAGTAACAATAATGTGTAAGTAAGTAACTAGAAAGACTCGAAGTAATCCACCAAAGGCCGATCTGCCTTATTAGATAAAAGGGAAGGGAAGGGAAACGAAGCCCCCGAGAGCCTTTGCCATTGCCAGTGTAATTGAAGGGATGCATTTACGAAAACAACGCATTTAATGTGATCATCAGTGTTATGGCGACAACAATCAATGTCTGAAATAAATATGGCACATAGGTATTCAACATGTTGGTGAGATGACCTACATCATACATCATCAAAAAAACTAAGTCACAATTGTAAGGTGTTATTTTCAAGAATGAGGACATTGCCTGACATCTAGTGGTGAGTAGTTAAACTAAATACGCCCCTAGCGCCATCTATTGCGCAGTAGTAGAACTCAAGATCCCGTAGTAAAAACCAGATGTCGTTAGCTGTCCTTTATGATAAATGAATAAGTTTACAGTTATATTATTAGAGTAACTAGCTAGTAGTGATTATATCTTATATCCTTCTTGGTTATGTTGGTAAATAAAGTAGCCACAGCATAACCTACATTTTTCATTTGATGGTCATGGTGACAAGTACAAGAATACAAAATAGAATGGCCTATATCCCTAAAACTACGAAACTTGGCATGAAATTGAACCTCTTCTTTCTCCTTTCGCCGTTTAGAGTCTAGACGCAACCTTCGCGTATGAAAAAGACAAAATTCATATTGTAAGTATAACAGCACCAAAAATGGACAAGTATAAAAGAAACTAATAGTTATACTGGTGCTTGTCAGCTTATCTAGTGGTAGTGTCCAACAAACCTAAACCGATTTACACAGTGCATGAAATTGCGTGGAATTTAGTTAAGGCCGTGCATTACCACTTTTGAGTTTTTAAAAACCATCTGAGATATATAGAATATAGTGCCATAAAATCTAAAAAAAATATATGTGTTACATGAGGATCTTGTCTAGTCAAAATCGCAGTCAGTCACATGATCTGATGAATTTCACTCGATAGAAAAAAATCGCGAAGTTACCCCTTTTCGGAATGTTTTTTCAATACTACGGCTAACTATATTACTGATATTTAACATTTAATTTTTGTACTCAATTAAAGATCGTGAATAGTTATAGACAAATTCGCAGGGTTTGCTTTGATAAAATGATTGGTTTAATGACTATAGCTAAATATTTACAAAACTGCGCGCAGAGCTTGCGTAGAGAGCGGGATGGTTAATTGTAAACTCACGCGTGTTAGAGCGGGACAGTTGCGTTGGGGATACCTCCCCTTAACATTGCGGGCTGCGCGCTACCGAGGCACGAGGACGATCGAACCCCGCAATGTAATGAAAATCGCATGCAAGTTCTTACATCGTGTAAATGGTCCTATTACCCAGGATCGTCTTGAATACGCTTACTTAATTAAGCGTAAGTAAATAATAAGCATTTTCAGTTGAAAACGCCCCATAATTTTTTAACGACTATACCTTTTTCAAAACTACGTACTAATTGCAACACATTACACAACAGAACCTTCAACTTTGTTCAACGTCACATAGGGACCCGTGAGAAACCACCCACAATTGTCAACAAACAACAAAACTAGAGGACTTGAATGAGTTGAATGTTCAACACAACATAAAGTCGTTATGTTGTTTTGTGTAACACAATGTGAGAAATGTTTTCACTCGCCGTGTGAAGTGAAAACGGGTGTAAGTAGTATAAATAAATGTGTTTATTTGAGGTGTGGGTCACACATAGTTGGTTTAGGCATCTTCTGGGAACATAGGTCGGTGAGGACCAAATTTTTGGCACATCGTTAAGGCATCATACAGCTACGAGTACCTACGTCATTTTTAATTTTCCGCTGTGTAACGAAAGTTACGCATATTAATTGCATGACAAATTTTCGTGTCACAACGGATAATTAAAATGTAGGTAGCAGTGGCGGAGCGTCCATACAACTCGATTCCCACCGGCTTACCTAATTTTCAGCCAGTGCAGTTCTTTTACTACGGCTCATGAAGTATAAGAAAAGCAAATTATTTCCGGCTTTCCTAAGAATATTTTTGACGCGCCGCCACTGGTAGGTAGGTACCTATGTTAAATGCGTTAACGGTGTGCCAAAAATTTGGTCCTCACCCAGGTACGTGAACAGGGGGGCGATTTTTGAGTGTCGAACGCTCGACTTTTCACTCGAGATCTGTCAAAAAACTATGACGTTCGACACTCAAAAATCGGCCCGCAGGACTTTAGTGACAAGGGCGTAAGAGTGAAAATTCATGTTGTAAAATATAATTTGGCTTACTTATTTGCCATAAAATATAGCTTATCACGATATCTTTGAACAATAATTTCTCAATATCAACGCCATTTTCTTATATAATATTAAGTACTTAATTTGAACGTCCAAATAAAAGAGCTTAGCTATACCGTTCTCTATTGGGTAATGATGTTATTGTTGGGTTACCATCGGTAGTAGGGAATGCAATCTCGATAGAGATTTCGATCTCGCGAGATCTCGTGCTAATTTTCGAGATTGAATCTCGTTGGTAAGAAATCTCGACTTCCGAAATCTCGGTCGAGATCTCGACTGATAATTTCGAGATCTCGAACGACATTACAAGACTGATTTTATTGTTGACCGCTAGGTACTTGGAACAGACTCTAAACGATGATAAGGGCGCAACGCGCAGCACAGTTGTTTGGTGCGGCGCGATTAGCGTAACTATAACTACAATTATTTACATGATATTTACTCACTTACCCTACATTTTTTTACTAAACGTCGATATAATTGTTTCAGTAGTACTTTCTTATTCTATTAATGTGGCTTTTTTCATCTTTTTTTGCATACCAGTACTTCCCTAAGTAGGGACTGTCCATTGAATTAACATATCTTTATAGAAAAAGCGTATTTTAAAAATATGTTGAATCCCGATATCGACGAGATTAAACGAGATCTGGTCTGTCTTTCTGACGAGATCTCGAATTCCAAATCTCGACCTCGGATTTCTTACGCGAGACCTCGAATAGCCAATCTTGGTGCGAGATTGCATTCCCTAACCGGTAGTCGATTTCTTTCGAGACTTAAGTATTTCGAGTTAATGGTGACTAGGCTAATTCTGTTTCTTAGTTTATTTTTATATATATATACTAGCGGTCCCGACCGACGTTGTCCTGTCCGAACGTAAAGCGATCACAACGCCAAGCCGCCAAGCCGTTTAGGAGGAGTTAGATGACAAACACACGTACAGAAGAATTATATATAAAGTCAAAAGTATCTGCATAGTGATGTCACGGCACTTGTCCTTTTGTTTGGGCAAAAACGTTTTTCAGCGATAACTCAAAAACCATTAATCTCATCTTATTCAAACCAAAAATCGTTAAAAGTATTCATGTATACTGCCTCAATTTTTTTCAGAATTTTAATCTTTATAGTTTGGAAATTAGAGGGGACACTGTAGGTACGACTTTGACAGCTATATCCAAAAATACCCCTCACAACTAGTTTCATTGATAAAATAAATTTCATCCCCCGGTTACATGTATGGAGTGCCCCCCTAAGATATTTCTTTTTCCTAATTTCACGTCACTTTTATGTAGGTAGCGGTTCATAGAATATACATCTTCCTACCAAATTTCATAATTGTAGTACTTATAGTCTCCGAGTAAATCGGCTGTGACATACGGAAGGTTCCGTTTCAGCCATTCTGGCTACGGAACCCTAAAAATGGGTCGCGTAGGATGGGTAGGTAAGTTTCCTATTGTCTCTAGTCACAGCGTTTACGGCGCGTTAAGGGTGGATTGCAAAATAATTGTACGTAACGCAAAGGAAAATGTTATACAAATGTCATACAAAGGAATTCATCTGTATGAGAAACTATTATTTTGTGACGTTTGTGTGACGCGTGTGCCGTTACACAAATATTTTCCCCATGCAAATGAATTCCTTTGTGTGACTTTTTGTGTAGGTATATTCCTTTGCGTTACGTAAAAAAAATTTTGCAATAGACCCTTAACTTAATTTTAAGCTGCGTGTGATCGATCTTTTAAATAACTCGACTCGTGACAAGACCAGTGGTAACGCAGCAAATCTGTTATGATTAAGATTAATATTGAAAGTTCACTCAACGCGGCGCATTTAGTTCCGCAGTCGTGAGATATGCCCGGAACCACTATAATGGTCCTACGTGCCTCATAAAAAACGGAGAGACTGTTAGTGTAATTCTTTCGACGTGAATTTAATATTAACTTTCGTTTGAATATTAGTGTAAGTGTACCGAGCGATTAGGGCACGTTTTAAATGATCTTTACGGGACCTCACGGGATCAGTAAAAAAACCGGCCAACTGCGAGTCGGACTTCGTACATTTAGGGTTCCGAACCGACCGCAAAGTTAAGTTGGTTTTTATAGGAAAAATAAGGGAATTTCAAAGAAAAAATCTAATTTATGAATATATTAGTATTTGTTGGTAAGATTTTTTTTAATTAAAAATATAGTAACTGCCTACTCAATGAGCTCTAAACAATGATACCCTACTCGACAGGGTAGGATAAAACTATTTTTTCGTGTCCCCCTTTAGCTGTATGGGAGCCCCCCTTAAAAACATTTAAAAATAAGTTTTGACTAATTGTATGGCTTTGGGCCAACAAGATGCTTATACTGTGTAAATTTGAAGCTGTTTGGCTGTAAAACCTGTGTGACAGACGACGGACGGACGGACGGACGGACGCCTGGGCGTCACCAATAGGGTTCCGTTTTGACCCTTCGGGTACGGAACCCTAAAAAACGGTCATCGAAGTATACAACGCCATTTTATTTTCTGTGTGAATGGGTACGAAAATGTACGTATCTGGACATTTTCATCTTTGCCGGACTATTGTGGCCATAGATATATTTATATATATATGATTGTGGCTTAATATTAATTTACATGAATTGGGGCATTATCACTTGCCTATGTACGCCTACTTCCTTTTTCGGATCTACACATCTAGGTAATTTTGAGTTCTCTGACTCATCACGAGTACTTAGTTTCTGATGAAGAAAAAAAACCTTGATTATCCATACAAATTGTCTGTGTCAGTTTTGGGACGAGACATATAAAACTGTATGAAAAAAGCGTCACAAAACTGACTTTTTTTTGGCGGCCATTTTTTTTTGTACTTGTGATTCTGTGATCTGATAGATCTGATCCGAAAAAAGTAGGGGGTACTTACCTAAACCGGAACGTGAAAATGCCCATTTATTGGACTTGATTTATGGATTCATGTTAAAAAAAAATGATTTCATTTGTCTGTGTTTTTTCCTGTATTTACGTACCTACGGATGTACGGATAGATTACGTCGTCGCCGAACCGGCGCGTATATACGCCATCGCACCGTCTAGAACTCTAGAATGCTAAAGTTTGCGCTCGAAAAGTTACCGTTTTTGCTAAACTTCCTTTCACACGGTTAACATCTGCGTGTGCACCTGCCGTAGATCTGCCCATGCGCTAATACAAGGTCGTATCTAATCACTTAGTTCTTACAATTTTTATCCTTACACACTTAACAATAAGGAGTAAATTGGATTCTAACAAGTCCACAGATGTAATTGTAATTCTGACAAGATCGTATTCATAGCGACATTCGTATTCGAGTCGTAAAATGTGTGCAATAAGATTTAAATTCCAATCGTATATCGTAGCAACTCCGAAATAGGAGTTCGACTTTAGTGTAGTTGTGGATAAGGTTTAAATTCCTGTGTAAAGTTGTTAGGGCCGAGGTACCGTATCAGCTGTTCGGTTTATTTCCTTGAAGAGGAGTCGTGTTTTGAAATCATACCACGGGCTTCTACTATTACTTATTCTGTGCCACGGGTGGCAAAAATAAGGTGATGCTAATATTCTTAGCCGTCAATGATGACACGGGGCGCTTGGCGCCATTTTTTTTTTGACGCAGAGGAAATGCATTTACGCGTCCGGGGAAGGTCCATGGTGGGGGGTATGTGGGACTCTCCCTTCCACAGGGGAAGGGAATACCCACTAAAACCTCTGCGGCGTTGACCCTCGCTGGCGCTTGGCGCCTAGTAATACCGTAGTAAAGGTATCTAACGTAGTGGCACCAGTAATGGACCTGGCTCCAGTAATGGACGCAAAAATCTTTCACGGTCGAAATTAAGCAACGGAAAAGTATTTTAGCCATGGCAACACTTTAAGCATAAAGAATAGGCTTCTATGTATCACATTGACAAATGACATACACCTCGGTCATTTTGTTTAAAAATGGCGCGGCGGCAAAAAGTGTGCTCCGGCATTTTTCACGAATAACCTAAATTTCTTACAGAAATAATTAAGGAAGTAGGTTTACGTTTTAGATTGTAAACTTTATTTTCTCTAAACAATATTGTTTTGATATGATTTCGTGAGAAGCGTTGCATATTTAACAATACTTTTATAAAGTGTTTATTGCATTAGAATCCAATTTGAATGATTTAGAGAGGATGTACATTACTGGTTCCTATTTTTTGTTAATATCCAATTATGGACAATTTCTCCATGATTGGTTTTCATACTGAATTCTGGTTACCCAATTATGGACACCCAATGTTGGACGGATTTATTGGCGAGGTAAATGTTTGAAAAATGCCACTCAGTTTTATTATAATAGCAGTTTATCTACACAAATATCATAATCCTCTAAAATGCGTTCGGAAACCGTAGGCAAATGACCTTCATTTTAACATCAATGTACTTATGAAAATTTTCTTACCTGTGGTGAAGTTTACCAGCAGTAATATAATATTCATTATAATGTCCTATTTAGTACTATAATGTTTTTTTTTAATTTGGAACAGGAAAATTAAAATTCAGTCGATACGAAAAGTCAGCTCGATATAGGTTATTTTTTTTGGGATAAGGATTCAGGGAGAAGGATTTCAAATTTTACATTTATTTTAAATTTTAAGAAAGAAAAATATTTTTTTCGGAAAATCGTCATTATACTCGATTTCGACTTATTCGGGGATGAGGATTTCCAATTTTATATTAATTTTGAATTTACAGCGAAAAAAAAATTTTTTGCGAAAAATCGGCATTATACTCGTTTTCGACTAATTCGGGGATAAGGATTTCAAATTTTATAGGTATTAATTTTAAAATTTTAAGAAAAAAAAATTTTTTTTTTCGAAAAATCGTCATTATACTTGATTTCGACTAATTCGGGGATAAGGATTTCAAATTTTATAGGTATTAATTTTGAATTTAAAAATAAATAAAATTTTTTTTTCGAAAAATCGTCATTATACTCGATTTCGACTAATTCGGGGATGAGGATTTCAAATTTTATATTAATTTTGAATTTACAGCGAAAAAAAAGTTTTTTCCAAAAAATCGTCATTATACTCGTTTTCGACTAATTCGGGGATAAGGATTTCAAATTTTAACCTAATTTTGAAGTTTAAGAAAAAAAATTTTTTTTCGAAAAATCGTCATTATTCCTATTTCCTACTTGATTTCGACTATTTCGGGGATAAGGATTTCAAATGTTATATAATACCGGCTACTATATAAATATGTAGAACTGGTAGCTATGCAGGTCATTTGCCTTCGGCTTCTGAACCCATCTTAGAGTACATATTATAATATGTGTGTAGATAAAGTAATGTATGCAACTGTACACAATTAGGCATTAAAATACTCGTGTGACCTTATTATGAATAGCATAAACATATGAGGGGCATTAAAACGATTGTGTTTTATGAAACGAGCCGAAGGCGAGTTTCATAATAGGGTCACACGAGTGTTTTAATGCCTAATTATGTATAATGACGATATTTTGAAAAAAATATATTTTATTAACTTGAAATTCAAAATTAATATAAAATTTGAAATCCTCATCCCCGAATTAGTCGAAATCTAGTATAATGACGATTTTTCGTAAAAAAAAAATTTTTAAGTAAATTTTTTTTTTACTTCTTCTAAATAAATGTAAAATTTGAATTCCTTATCCATGAATCCTTATCCCGAAAAAAAAAAATACATTATTGCCGTGGCCGGACAAAAAGGCAATTACAGGCTGAATATTTGTTTAAACGGACGAGCTTGCGAGTCCGTTTAATTATAATAGGAACCCTTCAATTGCCATTCCGGCCGAGGCTAATATAGTACTTTTCCCAAAAATGGAGGAAATACGACAAAATTTGGATAAATATTTGATAAACATAACCTTAAAACGTCAAAAACATCATGCTCAACAAAAAATAAACAGCGGGATGTTTTTTTTAACAGAATCGCAAGTGTATTGTTTTACCGAAAAACGCAAATTATTCAAGACTTAAAAAGACGTCGCGTTTCCAACAGAAAAATACGAGCTGAATTGGCTGAATACGACCTGTGCCTCCTTTTATATGACAGTTTCTACTTTTTTTAAAGTTTGGAATTCAACAAATAAAGGAATTTATATGTGAAATTGCAGGCGGCCTACAATGTTTTTAGAACATAAGGTGTCCAAGATTGGGTGTCCATAATTGGATTTTGTCTGTCCATCATAGGATTTTCGAAAATTTTCGACTTTTTCAGATTTGGAGCAATTTTCTCGGAACTTACCTGTTTATCCAAAACTTTTGTATGTTTATTATAATTAGTGATTATTAAGCTACATTTTCTTTGAAATAACTAAAATCAAACTTATAAAATAAGAGAGTTATAGCCAAAAGATGTCGACGGAGTCTTTAAGCCGTCCATAATTGGTGCCATTACGTTACTTATTATTTTATTATTTGCTAAGGTAAATTGCTTATTAGTGGGTATCCCCTGATAACCAGCCACTTCGCCAGAATATGCTCTAAGCAATTTTATTTTTTAAATAGGTAGCTACCTACTTAGATTGAGACATGTTTAAGAGGGCGTAGATGGCATTGCAAAAGTCCCGCTCTAACACGCGTGAGTTTTCAATTAACCATCCCGCTCTATACGGAAGCTCCGCGCGTGTTTTTCGTAAATATTGATGTTTATTCTAAACGTGTACATTTAAAAGGATATTTTTTTATCGGGTTTGAGAACTTATCATTTTACAACTATTAAAACAAAAATCATTGTTAAATATGGGAGGGTTTTAAAGATCCAACCAAAAACATCAAATAAAAGGGTTATGTTTGAAAAATAAAAGTATCTAGAAAATTTTGCAAATCGTGTTTTCACTTTAAACAGACTGGAGGAAAATAGTTCAAGATTAATATACTGAAAAGGCAGATATTCAATCACTATAGATGTTGAGATCTAGGTCGATAAACATTGGCAAAAGTGCATATGTGGGCTCTTAACTATATTTTACTAAACGGTTAAACGTATTAATATTAATTGTCACTCCGGGCGACCTGTTTCGAACTCTCAATCGCAATCGTGCAATCGGCGCCAGTCGCAGACGCGCTCATCCTGAGGAAGAACTCCCGAAGAGATCGAAACATGACATATCAACTGCCAGTAGCTGAACACCTTTCAGCTTCAATATATCTGACGGTGACTACCATTTGACGGTAAAAAACAACGGGTTGCACTCCGGGAGTGCCGGCAGAAGTGAAAACCAAACATACAAGCACATTCGCGCAAGAGCTCTGCGCCGCCTAAACGAAACAGCAGGCGCAGGTATACATTTTCGCAGCGCGGTAGAAAGAGAGGAGGATAAAATCATTTGTTTGTTTGTACTTATTTGTATTAAAACAGGTCATACGATATTAGGAGTGGTCAACTTAGCTGGTCGTAGAGCGTCCTAGGCGTACTTCCGTCCACTATATTGAGACCTCCTTACGAATCTGTCGCGAGTTTAAACATTTTTCCCCATGACAAAAAGTGCTCAGCGCCGGCGCCGCTAAAGAAGTTTTCACTTCAAAAATCAGAATGGACACCGCACGAACACCAGCAAAATTATATATACCGTAAGCGTCGACCAAAATATCAGAGGTTTCCTTTCACTCACTCCAATATCCAAAGACACTAGTACAAGCGGGACGATAGATATGTAAATTGAGGCTTTTCGTGACATTCCGTGGCGTATCGCGTGCATACTTATTCGATATCTGGAATGCAAGGCCTTGCTTTTGAAACGGTAAGTTACGGTGAATGGTCTGCACTTTGGTTCTATTCTTATTCTTGTTAAGAGGCTGACAAGACCTAATTTTGTTGAAATTGATGTTATTTAAGCAGTTTTTTAAGAAAAACTGTCTGTTGCACATCCAAAAGAAAATAAAGTTAATATTCATCATATTTCAAAGACCGTAGACGGACTGGATAGGTACATAATTGGACAAAATCGGACGATAGAAAATAACTGCTGTAAAGATTGGTCTCAAAATCATTATTAAACGGTTATATGACTTTATTTTTATTACGTATGGGTCTGCAATTATAAAAACATGAAGTCAACATATTCATACCTAAACCGCTAACGAGTCATATTTCACAAATAATCCACACTTTTTTTATTTAAATATTATTATAATATAATATTTATTTATTATTCTACGCGCAGAGCTTACTGACAATATTTCATAATTTCCAAAAGTCTCAATTCGAAAACCATTTCGGTAAAAACGTGTGAAGTACACAAAAAAAAATTTTTTAGATTTTTTTCTCCGTTAATTTTGGAAAAAATCGCAAATTACTGTTAAACCGAAAGTTGACGTCATCTTCCTCGCTATATTCAGGGAGACCTTAGTACAGACTACAGAAAATCGCTGCTCTGGAGTGGCTCTGGATTCTTGTTGGGAAGATGACGTCATATTTTACTTACGCCCTTTTGGAATGACCTACTTTTCAACGTGTTTTTTTTGTATGAAATATTGAGTTAAATTGAAAAAGAAAAAATACGGGTGGCTTGAATTTTTACCTATTTTCTAACTAGTTCATAAAATAAAGTAGTTAAAAATATGAAATGCGTGTTAGAGCGGGACATTTGCATGGTCTTGTCAGCCTCTTAATATTTACAACTAGTTTGGTTTGGAGTGGCTTTTAGGTGCAGGAAAACATCGTGACAAACATTTTTTGAACTTGACTGTGGCTTTAAGGGCCGGGCCCGATAAAGCTATAGGAGTGCGCGGTTGGAGAGTGCCCTGGGGAAAATCCAGAGAAAACATCCGACACGACCACGCGGGCGGTTGAAACATTGGTAGACCCTAAGAGTATGCTACAGCGAGACGGGGCGGCGACTCTTACAAGCTCGCAAGTAAGACATTATAATTTCTATTATCTTATTATACGGCATTTTATAATAGCAATTACATAATGCCATTCCGCGCCTCTCTCTCACCGCCTATCTAGATATTGCGGCAGCTGGTATCCCATACAAACTTGTCAAACTTTCCATACAATCGTATTTTAACAAACACCGCTTACGATTACATACGGTTTGGTGCACCTCCCCCCCCCCAAATGATCAAACCAATACCTATACCATGAACAACCATGAACAACATACAGAGATACGTTTTGTTATTGAGAGTGTGAGATTACGACGTACCTACCAGGAGTGCATACAATGGCAGTGGTCGCCTTCCTGTATTACGAACAATACCCATTGTGCAGTCGTTTCCATTTCACCGGCAATTAAGGTTTCTAATGTTGCTTTCCTAGTAGCTGGCTACCCCAAAATCATTTATCTGGGTCGTTAAGTACCACACTGCACGGCTAGCAGAAAACGACATATCTGTTTAAGCGTGTATACTAATTAAAAAACCCGCACGAGGGGTTCCGTACCGTTATCTATTAAAAACGGCAAAAAATCATGTCTGTTGTATGGGAGCCCCCTTAAATATTTATTTTATTCTGTTTTTTAGTATTTGTTGTTATAGCGGCAACAGAAATACATCATCTGTGAAAATTTGGACTGTCTAACTATCAGGGTTCATGAGATACAGCCTGGTGACAGACGGAGAGACAGACAGACGGACGGTCGGACGGACAGCGGAGTCTTAGTAATAGGGTCGCTTGGGTACGGAAAACGGATAGTTAATTTCGCGGTGTCCACGGAGAAAAAAACCATAAAACTATATTTTACAAATTCGTTCTGTTACTTATTTTAAAGATTTTAACATGCATAAGGGATCGTCCTAATACCACGCGGCCACGCGATTATCGCGCCTTCGCGCGAGTGTAATTCGCGAATATACCTATTGACCTCGAATAGGTGTCCTTAAGGGCCAAGTTGGAGGCCTTCGGGCGGCTTGAGAACTTCTAACAGTCAAGTTGCCCACTCACTTGACAAAGCCTAATCCCAAATAAGGTCTAGTTTCCCCTCGGGGTTGGAAGGTCAGATGGCAGTCGCTTCCGTAAAAACTAGTGCCTACGCCAAATCTTGGGATTAGGCAGCGGACCCCAGGCATCCTTCAGGATGCAACTGTACTGGGATAACGCTAGGAGGATGATGAGGTGTCCTAAGGGATCGTCCTAAAACAAACGCGACTATCTATTATGCGATTATCGTCGCGATCGATCGATCGATCGCGCGAATTTTACTTAGGATTACTAGAAAAGTCGCGAGTTCGCGCGATAATCGCGTAGTCGCGTTTGTATTAGGACGATCCCTCAAGATGAAAAAGCGATACCGTGTGTATGTGTCGCAGCCGGATTGTATAATCCGCCGTTTTACATTACGGCTAGCCGTTTTACAAAACAGAGCCGTTTTGTAATACGGCGGGTTAACGTTTAGCCGGATCGTCATTGCAATACGTTCTACAATATGGCGGCTCACGTTCAGCCGGATTGTATTTGCCGGATTTCATAATCCGCCGTTTTACATTACGGCTAGCCGTTTTACAAAATGGCCGGATTGTCATTACTAAACAGCGCTGCGAATGTTAGAAATGGGAACTAAAAGCTGTCAAAGAGGTGACAGCTAAAACGACGCTATTTTGCGAAAAGGCTAGCCGTAATTTATTACGGCGAATTATACAATCTGACTAAACCGCTTTTTTGCTTTACGGCTAGGCGAATTGAAGAACGCAAATCGCCGAACACATTACGGCGGATTATACGATTTGCCTGGGACATATGTACCACGTATGTTATCTGCCAAAAAAGCCGGCATAAATATCTGACACGACTCTATTTGTAGAGCCGTAAGGAAGTGTCAGATATTTATGCAGCCTTTGTTATGGCAGATATTAGTGCTGATGTCTGTAGCTCTAGTGTAAGTTTTTTCGAAACATTAACTAATTCGAACGCGTTTGCGTTTTGTCTCAAAATGTCTGAAAGTGGTATGAAAACGTAAACAGCTCCTCTGGTGGTCACTAGTGGAAACTAAAACAGCGAGTATAACATTTGTTGCTAACCGATGAACGCGCGTATTTCAAACTCGGTGAGAGCGTTTTCATACATTTTGAGACAAAACGCAAACGCGTTCGAATTAGTTTTAATGTTTCGAAAAAACTTATACTAGAGCTACTGTACTCATATTTTCCTAAACGTCGTACTAGCGTTTTGGCATTTGACTATCATTGAACACGGTATTACGTGAGCAGGAAGCAATCGGCACGGGTCAGTTGCTCCGTACAATGCTATAGGGTCGCGGAAAGTGCACTATTGATGGGAAATGGCGCGGCTTACGGTAAAAGCTGTTTTACTCTATTATACAGGGTGGCTCATTCAAATCGGTCAGCATGGAAATGTCTGAAACTATAAGATATACGAAGATTTGTTCTTAGGAACCATGTCACCGATTAGATAAAAAGAAAAACTGCATTCATACATTTGAAAAAAAAAATTGTACCCAGCTCGGGAATCGAACCCGGTTGTTTTGAAAAAATAAACTTACACTTTTTCTATTTGAATATCGATTGTGTAGGTCTTAAGCTGTAAATGTCTCTAAGAAACATGATGTCTAAAATGAATAAAATGCATTGTTTTGACATACTTTAATTTATCATAGTAGGTGTTTGAAGTGACCACCTTTACTTTTTTTTCAAATGTATGAATGCAGTTTTTCTCTTTATCAAAATCGGTGACATGGTTCCTAAGAACAAATCTTCGTATGTCTTGTAGTTTCAGACATTCCCATACTGACCGATTTGAATGAGCCACCCTGTATACCATCACTAGTAGTGGTTATTACCGAGCGCTCCTGTGCTTGAGAAGGCACGTCAGCGGATGATACTTGAGGCAGGTCTGCCCTTTTTATTTCTAAAGAAAGGGCTAGAAACAAACGAACGCGCCATACATTTCACTATGTGTCTATGACAGACATGACAGTACTATAAAGTACAGATAAAAAAACATGATAATAAACGATTCAGTGTTTTAGAAATTTAGACCTTGACGACCGCTTTAGCTTAGTTGGTAGTGACCCTGCCTACGAAGCTGGAGGTCCCGGGTTCGAATCCCGGCCGGGGCATTTATTTGTGTGATGAGCACGAATATTTGTTCTTGGGTCTTGGATGTTTTCTATATATTTAAGTATTTATTTATCTATATAAGTATGTATATCGTCGCTTAGTACCCATAGTACAAGCTTTGCTTAGTTTGGGACTAGGTTGATTCGTGAAGATTGTCCACAAATTTAAAAAAAAATAAAAAAATATTATTATGACAATATTGAATATGTCAGTGTCCAGCAGTGGCGAAGCGTCCATACAACTCGATTCCCACGACCGGCTTGCCTAATTTTCAGCCGGTCCAGTTCTTTTACTACGGCTCACGAAGAATATCATCATCATCATCAGCCTATATACGTCCCACTGCTGGGCACAGGCCTCCTCTCATAGATGAGAGGGATTGGGCAGTAGTCCCCACGCTGGCCCAGAGCGGGTTGGGGACTTCACATACAACTTTGAATTTCTTCGCGGATGTATGCAGGTTTCCTCACGATGTTTTCCTTCACCGAAAAGCTAACGGTAAATATCAAATGTTATTCCGTACATAAGTTCCGAAAAACTCATTGGTACGAGCTGGGATTCGAACCCACGACCGCCGCTTGACAGCCGCATGCTTGAACCACTGGGCTACCGTAGCTACGAAGAATAAGAAAGGCAAATTATTTCCGGCTTCCCTAAGAATGTTTTTGACCCGCCGCCACTAGTGTCCAGCACTGGACCCTTTACCTTGTGCAATGTTCGGCTGTTTATTTGTAATGCACAATGTTCCAAGTGCTGTGGCCGTGTGTAATCCGTATCTAATCAAATGTGGCATTAATGCAGATCGTGGCACATTGCGGACACCATTACCCTAATTGTGCTGCATTCAAGAGCAAGAAATAGGAGTACAATCAAAAGAGGTAGGGGCAGGTACGTTCCTCTTGCACAGAATAAGTAATAGTACAAGTACAGAAGCTTCACTTTCTAACAAAAACGGCGTTTAGGCATAAAAAAACATGCCTACTCTGTGCATCTCTGTCTATCGTATAACTTGTATTCATTCACACGCGGCACGTGTAGCGCTAGGGCTATCTACTCGTCGCTCGTCGCGTTCTAGTCTGCGGCGGCAGCGGTAACGTGCATATAGACGCGTTCGCGCGGCGGCGGGCGGCCCTCGACTGACGGCCGGCCCCGGGCCGAGCGAGCGGTAGGCATTTAAAGCGACGCGCGCCTCCCACTGCGAGCCCCTTGCTAAATGTGTGAGTGTCGTCGACAATGACGTCACGGTGTCACGATCCCGATTGTCAGTACCCTTAGGGTGACACCACCAGTAATGGACAAGGCCCAATGATGTACATTAACTATTATGTAAAAGAAAATAAGAGTCATTCATTTTTTATAGAACAATCAATTTAAAACCGTATGATCTTTGAATAAGGGTTGAAGTGTTCATTATTGGTGCTTGTGCTTAAAGTGTCCATAATTGGTGGTGTCACCCTATGAGTTTGCATTACCGTACTCGCTAGCGACATGCGTACATGACTTGGTGCCAGTTGCACCAACGTACAAACACAGACCGGTCATCGTCAAATATGGCGCCGGCTCTGTCATCCCATAGAAACTTGTCAAACTTTCCATACAATCAGATTTGACGAACACCGCTTACGATTACAGACCGTAACCGCCAGAGGCGCTGTACTTTTGTCCATACTAAATCGTTTACGCAGTCGCTAGCGAGTATGGTAATGCAAACATTGCAAACTCATGGTTAGGGTACGGACCTTTTCTTAGACCATAGTTTATTTTAATAATATTTTTTGAGTTGTTTAATAGCGCAATATGAATTCAGTTTGATCTCAAACTTGTTTAGAAACAAAACAACAACAGAAGATTTCGCAATCGCTATACAATGCACTACCTATATCTGTCATTATCTGATGATAAATGTGTTGTGAGCGGATATCACTCGACAGCAGTCAGACGGAGGACAGAGATAGCGAATCTGATTACGAATTCGGTATGGTCCTTTCTTTTACGGGGCCACAATACCGGCGGAGGACTTGAGAAGGAAAAGTGGTTTTTTTTTCAGAATTAGAAATGGAATTGCTCATGCCAGCATCTAGCCAGGGGACAAAGATGAGACCGTCCAGTATTACCAGTGAGTGCCAGTATTTCGTTTGCTGCCTATTTGATTATAGCTGAGACTAGGAATTATAAAGACAGCTAATGCCTATACATTGTGGGGTAACTTTAAAATAATGAGCCTGCTGTAACTAGTTTCACTATGGAGAGATCACTGGTCCATTCAATTCGTATGCCACTAAGACCTTGCTTAACACAATAGCGCCATCTATGAACACGGCGTAGAAGCTCCTAACAGATGGCGCTATTGTGTTAAGCAGAGGTCTTAGTGACACGAATTGAATGGTACAGTGATCTCTCCATAGTGAAACTAGCTACAGCAGTGAGCAGGCTCATTTTTTTAAAGTTACGCCACAATGTATCTGGCATTAGCAGTCTATATAATTCCTAGTCTCTGTTTATAGTAAATTTTCGCATTTACAGTCCGCTTTGAATAACGAGTATCGCCGATAGTGGGGCCTCTCTATAACCGAGTATTCAGAGTACCTAATGAGATTACCGTCAGCTTCATAAACATATATACAATTTCCGACCTTATTCCTTAAACAATAAAGTGCTGGAATGTTTATTTATACCGGTGATTGTGCAGCATGACAAAATTAATCGAATAGTGTCGACTAGAGAGAAAGCGAGAGCGACCTTCCCGTGATCGATGATCGACGTATCGATGTTATCTATCGATAAAAGTACCTTACACAAGTTTTCTTTTCACTGATAACTAGTTCTAAATCTGAAATGTCACTGTTTACTAAGAAATCTCATAATACAGTTTCCGAGTACCTAAGGCGACTTCCTGACTTGGCGGGGCGGGATCGATATGTGACATTTTCTTCTTTGACGTAAACTTACTGACGTCGCAAAGATTCTCACTTGACATAATACTGTCAGTATTACGTTTGCGCAGTAGTAATATCATGCGCAGAAGCGGAGCAGTACCGCCTTCGCATCGTCCCGCTACCGCGCATCCCGCGCCAGTCAGGAAGCACTCATTTAAATGTAGGGGCGTAGTAAAAAATGGTATCGCGTCGACTGACAGCTGACACTGACATTTGACACTTCTCATATCGTACTGCCTCCGCACCGACAAATCAGGAAGTCGCCTTAGTTTTATTGACAGATGCTTTCGTAAAATGATAAGAAACCCAAGCGGTCGTTACAATCTGAGTGTATGGAAAGTTGACAGCTGCCGGCGCATGGTCTAAGACATGCAAGGTCTGTAGCTCTAGTATAAGTTTTTTCGAAACATTAACTAATTCGAACGCGTTTGCGTTTTGTCTCTAATGCCTTGGTCACACGTACCGAGTAAAACGGCGAGACAGTAAAATTCGTTTGACTCGGCCGAGTAAAACTTCCATACTAATTTTACTGTCTCGCCCGTTTTACTCGGTACGTGTGATCCTGGCATAAATGTATGAAAACGCTCTCACCGAGTTTGAAATACGCGCGTTCATCGGTTAGTAACAAATGTTATACTCGCTGTTTTAGTTTCCACTAGTGACCACCAGAGGCGCTGTTCACGTTTTCATACCACTTTCATACATTTTGAAACAAAACGCAAACGCGTTCGAATTAGTTAATGTTTCGAAAAAACTTATAGTTACTAGAGCTACTGACAATCCGGATCGTGACACAAGTGACGACACACTCGCAGTTACGACTGTATATCATCAAGTGCCTCGATAGCCGCTTAGCGTCACCCACACTACTAAACTAACCGACGTACCGGATTGCCATACCTAGCACAGTCATCATCCTCCTAGCGTTATCCCCAGTACAGTTGCATCCTGAAGGATGCCTGGGGTCCGCTACCTAATCCCAAGATTTGGCGTAGGCACTAGTTTTTATGGAAGCGACTGCCATCTGACCTTCCAACCCCGAGGGGAAACTAGACCTTAATGGGATTAGGCTTTGTCAAGTGAGTGGGCAACTTGACTGTTAGAAGTTCTCAAACCGCCCGAAGGCCTCCAACTTGGCTTAACGACTGCTGCCATAGACAGCAACCGGGATCAACGGCTTAACGTGCCTCCCAAAGCACGGGAGCGCTCAGTTAGTAACCACTCAAAGCGGTCACCCATCCAAGTCCTGACCGCTGCCCACGTTGCCCACTCGTAAATGTAAGTATGAAAAGTCTGACAAGTGTCTGATGGGATGACAGCTGCCGGCGCCATATTTAACGGTGACGGTCTGTAATCGTAAGTTGGTGCAACACGCCCTTAGGGAGGTATTCCCATTGCAAATGTCCCGCTCTAACACGTGCGAGTTTGCAATTAACCATCCCCGCGCTCTCTACGCAAGCTCTGCGCGTAGTTTTCGTTAATATTTAAACAGTCATTCAGCCAATCATTTTATCAAAGCAAACCTTACGAATTTGTCTATAACTATTTACGGTCTTTAATTGAGTAAATAAATTAAATGTAAAATACCAGTAATATACCTAGCCGTAGTATTGAAAAAAATCCAAAAAGGGGTAACCTTCCGATTTTTTTCTATCGAGTGAAATTCATCAGGTCTTGTAACTGATTACGATTTTGACTAGACAAGATCCTTATTTACACAATTTTTTTTTTTTTAATTTAAGAAACTATATCTGTCTCAGGTGGTGCTAAACTCAAAAGTGGTAAAACCCAGCCATAACGTAGAAATGCATCAGTACCTATAATAGTATTATTGCAATTCTCTCCGACAATTGACTCGGATAATTGAAAGTCATTGACATAAGTGGTTGCTGACATGCCGTTTAATTCGATGCACTAATATAGTCTCATAAATATGTAATTGGTCGCATTAGCAGTTTAAATTTATGTAGCACGTCTTTACACGGGTATTAAAGACCGGTGTATTCTATTAATTTATTTCAGGCAACAGTTGCCCACACACTTGACAAGCCTAATCCCAGTAAGGTCTAGTTTCCCTCGGCTAATCCCAATAAGGTCTAGTTTCCCTCGCCTAATCCCAATAAGGTCTAGTTTCCCTCGCCTAATCCCAATAAGGTCTAGTTTCCCTCGCCTAATCCCAATAAGGTCTAGTTTCCCTCGCCTAATCCCAATAAGGTCTAGTTTCCCTCGCCTAATCCCAATAAGGTCTAGTTTCCCTCGCCTAATCCCAATAAGGTCTAGTTTCCCTCGCCTAATCCCAATAAGGTCTAGTTTCCCTCGCCTAATCCCAATAAGGTCTAGTTTCCCTCGCCTAATCCCAATAAGGTCTAGTTTCCCTCGCCTAATCCCAATAAGGTCTAGTTTCCCTCGCCTAATCCCAATAAGGACTAGTTTGCCTCGGCTTGGAAGGTCAGATGGCAGTCGCTTCCGTAAAAACTAGTGCCTATGCCAAATCTTCTGATTAGCCAGCGGATCCCAGGCATCCTTCAGGATGCAACCGTACTGGGAACGCTAAGAGGATGATGTCGATGATTCATTTCAGGCAACAAGGGCCCATAGATACATACGTTAAAACGAGTAGTTAACATACATACAATTATATACTTAAAACTAAAACGAGATAGTGGAGAATGGATTATGATAGAGTACAGTACAGTGAGCCTGCGAATATATCTAGCGGTCCCGAGTTCGAATCCGGTGAGGGTTATTTGTATTAACAGGGTCAATCAATTATTTCTTGTCACTCGTTACCATGGTTACGTCTCCTGGGCCACTCTTTAAAACAGCGATTTCACAGACTTTAATTCTATCAAACATGATTTTTAGTGATGGTTATAAACCCATTCTGACGTGGGCCAACGCTTGAGCATGCTAGAAGTCCATATTATAACATTTTTTCAAAGAAACTTAGTTACAGTTGTCTCCCGGCCCCTATACCACAAAACTTTACAAGTCTTCAATTTGACAAAATTGTACAATTTTCCATAGAAAAAGTTGACAAATTTGTCGAATTGTACGCTTGTAAAGTATTGTGGCACAGGCCCTGGCTAACGGGACAGAATAACAACAAGGAAAAGTTGATTGACCCAACAGCAGTGTCCCCTTATTTTATCGACATATATATTGTTGTACTCTTGTATATATTTTCTTGTCAATTTGTCCAATATATATTGGTTGACAGAATATTCATTAAAAAAATCTGATTAATTTTTATGTGCACCTAAAATTACATTGTGTCAACCACCAATTAGGTCAACCACTATACGATTTACTAAGCGACTCGACCTGTCACCTCACCCCTCAGCCGTTTTTATATGGAAACTGTCTAATGTTGTCAGTTTTCGACAGTTTACATACCTATAAAAAATAAATAAAAAAATAAAAATAAAAAGGGGTGAGGGTTAATGTAATAGGTAAGGACGAGCCCAAAAAAGTAATTAACGGTTTGGTTAGAACTTCGACCGTTTGTGAAAAATGTTTCCATGAAATGAAAATTCTGCTATCACTTAAGTCAACGACAGACAGTTTTACGATGCCAACATTACTGATCCGTACTTCCATATGTATCAGCTTACTGGTAATGATTATGAGAAAGTGGTTTCCTCATTTACTTGTAGTTTCTCGCGTTTTTTTAGTGGCAGTAAAACTCGCTTGCATTCCGCCGGGATCGGTGACTTATTCTGTACAAACGCCAACACAGTTATTTATTTACTTATCGTATGGCAATTAAATCTTCGAGAAGACAGTACGGTTGCCAGTCTTTCTTCATCATCATCATCATTTTCAGCCTGTAATCGCCCACTGCTGAGCATAGGCCTCTCTTCGAGTACGCCACTCGTCCCGGTCTTGAGCCAGTCTTATCCAAGAGTGACCCGCGATCTTCCTAATGTCATCGACCCATCTAGCCGGTGGACGGCCGACGCTCCTTTTGCCATGAATTGGCCAACAGTCTGACACTTTCTTGGTCCACCTGCCATCACTCTGCCTAGCAATGTGTCCTGCCCAACTCCACTTGAGTTTGGTAATGACATCTCCGACGTCACGCACTTTCGTGCGGCGTCGGATCTCGTCATTCCTCACTCGGTCTTGCAATCTAATGCCGAGTCTTTCTTGTTGACAGCCATTTGTCCAACCAGTATACATAGTTGGCTATTCTAAATTCAAACTTCTAAACAGCCAGTCTCTGTCATAACTGCAACAAAACTGAAATAGAATAACACCGCTAGAGTAGCTTTCGTATGAATGTGGTATGAATGCTGCAAATCTAGACTCTTGAGGGATATAACATAAAACATGTTGATTGAATAATGTCGAATACAGACAGTTCCCAAGTATGAGTATAACCGTATTATATAAATGGCAAGTTTATGTTCACTTTATCACTTTATTACTTAAATGTCAAATGTCAAAATGAAAACTGTTGATATCTTGATATCTGACATTTTCTCCATAGCAAAAGATGTTCTAAGACATAGGTAAGTATTCGACATATAATTCTCTACATAAAAAATATTATACACACTAGATTAGATTAGATTAGATTATTTATTTCATGATAAAAAATTACATTATAAATTGTCATACATGTCAAAGTTATAAGAATAGTTATCATGATCGTCAAAACAGCATAAATAAAAATAAAACAATGTCTACAATTAATAATCATAAGAAAACAATAATCAAATTCAAATATATCTCCCGCTAGGGATCGTCATTCACTTATATCGTATTCACTATTTCGCTAGCTTATTTATAATCGGCTACTCATTCCTTTATTATCACTAAGTACAGTCAGCCCATGAAAATGTTGAGCATACTTAGAACCTTGTCACATCGAAATCTAAGAAATTTTTAGACTGAAACGTCATAAAATTTGAAACCTCTTTAATTTGACAAAGTACTTAAGTGCTCAACATTTTCGTTGGCCCACTGTACGCTATGCCACAGGGGTGACACGCGAAGGAAACTAACCGCTGTGTCAATTTGTGTGCAAAGTATAGATAGATGTATAGACTCTGAGGACAATATATGTGATACTCGTACAGCATCAATATTGGGCGTATCGCGTGGTTCGCGGTGCTATAGGCCAGTGTGAGTCGAAACGTTTTTATAACCGCTGCCCGGTTGTGTCCGCAAAAACAAAAGATATATCGTTTTCGCAAATTTTACACTTTACGGCGTCGTTAATTCTTAACGTGTTTAGCTCCTGAGATGTTTGCAAACATTCTCCACATCAGAGAACAGAAGAGGTATAAAACAGATATTAACTATTCTAGTTATTACGCAGCTGGCTAGAGGCCAATACAATACTTTTCCCATTGTTCATAATACTTATCAAATCTCACAGATGTGTCACATGCACGTTTCCGACCCTTATATATACACTCTTTTCTTAAGGCGGTTCCATGAGCCAGATATGCGAAAATACCCCAAGAATTATCCCATTTTTCTCAGAATCGTTGATATTTTGTAGACGTGGGAAAAATATATATAATTCTTGATTATATTATCTTTAATAAACACAGCTTTCGATACACGATTCATAACACTTCTCTCGATACAATTAATTACCAAAGTAACTTCCAATTTGATTTCTTTTTCCAACTTGTTTCTTTACTATGTGACACTATGAAACATAAAAAGGAGAAAAAACACTCATAACTAAAATAGTAATTTGACAGCTTCCGAATTTCGATAATTTGAGGCAATATTTTTGAATAAATAAAAATGGACAAATTTTACCGTAACAAGATATGCGGCCTGCAAGCTCTATCTCTCTGTTACACTGAGAAAACAGTTCATCTATAATTTAGGTGATTCACATTAAAGAGGGGATCAAAGAGACAAATCACCAAAAAGTATGATGAAAATTTTAAATATTATGGTGAAGCTAATCACGTAATTGCATTACTCCGTGATTATGTGATTAGCTTCACCACAATATTTAAAATTTTCATCATACTTTTTGGTGATTTGCCACTTTGATCCCCTCTTTATGTGAATCACCTAAATTATTGATGAACTGTTTTCTCAGTGTACCCTTTCGAAATGTGACAGTGACGGCTGAGCGCTCGATGTTCGATTTCATCTGGGTACATGAACGGCCTTAAAGAGCCATAATACTACAGTCCCTCGGGAAAAACTCGGCAGGAAGCACATTTCATAAGTGTTTTGGTGTTATACTGTAAACTTGTGTGAGAATAAATTAATAATTGAATAATAATTCCACAAACGAGCGTAGGTACGACAGAGGGAATTTCTCTGAAACCTTACCGTTTGTAGAGGGGAGGATGTTATCTTGTCAACAGCACCCGTTTGCGTTTTGCCGCGCGCGTCCGTTCATAAACAAGACCTAATGAAGTAAGACTGTTTTACGACCTATGATCTACAATACTACTTCATTAAAAAGCACACAAAGAGAAAGTACAACTCATAATAGCTACTAAAATCTACATTGAACAAGTTCGCACGCAAACTTGTAGCCTAGCAGCGAACAACGACCCGTTCTAATACAGACACACTTGAAAACGTCGTATCACTAGATACTAGTCACTACATTTACGCCTTTTCAGTATACACTAGTCCCATTAATCCTAAACCCACTCATATTTAAAAGGGCATAAGTAGATTCGTTTTTAAGGCCGGGTTCTTGCTATTTTGAGTTTTTTTTAATCCATGTGAGACCATGTTAGAAAAGGATCTTGTCTACTTAGTCAAAATCGCATTCAGTTATTTCAGTTACAAGACCGAATTTAGAAAAAAAAGTCGCAAAGCGGGGTAATTTTGCGATTTTTTTGGAATGTTTTGTCAATATTATGGCTAAGATACTGATATTTTACATTAAGTTTTTGTACTTAATTAAATACACTTAATAGTTATAGAGCTACGTGTGGTTTGCTTTGATAAAATGATTGTCTTAAGACTATGTTTAAATATTTACGAAAATTACGCGCAGAGCTTCCGTAGAGAGCGGGATGGTTAATAGCAAACTCATGTGTACATGGACATTTGCAATGGAAAAACCTCACCTTAATGGTGTTTAAGTCGTTTTGGTGCTAAATTGCGTGGGATTGGTGATCCATACATAGGGCGACTCGCTTCGGTGACGGCGATGATGAAATGGTTCCTGTGCGTAAAAAAACTAGGAGATGCATTTGTGTGCATATTGATAGAATGTTTGTGCATGTATAGGTGTGTATGAGTGTGAAATCATGCGTGATAGGTCGAGAGGTTAAAAGGGGAGGTAAGGTCAGTTCTCGTGTTGAATGTGATTTTCACTTTCACGTATTTTTAGCTTAGTTACAGTCAAAGTCGCTCGCTCCCAAAGTGTAAAAGAGATATGTACAGTGTACACTCTTACGCCCTCGTTGTTACGGATATGTTCACATATTTTTCCACTTAGTGTGAAAAGGTAATTAGGTACATATACTTTATAATGAGGGTGAATCCTTGCTAGATCAAATAGTGAGTTGGTGGTATTTTGGCAATGCAGCTCTGTAAGGTAACCTCTACTTCCCTAGTTGGGCAGCTCCGAATATACCTATATGAGGTTATGTTCAGTCTAACTACTTATTCAGATGCGCACGCACTGAAACAAGAATTTTAGTCTTAGCTATAGCTATGATGATGATGTCCTCCCAGATGTGTCCGTCTACAGCGACATCCTGGCAAAATTTACCTTTAATATTTAAGGTCCGGAGAATTTACGCGCATGGGCGCGAATGTGACTCGCACAACCGAATTTGGTTTTGAATGTGCGGTCGCAAGAAACACAGTGAAGCTGTCCGTCACTGTTATACGTGTATTGGTAGGAGGGTTTAGGCCTAGTTTTACGGAGTTACGGAGTTTTACTGGCGTTTGGCGTCTAGATCTTCAAGACGGGCGCGTTCAAAGTTCTTAATACCAGTACTGACAGCAGTACGCCAGTCCGATCTTCGAGTCGCAAGATCCTCCCACGACTCACACGGAATGCCGGTGGCTGACAAGTGACGTTTTAGGACATCCTTGTAACGTAAGCACTCCCACCAGCCTTACGCTTACCCTGGGCTAACTCAGAGTAGAATAGAGCTTTGGGCAGCCTCGATGGTGCCATACGTACAAGGTGTCCAGACCAGCGCAATTGGCCTTTCATGGGTAGGCATTCCATTTCAGCCATGTTTGTCCGACGTAAAACCTCCGAGTTCGGAACACGATCCTGCCACCTTAGCCGAAGAATTGCTCGGAGACATTTTAGGTGAAAGGAGTCGAGACGTTTAATATCCCCTTTATACAGGCACCATGTCTCCGACATGAGAGTGAGATTTCCAAACTAGATGGTTCAGTCCCCCAAAGTGCAGTGGCTTTTGCAATCCTAGCAGAGATTTCGGACTCGAGGCGGTTGTCACTACGCAAAAGACTCCCGACGACTCCTGTCGCAAATTTGGTCTGGTAATCAGCGCGTCAGAGACTCCGATTCTTAAACAAC